>JAOXYF010000018.1:9140004-9161901 GCA_028565775.1 Sternarchorhynchus goeldii | reverse complement strand
ACAACATTCACTGTACTGTATCTCGTATTAGACTGGCCACTGCACAACATTCACTGTACTGTATCTCGTATTAGACTGGCCACTGGACAACATTCACTGTACTGTATCTCGTATTAGACTGGCCACTGGACAACATTCACTGTACTGTATCTCGTATTAGACTGGCCACTGCACAACATTCACTGTACTGTATCTCGTATTAGACTGGCCACTGCACAGCATTCACTGTACTGTATCTCACTGCACAACATTCACTCTTCCATTTCATTTTCATACCAGCAGTCTGAACCTTGAATAAATGTTCAATTTAGTGTGGCTGAAAGAAGGCACTTTTCCTGTACCATTGTCCTTAATTAACTGATATTTATGGTTTGACCAGCTATGCAGTTCCACTGTAGAGAATGATAACAGATTAGCAAATTATATATTAAGTCATAAACAGAAGCAGCTCTCACACACACATTCAAAAGGCCACTGGAGAACCAGCCCAGCCCAGCCGTGCTCGCGACTGCGGGAGATTTAGCGAGCACGCTCTAACTCCAGAGATATGACCTTGTGAAGCCATAATGGCTGTTTGGGGGAAAATATCATCAGAGCGACACAACATAAAAAAGCAGTTTATAAAGCTGTAACTTACTATAGAAAGACAGAGAGAGAGAAAGGGTGTGTGGAGGGAATGAAGGAGAGAAGAGTTGGAAGAGGGGGGAGAGAGGGATACAAAAGGATTTTTTTTAAGTTAACAAACTTGCTATTTATTAGCTCACTTGAAGCACTGCAATATTCATTTCTTTTTCGATTTTCTATGTTTATTTGCAAATTGCCTTTTAGTTTTACAGGAATGCACTGACAAAATACATCCGTATTACTTTAACAGGAATATTAACTTCAAATTTTGCACCCAGAGGGGAAAACAAACATGCTAAAACTGCCAACGTTATGTCATTAATAAAGCCTTATCATTTAGTAAATATTTTAACATATTTGACTAATTTTAAATACAAAATAAACCCTTATTGTATAGTGAAGCTGATAACATTTATCAGCAGTTATCGAGGTCAGGACTTCTCCACAGTAGCTTGCCAGCTGGAGGGAGCTAAAGGCGTTCGAGGAGTGTGTGTGTGCTTTTGGATTGCGACTGGTGTGCTCTCCGCGTGGACTTCGTGTGTGTCTGCAGTGCATAAGCTGCAGTGTGCATGTGTACTTCCTTTGAGCATATGAATGAGCAGCACACGTGGCCTTTGGTGCCGATGTGTGCATGGGATCCTACATAAACATACATTAATAGTTTATATGGATTTCATGTTCTGTTTCGGCAGGCACCCACATAAATATTTTTCTGTATAATTGGATTAAGTGTGTGTTTGTCAATGCTTTTGGCCGTGAGCATAGATGAAAAAAAAGGTGAATATAACTCCTCCAGTGCAGATCCCTAGTGCCCAAACACTCTGTGCTTTGAACACTAATGCACTGTGTGCCTCATTTCTCCTTCCATTCTTTTTATTAGAGTATGTCCATTTCTCTCTCTACCCCACTGCTCCCTCTCCCCCTCCCTCTCTCCCTCGTTCTATCGCTCCCTCTCTCCCTCGTTCTATCGCTCCCTCTCTCCCTCGCTCTCTCTCCCTCTATCTTTTCCCCTGTGACTCTATTGATTTTCAGGGTCTTTGAACTTCAAGCTTGGCATCACTCTTCCATATCCCCTGCTATGTTCACAAGCATCTCTCTCTCTCTCTCTCTCTCTCTTTCATCTTTGATGACGTTGCATACACAGTGCAAGGTTCTGTGTGAAATTAAACATGTTACGAAAAAAGGAATTGAGAAAGAGGGAAAATTGATGTGTGGACGAAGGCAAATGGGCTCTAAATTCTGGAGTAACGATCCATGAAAATGACCTCGGCTAAAAGCTGTCCACTACCCTGAAACCTTGTAAAGAAGCCATGCTTGTTATATGAAGAATGTATGTCTCAGCTTCGGAAATGTACGTGCTTGATGTAAAAATAAATTCTTTTAATGTCACATGGAAAACAATGCATGGAATATGCGCCTTTTAACAATCAAGGAAGAATATGAACTGATTCTGTTCTATTCCTGAAGGCACACAGTGATTTTTTTAAAGATATTTTGCTTTGTTAAGTAAAAATTACAAATGTCTTTACATGCTGTAAGACTTATTATGCAAATTATGAAAATTGATTATTATTATGACAATTGTTTTAATTACCTACAACAATGTAATGTTAAATTAAAACAAAACAGACATCAGAACATAGATTTTTTTATAATGAAAGGGGTCTTGTCAAAGCTGTGTGATTAAAAGTGGCAAAAGTTCAATGTTGTGGACGGTCACGGAGGGACAAGGGAGTCGGCCACTGTTCTGCTGTAGAGCTGCACTTCAGGAGATACGTGCTGAAGAATGTAGGAAATCCCACCCTAACACAGGAGAGTCATGTGACCATGTGAAAGACGTGACTGAGTTTCTGTCAGCTCCCTAAAATGATCATTTCAGTCAGTAAAGTAATATTTAAAATGTAAAATTTCAGTTAAGATAGAGACCATTACCTTTTGACTTGTATTATAATATGACTTCCCTTTTTGATTAGAATCAGATTTATGTTCTTACTTCTCTGATTAACTTAGCATTTGCTTTAAATTCATCCTGAACTACATGTGGACATGAATCCACAAACACCTGTAAGTGTGGTGTGCGTTCAGTACTCACACACAGTGGAGCTGCATGATGTTGCTATTTTGGTCACCCAGCTTTGAAGTGAACTGCGTTTAAGTTTCTACATTCTACAGCATGTGTGCTGCACAGTGTGCACAAATCCCCCATGAGACACTCTGACCCAGTGACCTCATTATCACTCAACATGGCACAAGTGTTAGTAAACATCCTGTTCAAACAGGAAGTAAACAAAGGGAAGCAGTACAAGCAATGTCCAGCAGTGTGCATGCACACACACATGTGCACACACACACACATACATCCACTCTGACTTTCCTTTAAAAAAAAATGAAGCAACAGCCACAGCAAGCTATTATCTCACTAATGTATGACTTTGTGGTTGCCATAGTGCCGCCACATCTCACGTCCCTGCAAAGTGCTTTCATGAACCTAATTGGAGAAGGATTCCAATTTACACTCAGCAGCACAGCAGGGCAATGGGGACGATTACAAATGTTTCTCCAGCGAAGATTATTTTCCTTTACCAGAGTGTCCAGAACAAGAGCCTGAAAAGGGGAGAAACAGAAGAGGGAGAGAGAGAAAAGGGACTTCTATTAGCCATTCCTAAGAATGGCAATAAGTATTCAGCACATTAGCACCTCTGGTTCCTGATGACATCAGCGCAGTAGTAATGGTATCAGTTACAAATGCTCATTTCTAGTCATGGTGAACTGAAGTGTACCAGCTCATTTCTAGACCCTTTCTCATCTGCAGATGGAAGTGGTGAATGGGGCCACTATAGGGCTCTGTGTGTGTGTGTTCCCAGTTCATGGCCAGTGATTAACTATGCAGAGAGCAATATTGTTACTCTATGACTCTCTCTGTCTCTCACACTGACAAAACATCAAATGCTTCCTCTGTGCTCTTCAAACTCTTTCATTGGGAAATGTGTGTGTTCGCATTCAAAGACAAGCAAATTGGTCCACACACATCACACGCAGACACAGCGATGACACATGGCGTCATTGCCAGTTTCACTTGTTTTAAAATTGACCTTGAACTATATTCTCCTGCTCCTCTTTGTTGCCAGACTCAAATGGCACGAATGCATGAGGTTCCAAATGATGTAGTTCCTCCTCCTGGGATCTAGTGACATCTAAACTATTCAAATTCAAAAAGTGCATGTCAGTGTTGTCATCCACATGTCTGTTTGAACACCTGCATGCCTGCCCACACACACACATTTCTTTTTCCTATTAGGACACACTGTATTAACGTAAATACATATCTACATTGTTTCTGTACTTTGTAGTACTTTGTTCTGTCCTGAAAATGTATGAAAACAAAAAAACAAATTAGTTGAAAGCAGAAGCAACCTGCGCATCAGAAAAGTTCTCTAACACCACACACTACATGCAGTTAGCCATCTGGAGGATTCCATCAGTGTTTCAGACAGTGTGTGTGCTGTGAGATGATTTCATTAAGGATTTCGTGCTCACTAGCCTGTTGCAGGGAGGAGGGGAGGAAAAGCAAGGACTGATGGATTAGGAAGGGGTGGAATAAGCTTTTCAAATAGAAGCAAGTCCTATGATAAAGGCCCAGAGTTTACCCTGATTTTATTATTGCCCACATGCCGATCATTTAGCTGTTTTCCTTGGACGCAGGCTGGGATGGGGGGCGGAAGTCTATTTGCACTAAACTAAATAATAAAAGCAGACAAAATGCAGGATGTGTTGCAGCACTGTGGGCGTATTCCCCAGGTACTCAGTGCAATCTTATCTGCAGTATTAATTCAGCGTCTAAATGAATTCAGTCTCTTAAAATGTATGGCACTCAGTCAGAAACTTATGTAGAATCAATGATATGAAACCTTTTTTTCACCTAAATTAAGAGACTGTTTTCATGATTAAGCTAAACCTCATGCATAAGCAACATGGTGTTCAGATCTAGATCACATAAAGTAAATGCATGATTGACAGAATTGTGATTTGCACAGTTTGTGGTGAAAAGGCATATTACTGTCGGTTCTGGTTGAAAATGAAGGGCATTTGTAATAGATGTTTGCCACAGTTTGCTCATCCTGACCATGCTGTTCATCTGGCTAGAAGACATGCAGAGAGCTGATTATTCACAGGCCTGTTTGAACAGCTGGGCTTGCACACACACGGCTACAGCCCACATTCATGTGCATTATGACAGCCTGTTGCAGCCCAGCTTCCTTCTGCCATGTACACATGGAGACTCAGGAGGAGAAGAAAGGGCCTATACATTAAATACTTGCATTCGCGCATGTACACAAATACATGAAAAAAATATACTCTCTCTCTCTCTCTCTCTCACACACACACAAACAAACACACAGGAGGAGAGATAATTACTCAAAATTAACTTAATTAACTCACCTCATTTCAGCTTTGTTGTCCTTGGCTCTTGTTTGCATTGTATTAAACGCAGGTGTATTACCCATAAGCCCATGGGGCCATTCTCTCATCTGGTTGCCGTAGGACCAGCTTGCTAGTCCAATGGGGAAACAGCTTGAAAATGATGAGGCCAAATGCTTTGAGCTATTGCTTTGGCTGGGGTGGTTAGCAGAAATCCCATTCACGTGAATGCAGCTCAGAGTGTCAACTAACTTCATAGGCAAAACACTTATGAAATTATGAATAATATTACAAGTTTTACACAGAGATTACTTTCTTATGCCCCAAAGCAAAAAGGCTTTAATTAACATTTATAATTTCTCCCACCTGACTGACAGCATATTTATCTAACTGACATCAACTGAAATTCGTGCCTTGAAAATCATACCTTTTACAAATTCAAACGATTTTACATACAGAAATCAAAGCGCTTTATATAAGCTGACATTATTCCTGCAGTAATGTAAGCACAATGCTTATCCCCTGGCTGTCTGTTCTATCCTGAGATCATCACATAGTGGTCTACCTAGAGCAGACTTCAACTGAGTGGGAGATAAACCCATTTAATGGCACATTATGAAATTCATGCAAACACTTAAATGTCTACGACAGCATTCACAAAGAGGCAGTAATAGTTTTGTTGCTTATCATCCAAGTCGATAAACAACAAAGGAAGCAAACCATAGAGTGTCACTTCTGACTATTGATCTTAAATATTGACCGAGCCGCTTTTTAAACTCTTCAACGACTTGAATGACTGACTCACTGAAGCATCTCTGTCAAAGTCAAAACTGGACGGACAGACGTTTGGATGTTTTTAGAGAAATTAATGAAATATTTGTAAAACTCTTCTGCAATTTTATTCTTCTTTAATCTTATAGATCCAGTTTTACTGCCTTTTAAAAAAGAGACTCAGTGAATGTATAACAGGCATTAGAAAAAGCTCCAAAACAAGCATATTTCCAGACATATCCAAAACAGCTGGAGTCAACTTTTACTGATGAACTATGAACATAGTAAAAACACTGAAATGGCCTTTCCATGAAAATAATATTCATGAAATATTTTAATCAGATTTCAGTTCTAGGCACTGAAATGGAACAAAATAAACTTGGAATAAAAACTGATAAAATAAGGCTTGATTAATGGTACTTCAGGGCACAACTGCTGTATCAGACATATCTGTACAATTTCCAAAATTGAATCAGTGTCCCTGGAATTGTTCAAATTTGTTATGACACAGATATAACTGGAGGACAATATTTTGTTAATCTAGGTAAACATGTCTCCAAAAGGGAAGTTATTTTACAAGGTGTACCACAGGGCTCTGTACTTTCTTACATATAATCTCATCCAATCAAATTATCTGATACGTTGTTTATCGGGTGTTTTAACATAAAGAATAATAATAAAAAAAATAATACATCTCTAAAACTCTCTATTCTAAATATCATTTCAAGATTACAAGTGCTGGGCAGGAAAAGTACTGAAGACGCCTTGTGTTCTTACCCAACTAGCCTTCTATTAGGGCTGGACAATAACTCAATATCAATATATATTGCGATAGAAAATGTTTCAATAACGGTGATATGATGTTTTAACACATTTCCAATATTTCGATAAACATGATTTATTTATCTGCTGTGACTGACATCAGGTCATTGCATTCAAGTCTATCTGAAAAAGCAAAAGACAAGGATTGATGACTTACACCACAAGCATGCAGCCAGAGCTCAGCAATAGCAGGCCAGGTTCGGTTCGGTTCAGTTCAGCTCCGACGCGGCACGTTCTAGTTTAACAGGTGTTAAGAAACGTATTTCCATATTATTCCCGTTTGTATTTAATGAATTTCATTGGAAATCCTTCTTTTCATTTTTATAACGCCGTTTCTCGGCGGGAGTATTAAAATATTTTGTTCTTTCTGTGAACACGTAGTTTTGTTAGGCAATCTCCGTGGTGCGGATTTTCCCTCCGTCTGCAGTCAGCCTAGCTCAGGGCCCTGCTTTTTGTCAAATTTATTACGACAAATAAAAAACGTTATCAGGGTTTAATAATATGAATATTGTATGCTACACTACTGAAGTTTGAGTAGCGTTTCGAGTCGTAATAGTGATTTTTATTCATGGAAAAGATGTTTGCTCATTAGTAGGCTAATATCTTAGCTGCTGGTTACGACAGTCAGTAGGAAAGTGTTCCTCATTCATTTATGTCGGTTTTCTTTTGTGTGTTAGGAGTTTACACTAGTACCGCTGACCACAATACAAATATGACTGACTGAGCTCCACGAGTGATAATAAAGCAAATTAAGTAGTTGATAAAAGAGGAAAGACGAATTCAGTGGTTTGGAAGTGGTTCGGCTATCGATAAGGTAGACCAGCTTGTATTTGCTGCCACAAATCTCTAGGGCCCATCATAGGTTCTCATCAACCCTCAGACACGTCCCTTCCCCAGCAACATGTGTTTTTATTGTTGCTCACTCTTTTTTTCTGTATTCTGCAGCATCTCTGAACACTTTTCATATTATTTTTTCCTGGCTGAAGAACGTTTGTTTCAACCTATGTACATAAGAATAAGATAATCAAATTCACTCTTCAGACATTTGATACATAGGTACAGACATCCATTCTTGGTAGTTTTTCTGTGGCTTTTATATTGTTCATATTGATATCGGAATTATATCTAATCGACCAAAATTAAGAAATATATCATGATGTAAATTTTGCCCATATTGTCCAGCCCTACCCTCTATTATTTTGTTGTTGTTGTTGTTAATATTGTTATTGTTGATGGTGGTGGTGGCATTGTGTTATTTCATTAATCTGCAGTGGCCATGCCATAGAATGGTGAAGAATCTCAACCAGTTCCTATACTAAGATATGGTATCTAGAGACACAACAATCATAAAGGACATGAAGATTGGAAAAGGCTCAGTGTAGCTTTAGTTGTGACATAGAACAGAAACTCTTCAGCAAGCAGCTAATATTTAGACAGGATTAAAATATGGGTCATACTGACAGCAAATGTATTAATGACTAATTATTTTCTTTATCTCATAACAACAAACAAATGAAATATTCCCCCTAGTGAACCATCCAGAATGCCCTCTGATCAGACAGAGGAAGATGGATGGAAATGTAGAAAGAGAGCAAAACAGAGACAGTGAGAAAGCAAAAGTGACAGAGAGTGAAAATACAAAAGCAGAACCATCCGTTGCCCTCATTGCTCTCTAAGCCTGTCAATGCAGGATTCGCCCAACTCATTTTGGCCTAATTAGCAGCAGCTTAAAGAGAGTACACGCTGGGTTCCTGTCTGTCTGCCCTGGCCTGCCATAGACAGGTTGGCATAGACTGGCATTAGTTGGAACAGACTGGTGTTAGTTGGCATGGCTTGGTAAGAGTTGGCATGAACTGTAGGCACTGGCATAGCCTCTGATGGTTTTGGCGAAGCTTGGCACATCTTATTCCGAGTTGGCGTAATCCAGTTCAAAATGCATGGCATGTGCCCTGTGTATATGCTTCCTGCCCCACATCCATGTTTAATTAGAGAGCTGTTTCTCGGTTCCTGGTGTGGTACACTGGGTAGAACACAGATTGGCCACATTACACTGAGGACTGACATTACAAATCTGGAGCCATAGGCCAGATAGACTTGCACATATGCATATAAGTATCCATGTGTAAACAAAAACTACCAAAAACTACTGTGAAAAATGACCATTCAACACCAGATCACATTAGCTGCTCCAAAATACAAATGGTATAGTAAGCATATAATACAAACATATATAATCCGTCCAGTTTAACCTGATGAGGGTTCTCTTATTCACATTTCTCTTGCTTTATGTTATATATACACACACCTTAGTATTTAAGCAGTTTTCTATTATCTGTCTTCCTTTTTTCTTACCGTATAAAAATACACAATTTACTCATCTAATAGTGCAAAAATGACAACTATTGTTACAGATATATAGATGGATAGATAGATAGATAGATAGAGAGAGGGAGAGCTCTCTAATGAGGCTGTTTGCATGGTTTAGTCCGGTTGCTATTAGCCTTAGCTGGTTTTATAGTAATGGCACAAAAATGGGTATAAAACCTTCATATACTACTGGGCCAGTTCCAGTTATCACAGCATCATTAAGACGGTATTAGTTAGCATAGAAAACATGTCATTACTGAGAGGGGATGTGGAAGGAAAAGAGAGAGAGAGAGAGAGAGGTGGAGAGAGAAAAACTCCTAATGAGGATGCTCAGATAGAAAGAGGTGAATAATGATGTTGAGCCAAGCGGAGAGATTTTCATATGGCCCACAAAAACAGACTAATGCACACATAAATATACCCTCAACTAGATACGCAGATATACAAACACATACAAAAATACCCTCCCCACACACACACATTACAATGGACTGTCCACTAACAGAAAAAGTTTGTATCAATGTACACCATCAGATTGACAAACAAACACAATTACCAACAGGTACCAAAAGAAAGTTTCCTGTATGATTGCACATTGGTAATTTAAATGAATTCGTTTGTTACTCTAAACCTAACATGGCAGAGTTCTGGGCTTTGGTATTGAGTCTGTAATTTAGTTCAGTCTAACAGTTTAATCCCCCGTGTCTAATAAATTGGTCCAGCACCACCCACATGCTATTATAACCTTTAGAATTATGGCCATAGTGGCTGAAAGTGAACTTCAGTTCAGGTGAGACTGATTGCACAGATCATTAGATCATTGGGTCATATTTCCATACTGTTGCTAGGTGACCAGTCCTTTTTTTACACACATAGCTAGTTGGCCAGACATAAGTTAAGAATGTTAAGGACTAAATCGGAGCAAAGACTACCAAATAGTATTAACTTTATCCAGTCCATTTATAAGTCACTAATGCTCATATACTCATCTGAAAATATAGAATTCTCTGTTCTTGGGAACATGGTTGAGGTCACAGACATCACAGCAATTTCCAAACAATGAAAGTGATAAATGAGACAATTGAATCAAATATTGTGAAAAAATGTGAAAGGATATCAAAGAAGAAGTGAAATGAAAAGCCATTAAAAAACTATTGTGAAAAGAAAAAGCAACAAAGCATCACTGGTAAAAGAACCAAATGAGCAGCATGTCAGATTCAGGCAGCCACAGGCCAGTGTGAGTCACAGCGCCTGCAAGAATCACACCCCAGCAAAGATTAGCTCATGATCTACACCTCCCCTCCCCTCCCCTCCACCTCCTCCCCCTTCTCCCTCTTCCTTTCCCTTTCCTTCTCCCCTCGTCTCCCCTCCTCTATCACTCCTTCCTTCCTCCTCCCCTCTCTCCCTCTCCCCATTCTGCTCATGGGGGTCTGGTCAGCCCATCCTCTCTTCCTTTGCACCAAATGTCCCTGGCAAAATGGCTGCAGCGCCGCTGCATTAATGAGGAGAATTACGGCTCCCTGGAATGCTCGCGCCTGCCAAGACGCTCCATTTGTTCCCACTTCCGAACTGGCCATTCACGAGCCACGTGCGAAGAGACGAGGACAACGGACGCCGAGGCGGACGCCGTTCTTAACGAATGCCGTCCTCGGCAGCTCTCGGTGAGGGACGGCGGTTTCTCTGCGGGAAAGAGGAAATCCTAGCCGCTGGAGCCCGGGCGTGCCGGTGTTGGTGGAAGTCTGAGTTCCATCTGAAGGTGGGCGTGTGCTGCGGGGGCTCCGCCTCTCCCGGCTTTTCACAGTAGGCCGTGGTGGAAATTAGAAACCAAGTTTTCTGTCCAAATGTGTCTGCGCTGTTATTTCCCTGTAAAACAATAACACTCACAATTGCACTATTCATTAAGGGCATTAAATGCATTACAAAACGACACCATCAGCTCGTAGTGAGGCTTTTCCAGTCTCTTCCTCGTTCTTCCCTCTCCGTCCTTCCCTCCGTCTCTGTCTCTTCCTATGTCTCTTCCTCTCTCTCTCATGTGTTTCAGTCATCTGTCTTTCCTCTCCTTTCTCAGTGCGGCATCATATTAGCTTCACCTGTCAGATTAGTCGACAGGTTCATGAATAACTGGACTCTCTCTCTCCCCTCATTGTTAGGCTGAGACATTCGAAAGGAAATAAATCTCCATGGTGACACGCATCGATAAAGCCGACATGCACACAAAATCCCAAAGGGTTACAGAGGGAGAGTAAACTCAGCTTGGGAAGGGAATCAGAAATGAAAATATGGGAGTACAGCTGACGCTTGAACAACCACATGTTAAAGTCCAACCCTGATTCACACTTGCCCTTTCTCCTTCAGAGGCTTCCAAAACCTCATTACCAATCTAGATCATGAAGATTCTACAATCATGGCATCTCTGTCATTATTACTAATGTTATTATTTTCTTAGATTCAACCATTTGTATTTATGAACAGAAATGAGCCCTTTTTGCCCATTTAACAATTACCCCCCTCCCTCTTATCCCCATACCTCCGACCAACCAAGGTGAGCCCAGGCAAAGGCAAGACGTGATAAATTAAGATGATAGACACAAAGCCACAGTGACTCAGCCACCTATAGCTCAATACAATAAGGGCCAACTGCTGACATTTTAAGGACACTTACACACACACACACACACACACACAAACTGCTGACTCCTGATATTTTATTCCTTGTGTAGTGATCAAAGGCTTCATATCCCTTCTTTCGACATGACCTTTAACTGTCAAAGTTATCCCTTACACACACACACACACACACACACACACACACACTTTCACATGCATGTGCACACCCACACAGAACACTATCACACACAAACATGCACATACATGCCCCCTGTATACTTGGACACAAAGAGTTACAGTCTAATACTCATAGAATTCTCCCATTAGTGCAACCATGTAGGTTTTCTGAGTCATAGAATATATGAAAACTGACTCATAATCACCAGCCCTTTGCACTGCAAGAGTAGCAAAATGCACTTTCCAAATAAAAAATAAAAGTACATGTAATGCACATAATGTTACAAAGTATCTGTGTTTGCCAACACGAGCTAAGCCTTCCTCACATCTCTAGATTCACTGACTGGTCAACAACCCCCACCTGGACAAACAGAGCATCAACAGTGAGATCATCTTTCCTACTTGAGCCAAATGCAAGCCAGTCATTTCCTCCTGGGGAATGAAATGTGATGATAAAGGACTTAGCACCTTCCTCCTTCTCCAATAGTGCACTTGGAGACAGCATCTGCTCGATTTCAGCAGAATTCTACTGAATCCAGCCATAATTACAAAACCCACAGTGACTGGATCTTGGGAAGACCATGAAAGCCCCGTGAGCCCAGCTATGGCTGTGCAGTATGAAGAGGAGCTTCTGGATCATCTCATGTTCTCACAGTACAAACAACAGTGGAAGGACACAAACTGGAGAACGTGCAGCACCGTCACCCTCAACCCTGTACTGAACGGATCCTGGTACGTGAGCCAGCCCTGCAGTTACTGATGTGCAGCACTCCATCCAGAATTATGACTTTTATGACTCCAGAATTATGATTTTTATTGGACACGGGTCTTCAGGGTATGAACTGTGTCTGAATTTAAGATTCCCATGATCAAAGGCTTTTGAAGAAAAAAATCCCCACAAGTACCTATTAAGATCATTTTTTTCTTTCTTTCTTTGTCACATGAATTGGTAGTACTGTTATGATAAAAGTGATTTTTATTACACTGATTAACATCACCAGAAAGCTAAAATAAAAGTGAAGTTTATTACACTGATGAACATTACTAGAAAGCTAAAATAAAAGCTAAAATAAAAGCAATTCTATTGCTTAAAAGCAAAGGAAAGGCAGGAAGAATTGCTGAGTGAGTGAGAGTGAGTGATACTTCAGCCTTCTCAGCATTTCCCAGAGCTGCTTATACACACACATTAGTTTTACATGGCTTCCTGCCCAATTACTGCAATCAATTTCACACAAACATCAAAGCACAACCAAATATACAAACACACACACACACACACACACACACACACTACTTACATTAATCACAAAAGTCAAAAGTGTTGTGCAAATGCATGTTAATTCTTTCAGAAATCCTTTAACTGAGCAGTCCATGGGTATTTGAATGCTGAGATAGTATATTGTATTTGAAATAAAACAATTACTGCGAAATTAAAGTGCAGAAAGTCAGCTGTGAGGAGGTGAAGGTCCATATTTTCAAAGCGGACTAAAAGGGAGTCGTTTTTGACAGTTTTGCTGCTCAGCTGTTTCTGGCCAGCCATGTCAATGTTACATTAAGGTATAAGGGTAATAACAACGGGTCTACGACTGACACTCATTGTGGTAGTGAATAGAGTCCGTTACTGTTGTCTCACTACATGAAGATCACAATGTCAATGCCAATACATCAGACAATCAGAGTAAACAAAGGTACTAATTAATCAGTTATAGCCTAAACATTAGGTGCGTCAAAATCAATAGCTTGGTACAGGAAGCAAAAGGAAGCATGAACAAAGCAGAAGTAAGCAAGCTGTTGGATCACACTAGTGGATACAATACAGTCATGAAAGAAAAGCCCTTATCAACTCTGGTACGGATTAAGCTCATGCCTGAGGATACAGGCACAGGAGTCGTAAAGCTGACCATGAAGAACAGCACGGCGCAGCGTGAGCTGCTGATCCCACCCACCAGAGCAGCTCGGGAACACACAGGCCTGGGAAAATAGGCCGGAACAAGCAGGCGGTGCTCAGTGTTGACTTTGGGCAGGCAACGCTAGTGCTCAGAAGCTCAGAAGACAAGAGTGAACACACAAAGAGCCTGAAGCCACCAAAAACACAGACATGGCAAGAGTGTGTGTGTGTGTGTGGGGATGGCAGGTGTGTGTGTGTGGGGATGGCAGGTGTGTGTGTGTGTGTGTGGATGGCTTCTGGCAGTCATTGGTGGTAAAGTGTTTATAGCCTACTAAATAGAGCCTTTTCTACTGAAGATTTATTCAATAATTTAGCAGCTAATAGACAGCCCAATTCCTCCTGGGTCACTGTAAAACAACAAGAATAAAAAGAGTGATGTGGTGATAAAACAAAGCTATAGATCAAACATGGTTCACATCCAGTGTTAATGTAAAAGTTCTCTTGTTAAAGATACTATGTTGCACTTTAACCTTACAGTCATTGTTTCTTTAAATCCAGTACATGGTGTACAGTGCCAGAACCAGAACCAAAAAAAAAACCCACACACAGGATCAAGTTCTGGCTTCATACAGACTGCACTGTGTAACTAGGTGA
Organism: Sternarchorhynchus goeldii; assembly: GCA_028565775.1. Classification (NCBI taxonomy): domain Eukaryota; kingdom Metazoa; phylum Chordata; class Actinopteri; order Gymnotiformes; family Apteronotidae; genus Sternarchorhynchus; species Sternarchorhynchus goeldii. The sequence continues at coordinate 9,147,572 of JAOXYF010000018.1, read as the reverse complement.
AGTAGAACAATGGCTGTACATAAGTAACCCAGGGATTGTAAAACGATTAGTCCCACAGTTTCTCCAGCTACATTTCTGTGTTTACGTCCTCAGGCAGGCTTCGGGGCTGTATTACATCTCTGATGTTTGTTTGTTTCTTTTAATTAAGATATTTACAAGCAGTATATTAAATCTGAAAGATGTGAAGGTAAAAGGGGCTTAAGCAAACTTAAGCCTGTTCTCCACGTATTGACCCAAGTTCAAGAGATGCACACACGTTCGTCCTGCAAACACAGAAGTACGGTGTGTTCCTATGGCAGAAATACAGGCAGAAGAAGGGCTTTTTGCACACGCCTTGCTTTGATAACTAAGGCAGTGGAGTCTGGGATGCTGGAGAGGGCAGTGTGCGTGACAAAAGAGCCTCCCTCTAATCCAGCTTCTCTCCTGCCATCACACTTTACCCATAATGCCAGTGACTGACAGCCTAGCAGCCTTGGCTCCTCCCTTTTCAGCACCTGCATCAAAAAATTTTTTTTTTCTTCAAAGTGAGCAGAAAGGGAAGTGAAATATACAGTAATATAAACAGGACAGGAAAAGGACAGAGGCAGTGGATGTGAGGCAGAGAGGATGGGAGACGAGAGTGATGTGGGTTTCCCCCTCTATAATAAACATTTATATTCAGAGAGGACATCGCCTTGCTTTGCACATCTAAATGAGAGAAATATTACAACTCCTCTAAACAGCCCAAAAAAACAGGATGAGATCCCGCAGACATACCAGACACTGTCCTCAACACACACACACACACACACACACACATGATCTGTCCAATCCAACCCGTCATTTCACACACAGACAGATTTCACACACAATCTCCAAGCTCAGCACGACACACACAAGCAAAAAGAATAATAAAAAAAGTTCAAAATGTGCCCTATATTGTAGACGCAGAACTAGATTTTCACCAAGAACTGGGTTTGCTTCATCCTGCTAGTACAGTGAACACACACACACACACACACACACACACACACACACACACACACACCATTAACCACTGTTAGAACAGTGCAGACACACACTCAACCGTCTCTTCTGGAAGAGGAGGAGAGAACAGATTTAATTCTGACCACTTCAATGTTCTCATCACCTTTCCCTGAAAAAAACCCAACAAAACAATAACAGACAGACAGACTTTTGTGTCGTCCCCTTTGCAGACCACATCTGGTCAGCTCCAGCCGTCTCAGCCAGCGCGCTGGACTCTTATCAGCCGTGCCTGTAGAGCCAGGAACAGAATTAGACCATCCAAAAGGCCAGACGGTAGTGCAGTGGCCTGCCGATGCGATTCCTGCCCATCCCTCCACCTCACAGCTTCACACACATGGACAGGGAGCAGAGGAGGTAAAACCAAGTGCTTGAGGCTGAAGTCTCTTATCTGGGCTTTGGTGAGCCCCGGGATTAAGGCTACGGACTTGTTTCGAGATAAACATCGCTGGGAACGATGGGAAGACAGCGTGTAAACAAATAATACATAAATTAAGGCACAAGATCAAAGACTTTGATCAAAGACAGGAAAGATTACGGGAATACAAAAGGAAGATTTCGGTTTTACTTTGTCAATGAATATTTGTGGCTTAGTGGCTCTGTGTGTGTGTGTGTGTGTGTGTGTGTGTGTGTGGTAATGGAGCCCAGCGCTTGGTAGGACTCAGGGAGAGCCCATTAGAATCCACTTGGGGCAGTACAGACCGACAACATGGTCTGTAAGGATTAAGCGAACACCATTGCATTTACTGGCAATGGTCAAGAGGTCGCTTACACAGAAAGGTTAAAGACAAACCAAATATCCAGCATGATTTTTTGAGGAATACATGCTGTGACAACACACACACAAACACACCTCCACACACACACACACACACAAACACGCCTCCACACACATTCTTATTTGAGCTTTCCAGTATTATTCTAGCAGAGTATTTGTAAGCCCACACCTAAGCCAAACTGTACATTCAGTAGCCAAAAAGAAATGGAAATGTTATTTTCCTAGGTGAAACCATGATTTGCATGAAACAGTATTTTTTCTCATGGGGTCCGGTGAAGCGCCTTCAACCTGTTAAGACTTTTCACCACCCTCCTCCCTTCTTTAGATTCTCTGTTCCCTTATGGCTATTCTTGTTGTCTCTCCTTCTCTCTCACTTTCTCTCGCTCTGGAGGTCTCAAGGGTCCAAGGTCCAGAATCATCCATGAATAAATCATTATTACACACACACAGGTCCCTATCAGGCCTCTGTGTTTGTGATCATTGCAAAGCTGTTCCAAAAGCTGTTACCCTTGAAAATGAGGTCTTTGCCCCCATAGTGAATACATAATTAACACAATTAAAAATAATTCATACATGGACATATATAATTCATCATATAAATACAGATAAATAAATCATCAGACAATGCAGGCAATCTTCTCGTCTCCCTGCTGATAAAATATTTCTGAGCCCAAATCTCCCTCTGGCAAAATCCAGGTTGACTAAGTCTGTGATTTACTCTCAGGCGATCTCTAGGACGACTGTCAGACGGGCCACCTCTGACAGTGCGTGCTTTGGGGTCCTGACGCCGACTTCCGATGAAGTCTCTGATGTGGCAGCGTGCTCAAAGCTAGAGATCATCGGCGCACTTGGTTCTGCTAGACTCACGGGTCCCGCGGCTCATCTCCGTCACAGCACGGCCCGTCAGCACAGAAACAGCGTGAAAGGGCTGCACTGTGCAACGGGAAACGGGCTACACCGCAGACTGTCAGTGATTCTGTTGGCATATAAGGAAAGCTACTTTTTTCCCTTTTTTATCTACTTTCTTTCTCATCCTCCACACCCGGGATATATTTTTGCTCTCTCACTCACTCACTCACTCTCTCTCTGTCTCTCTTTCTCTGTGTGTGTTGCAGCAGAGCAGAGAAATTGCCTGTTATCCAGGGTCGATTTTTCATGTGCTTGTAAATTGGTTGGTATTGACAAGTCTGTCAGGAAGGGATAAGTCAGTGTGAACCCACCCAGCACAGCACAGCACAGGACGAGACTGACCTTAGTTCCTCTCTCTGGGGGGGAGATCACTTCGGCAGTGGCTGTGGAATAAGGGCTAGGTGTTGTTAGCTAGGGTCAGGGTGTGAAGCTGCTTCGTGACAACATCTATTGTCAAAAGCACTATACAAATAAACCTGAAGCAAATTAAGTTGGATGTAGCTCCCTTTGGTAAGATTTGTTTCACGGTTTCAAGCTTGCGTTTGCTACATTAAAAAAACCCAAATACATTCATACTGTTCTTATGGATGTTCTTACTTTGTTCATGCTGTTCTTCAAATCTGAACCACAGTTCATTATTTCCTCTAACATGCACCAACTGCACCAAGGATCTGGATGCACTGCAGAACCAGGGGGAAGGTGGTGCAGTGGTGAGGAAACACAGATAAGTGTAGAATGGGTGTAGGCACAGTGGGGGTGGGGGGGGCAGGCCCATCTGAAGGAGAATAAATTAGGGACTGGTGGAATGGAAATCACACGTTACTGTACATACTGGCTGCAGCACACATATCTCTGGACACCACAGCTGGCTTATAAATGAACTGTTATTGTAATTATTCCTGCTGTTAATGGCATGTACTCTGTGCTGAGTTTATGTATCTAATGAACTACTATCTAATGATGTAGCCTGTTCCCATTGGTCTTTCAGTCAGGCTGCCACACAGTTTCAGCCTGTTGGAAAACAGAAGTCAGTGATGCCCCCTGGAGGTGGAGTACAGAATCTCCATCCACCTTCTGTCTCCCTCTCACTCACTCTCTCGTTCTCTCTCTTTCCCCCCGCATCATCTCTGCTTGTTTTCTGTCATCTTTTGCTTTATCTCTTTCACACTCATTTTTTCACTGCCTTGGCATCCCTCACTCTCTTCCCTCCCTGCACTGTGATCTGGCTCTCTGTTCCTGCCTCTCCCTGCCATGCCAACCTGTTCTTTCCCAGACAGACCCTGCTGCAGGAAGGCTGCAGTAACCACGGCGATTCTTTGGAGCAGATTCCGCACACGAGCATCGCCGCACTTCTGTACCAACACTTCTAGTGTCTGGATGTGCCTGTCAGACCAGCAGCAGAATGTCGAATGGCTGTGCATGCGCACGGTGCATGCTCGCACGCACGCATGCACGCTCGCATGCACGCACGCTCGCGCTCCCCCGCGTGCACTTCACACTAGTGCTCATCTGCTGGGGAGACGCAGGCAGGTCCCAGTCTCCTGTGCTCATTCTCACCCTCCATCTTCAGAGACGCCTCTCACTTATGTTGCTTGAATGACGCTTGTGGACACGCCGGTGTAATAAAGGCCAAAGCAAGTTGTGTCTCTACTGCCTCAGCTGCCTCTACTGCCTCTACTGCCTCTCCTGCTTCTTTCTATCAAACACGTCTGCTGCACCCTGCCTCATCTGGCTGCGTGCGCCTCGCAAATGGCTCCCCTCATCACTCTCGCTCTGGTCCCACTCCACACCAGACGATTCATGGTTCCACCCTTACAGAGAGCAGGAGAGGCCGACTTCAAATCTTCCACCTTCATTACTGTTCCAAGGCCTGTAGTGAGCTCTAAAAGTATAGGGACAGGAGGTATGCTGCGGTCTACTCTGCATGCGCCACTGTTCTCCACTTCTTAGAGGAGAACCCTAACCCTAGGTGCTGCTGGAGAACCCTAACCCTAGGTGCTGCTGGAGAACGCTGACCCTGGTGGTGGGGAGGTTCTCTCCTGATCACAGCAAGCGCAACTAGTTGCCTCCCAACTCACTTAATGGTACTTCCTCATGCAACACATCTGGCAGCCAAAGAGGTTTCTCAGAGCCAAAAAACCCAGAGAATGTTGAAACGGCCAAATCAACCAAAGAATGGCCAATGAGCTACTATGTGCGCCATCCGTATACTGACATTATGTACACACATGCAAACCAGTGCCAGGGTGACAGTTAAGATCAAACAGTGTAAACTATCTTGCATGCCAAAGATGTAAAAGCTAAAGGCTTCAGAAAGTGGGTGTAAAAGATGCCAGCAGTGCACAGCACTGAGCATCCGCCCAGAAAATACCCAGAAAATACCCAGCCAGGACCTTCAGAGGCTGGGTTAAAACGTACTTCCTAACTCCACAGGATGTATGTGTGTTCAAATACTTTTGATGCTCTGTTGGTTGAAGCTGCCATTCATTATGCAGTACATTGTGTTACAATTTCTAAATGGTTCTAAATGGATTCGATGAGTGCGGAAAAAAAAAAAGCCACAAGTTTGAACTTTCAAAGTCATCGTATTGTTTGGCATCCAAAGTACTGCAGCGCAGAGTCCAAATAGTAAAACACTCCAGCAGACAGTTTAAACTCACTATAAACTCACTTATGCCATAGGACAGAAATGGTCTACTTGCTGTTTCTTGTGTAACAGGCTGCAGCAGTCCATCCATCATGTCTCTCCATCTTCTGACAAACATCTTTCCCTTTTCTTTCTTCCCTTCCTGCACCTTCCTCTGAGAGAAAAGGGGGGGGGGGGCGTTTTCCCCTAAAAAACTCTGACAAGTGTATGTCAAGGTCTGATTGAAAAAAAAGGGAAACAAACTTTGAGGAATGAGGACAGAAAGAAACAAGAGAGCCTGTCAAAATAGCAAAAAAAATATATATCACACAGTTTGCAGTTTATGAATTTTTAGACAGTTCAGACACAACCAGAATAGTAATACTACACTCAAGGAAGTAAATAAAACTGCCAGAGTGAGTGTTTACATGTGTGTGTATTCGAGAAACAAAACTACCACACCTGGACAGGAAAACAAGTCAATTAAGCTGCACAAACCTCGTTCATTTTCCGTCGCAAACGTGATTGCGCTTCCTCTCTCGCCCCCTTTTAAGTTCTTCGCGAGCGTATCCCTCCCCCACTCGTGTCTTCAGTGTGGGGTTTATGATCGCTAGCACGGCGCACTGCAGATGTGCCATCAGCTCCGGCAAATGATCACCTACAAGCGACTAATTACCCCACATTCGCTTGAAGTTTCTGTCCCGGCTCTGCGCTGCCTGAATGCTAATACAGCTGCCTAATACTGAGCTATAGAAACATCCTTAACTCAAATACTTAATGCTAATGCTACGATAAAGGCTAGACGGGCTCGTACTGAAGGGGAGGGGTTTTCTAAGCCATTTTCTGCACACGGGGACATGTTGAAAGGTTCCAGCTATTTTTTTTAAAGTCATGTACATATAAAACCAAGTCCATGTAACTTCATAGAAAGAGAGAGAGAGAGCTAAATTTAAGATGTTAGATGCTACAAAGTGCCTTTAGAAATCCAAGAAAGTATTGAATTTACTGTGTGAAAATTTGAGACTAAACATTTCTGCTAGAATTGGATTAACATATGCAAAAGACACAACCAGCTCAGGTTAGGGTTAGATTCAGATCTGACTACTCACACCACCATAAATGCAAGGCCATAAAAATATAATGTGCAATGCATTAGGTTCACTTTCTTCACTCAAAACCTAATATACAAAGAAAGAATGGACCCAGGGCGTCCTAAAACAAGACCCATCAGGGCTAAGGGAGAAAGATTCGCCTTCACATCTCTGTCTTCCTGCAGTTATGATAGAACAAGTGAGGGGTATCTGTGGGATGTGACACCACAACCACCCCAGGAGCCCAGCAGCCAGGGCCTCTACTGCTGCTACTTCACAGCCACATGCACACACATGTGAAAAGGTGATAAAATACAGTCCCGACACAGCAAGGCACTCGCAGACTGCTTGGTCATTAATCCCTTCAGGCTGAGTTCCTTATTCCAGTTTATTTCTGGGATGGGGAAATTTATTTCCAGGATCCCTGAATCGATTATCCGGGATGGACCAGTTTCCAGACTACACGTCATCTGATATGTTCAGGTCAAAGGGAAAACTGAGATCACCCCATTGGTAACAGTAACTCAATGATGCATTCATACATCATCCAGACAGATATCATATCACATTTCAGCTCAACACAGCTGTAGTTAAGCTTAAATATGGGTCTACCTTGAGATAGTGACATAATGTCGAGGTGTAAAGTCCCCTCAATTCCAATGCCACAAACTATTACCATTTCTGTGTGGTAAAAATGTGTCTGCTGATGCAGAAGTGATTGCTTTTCATTCACTAAGAAACGTTCAGGTGGGTTTTTTTTCAGTATTTCAGCCATCACATGCCATTCGAACAACAGTTGTGATGAGTGTAGTCTCCAGAGGAAACTGTGTAAATGACATGTAAATGTGAACTGCATGTTAAACATGCAAATGATAAATAATGAATGTCATGAATTCTGGGAAAGTCAACACCATACACCCCCAGTTCATGGAAAAAGACAACTGTCCAGGAGTGGGTGCCAGTAGAAAGAATTTACTCACTCAGTCCAAGGCCACCTTATAAAATTCACTCACTCATTCCAGGCCACCATATAGAATTCACTCACTCAGTCCAGGAATGGGTGCTAGTAGAATTCACTCACTCAGTCCAGGAATGGGTGCTAGTAGAATTCACTCACTCAGTCCAGGAATGGGTGCTAGTA
>JAOXYF010000018.1:9129427-9139904 GCA_028565775.1 Sternarchorhynchus goeldii | reverse complement strand
CCAGGAATGGGTGCTAGTAGAATTCACTCACTCAGTCCAGGAATGGGTGCTAGTAGAATTCACTCACTCAGTCCAGGCCACCTAATACGCAGCTGGACCTTTTTCATCCTTTCTCCTTTTCTTTCTTCTTGCCTTACTTTCTTTAAACCACACTATTCAGGAATGAGCTGCAGCAATCACAGCACGCGTGAATACAGCTGTGCTTTGCCTAGGAGGACATTTTTAGCCGCACTGCCTCCAGTTACCTGTGTGGGTGTGAGAGTGTGTGTGTGTGTGTGTGTGTGTGTGTGTGTGTGTGTGTATGTGAGAGAGAGAGAGAGAGAGAGAGAGACAGAGAGAGAGAGAGAGAGAGAGGCAGAAAACGTGTGTGTGTATGTGTGTGAAAGAGATATTGCGTGAGAGAGGATGTGTATGTGTGTGTTTGAGAAAGAGTTACAGAGAATGTGTGTGTGAGAGAGAATGTGTGTGACAAAGAGTGAGTGTATGTGTGAGAGAGAGAAAAGAGAACGTGTGTGAGGGAGTGGATTAGTGTGTGTGTGAGAGAGAGAGTGAGTGAGAGAATGTGTATGAGAGAGAGAATGGATGTGTTTGTGTGAGAGAAACAGAGAGAGAGAGTATGTGTGTGCATGTATTCATCCATGTGTGAGCGAGAGAAAGAGAGAGGGAGGTGTGTGTGTGTGTGTGTGTGTGTGTGTGTGTGTGTACTGCTCGACTGATGGTCTTTTGGCTCCTACCTGCTTATCCACAACACCCCCACCCCCACCCCACAGCTCCTCACTGCAGTGCTGAACTACATATTACTAAACATAACACTGCACAAAATATCAACTCTTTTGCAACTCCAAATGTCTATTTCTGCTCACACAGTTAGTGTTTCCTTTAGTATTGTTCCTGCTGTAGTTTGCAATTAGGTTTTCCCAGGTTGGCAGCTGACAGCTTTGTGCAGTTGTGCAGATAGGTAGCTTGCCGTGGAGCACAGGAGGCTGCACTTTGTCCAAGAAAATGTAGTTTCAGTCGAAGAGCTGGAGGCTAAATGGAGTCATGCAGATGCTAGTTACCTCTCCTAATTTGTACAGCCATACTGTTCGTATTTGATCTCACTGAGGTGGATCAGAACTGACTCAGGTGTCAGAAATGAACCCCCCACACACACATGCTGTGCAGTGAACCGCAGGATTATGTCTACCTGAACTGGTCCAGTCGGTCCTCTTGAACATCCCAATGTACAGATAATTCTGGGGGTTATTTGTAGGCTATGGGTACAATCAGAAAAGCATTACACAGAATGCAATGAAGGCTGTTTACCTACGAGACACCCTCAGTCCCTTACAGTCAAATAGGCATGGGAATCTCCAACGGGGTATTCTTACCACGCTGGAGGAGTTTGGCGTGTGGAAGACTAGCTAATCGACCGTATGATGGAGCTTCAGATCATTATATCCACCACAGTCCTCTCAGCCGAAGCTCCTGGTGGACACTGTGTGGTTCCTGTTCAAATGAGTATGGAGATGTTGAACAGATGGATGTGAAATGCATATCAGGTCAGAGAGGATCAGTTTAAGTTCAGTAATTTGATCATCCACTCTTTCTCTCTCATTCTCTCTCTCTCACACTCTCCTCCTCTCTCTCTCTCTCTCTCTCCGGCTTGTGCAGATGCTCTCAGATGGCAGTCTATTGCCTCAACCTTACTCAAGATCCTTTTGTGTTTTTTCCATAAACACGTTTTGCTAACAAGCAGTAATGACATTTGCGTTCCAGTTATCTTCCTCCCAGCACTGGTTCTTAGTTACACTCAGTGCCTGCAAGCCCTAATGTCCAAACCAAGAGAACTACAAAACAAGGAGCTTCCCTCTTTCCAACATTTTGTGGAACTGGTCTAACTGGTCTAACTGGTCTCAGTGAGTTGGACATTGTCACTGGTAGAGACTGTCGAGTTTTTCTGGAGAATGATACTAAACACTTTATAAAGCTTGTCATCCCAGACCATTAATAATTTATGTAAAGTTTGTGTATTTTCTCTACATTTCTTCTAAAACTAGGTCACTGTGCAGATTCTTCAGGATAACCTCTACTGCCACGCTTCCAAAGTTCTATTATTAATTTCAGCACATTTTTACCTTAATCTTATTCAACGTGTCTGAAAATTCTTCCTCGTTGCTTAGAAGGGAATTCAACCAGGAGACATCGAAAATATCGAAAATATCAGAAATATCTGACAGAAGCATAGACATTTTCCATTTCATGTTTCCATTTCAAGTCCCACCTTCACCTGGACTAGGATCATCAAAAGTGCTTGATAAGCTGTGATAAACAAAATGGTGGAAATCAATAAAGGTAGTTTTAGGGCAGAACCCCCATCTCCCCCCACTGTGGTTAATGGTGAGCTTCAGTCTGACACCTTTAAATGTCATTTGTGTATGTGTGTGTGTGTGTGTGTGTGTGTGTGTGTGTGTGTGTGTTTGGGGGCAGCAGAGAGAGAAATGTGATCTCTGAATGCCTCAGATACATTATTTACACAATTTGCAACCAATTTGACAGAAAAGCAAAATGCAATCTCAAAGTTTTCCACTGTGAAAAATTGATTAAATACCATTTGGTGCTGTGTGTATATGTGTGTTGGGGGGAGGGGTCAGGGCTTTTCAGGGGAGCAAAGGGCTTTGTAAAATGAAGGATAATGTATGCGAGCGTGTTTGTGTGTGTTGCTACAAATAGCTTTGTGCATTATTAACGCTAGATGACCCCTAACTCAGTATAAGAAAGGACAAGGAAAGAAGGAACCAATCAAAAAGAAGCATGGGAACAAAACGTGAACAAATTGACAGTTTCTCTTACGTTCTCTAATAACCGGTTGACTTTATAAACGTTTCTCAGGAAAGCCTGCATAAAGAGTCATGAGATGGTTTAGCATTTTTTGACATTTATTTGCATTTTAGCTTTCTTTGCTGTCAGCTGATTTTATATATAAAAAGATGATTTTCTTAATCCCCCTATCAGTACACACAGGAATGAAGAGAAATGAACAAAACACATTAATAAACTGATATATTACTGGATTCAATTCATGATAAAAGCAGAATGGGGGGGGGGGTGTTCCAACTTCAATCAGTCACCCATCTTCTTGTGTTGGATGGATAGCTGGATAAAGCTGGATAGAAGGAGAGATGGATATATATTAGCAGGGAAAAGGAGAGATACAGTTCCCATCTGCTCCCTTCCTCCTGAACACCTGGGCCCAGATACTTCATTTCAACACCCAAACACACCAGACATAGACACACATTTGCGCACACACACACACAGCATTAACTTCCATGTCCATGCCAGACCTTGACAAATAGGCTCCTTGGGAAGGGAGGAGAGGGGAGGAGAGGCAGGCATGGGGGGAAGAGGAGGGATGAAGTGGGGAGAGCGAGAACTCTATTACTGCGTAATGAGAGATGAAGCACAGAATGGGTGAAGGGACGGTTGTCCTAAAGGCCATTCCCAGCTGGGCGGCGGAGAGATCAGCAGCGTATCCCAGACAAGCGAGAAATCCACAACACCGCCAGTGGCCATCAGCACCAACACTCCTTTCAAAAAGTACTGATTCCAAATGATGGGAACAGTCAGTCCATCCATGTACACGTAGGGGAGCCTCCCTGGACTCGGTCGTAGTTAGACAAGCTGAAGGATGAGGAGCAGGACTGGCACGGCCAGACTCGAACACTTAGAAAAGAAAATTCATACTGAGCTCAATTATTCTGCTTAAAAATCACACGCACATTTTGGCAGCTCAGCTCATTCTGGTTCCATTAGGAGTCCTTGTGTTCTCCAGTCACTTTTCAGTCAATAAATAAACACTACATTTGATAATCTGTTTCTTCATTGGATTTCAAAGAAGTGTGTATTCTTACAAAAAGCTGCATGCTCATCTGTGATAGGAGAAGGCTGTTACCATGGACACCAGCACAGAACACATACTTCATGCAGTAGTGAGTGTGCCCTGTTCTCACCTTGATCCTTTTCTCTCCCCCCTCTCTCTCTCTCTCTCTCTCTCTCTCTCTCTTTCTGAATCAGAAAAGGGGGATGTGAGGCACAGTCTGACAACTGTCTAACCAGGTATATGTGGACAGAGACAAAGAAGGAAAGAGAACAAGAAGAAGCAAGACAGCACAAGAAACAGCCTTGATGAAAAATTCATGGTCAGTACAGTATATGACCAGAGAGACATACAGAGCACACAACCCTGACTTCTCCATTTCTAAAGGGAAAAGAAAAAAAAGCATAACTTTCAAGCAGCTAAACTCCTTCGTTCTTTTTCATACTTTCTTTATCTCTCTGTCACACACACACAGTCATATTTCCTTACATTTCAGCTACACAGTTACTATGGCAAGGAGGTCCAGCATGTGACCCAGCCTGAAGAAAGAAATGAAGGCAGTTGTAGAAAAAGTTTTTCAAGAATTAATTTTACCTTTCTGTTCCCAGCCTGTTTAATTTAACTGTGTTTTTGTGCTCGTAGCAAGCAGGGTGTATTAACACTCATACCTTAACTGTGTGTGATAAATGTGTGTGTTCTGGAGTGCTTGGCTGCCCCTGTTCGAAGTTCATTTGAAAGTTTCCCCGTGTGAAACTTTTGGTCAGAGAAAAGAAGCACTGGCTATCAAAGCACATTCAGATGGGAATAAGGGCAGAGCTGGAGTATCTTTCTCAGATCAGTAATTACTTTTTTGCCTTGCAAGTTTGTTTTTTTTGTTTACTTGCTACAATGACTGACAAAAACCATACTTCCCTAAAAGTGAATTCGTTTAAATAACCTCAAATGACCTGGGAATTGCTTAAATCTGTTGTCCAGTAACAGATTTAAAAGCTGTTTGGATGAAGGCAAACCTGGCTAAGAAAACCAAGCAAGCCATGTGTCTGTGAATTCTACCATTCTGTAGTGGAGCCCCTGGTGCAGAGATGCAAGTTGGCGTGTTTACGACTCCATGAGCAGGTCCTCTCTGTAGCCCCGCCCCCTTCTCCTTCCCCGCATGTGTGAGGCACAGAACTGCTTTAGCACAATTACTTTTATTTTCAATTAGAAGACTCCTATCTGGCATCTCTTATGGCTTGTAGCGAGGACATTAAAGTAGGGAGAGAAGAACAGGACTTGAATTATGAATCATAAAGGTTAATGAAAAGCATGCTCTCTTTCCACCCTCCTCATTAATAAAGCACATTGCCTGGAGATAGTGGAAGATATGGGCCTGGTGCCTAATGGACTTTTGCTTGAGAAGCACTATCAGTAAAGGGACAGAGAGAAAGAGAGGGACAGGGAGTGTTGTAGTTAGACAGAGAGAGAGAGAGTGTGTATGTCCACTTGCGTGTGTGTGTGTGTGTGTGTGTGTGTAATTAACACTTTTCCTATGAGAACATGCTTATCATACTGAACCACAACATGGTGAAGGGACCAGCGAGCAGCCTGCCAACATTTCTCCTTTTGCTTGGTATTTGATGCTGCCCACCTCTGCTATGCCTACATTAGCCACACACACACACACACACACACACACACACACACACACACAGCATCTTGCTCGTCACTGCTGTTGCCAGCCATGTCAAAGGCTTATCTCCACCTGACAAAGCTGTAAATCATGCCATCGAGTCAAATGTGCCCAAAAGAAATGATTCATTGATTTGAGAAGTTGCCCAGGTTTCCCTCCCAAGTCTCCAAATGCAGCCTTTACTACAGTGTGCTGAACGTGGGAACACAGACCAGAGGAATGGGACACAACCTTAGTGTTCCGGGGGCTTTAGTTCCTACGTGTAGTGAAACGTCAATATGAATTATTACATTATTTGACCATCCACTGTTTTATAAACATTTCTTTATTAAAAAACCTTGTTTGTGTTAGAGTTTGTTTGTGTAAGGGTTAGAGTCTATAGTCCATCTAAAAATCTTTAGTGTGAGTCAATCTCCAGTCCTTCAGTGGATAATTTCTGACCGGTCACGTGGATTTTGTTAGGCATCAGACCACTCTTAATCTCACAGTGACGTTCACATATGTACAAACCCCAGCAACTCAGCTTTACCTGATACACTCATACCAGCACAGAACTCCCTACTAATACCAGTATCACTGCAGGGTTGAGAACGTCCACCATTCATATAATAAATATCGGCCCAGCTGTGGTCCTGTAGTAAGAAAATAATGAATGTAGACGATAGTTTATACACTGTACATGACAGCAGTATGTAATATTATACCTATAAAAAGCACCTAAAAGATGAGTATAATGGAAACAAAGGGCAGCGAATGTAGATACAAGAGCAGCTGTTCCTAAAAAGGTAAATTTCTCCTATAAATTACATGGTGAGTATATATAAAACTAGCAAAGTATAACAACGACTATGAAACTTTTTTCTCCTTACTTACTCTTAGACCTATTGGCCTGGTTGAAGAAGCACTGGTGAGGAAAATCTGCTAATTTGATGATGATAGTATAGTTTTCATTTTATTACCACTTTACAAACCAAACCACCAACAGTACTCAGCTGGCAATAGGAACTCCACACTGAGGAGACAGCATGCTTGTGACATATCTCCTTATGTCAGATGACATATATGTGTGTATCCATACGGCGCGTCTGTGCCGTCGTTTTTACTCCCGCTGGCAGCTCTTCTCCTCAGCTCCGTCTCTCTCGCGCCACCTCTCTGTCCTCGTGGGCCTCCCTGAGCCTTGTTGGTCATAATCAGAAGGACAGGCTGCACTCCTCTGGGATGCGACCTGATTGGTGGACGAGGAAAGAGCAAGATCAGACAGCTGTGAGCAGCAGATTGTGGAGGCACTCGTAGACAGGTTCCCCCTTCTGGGTCATCTCTCACCACCCCCCCCGCCTTGTGTATTCAGAGTGGAGAAATGAGACCTTAGGTCTTTTCTTCAAGAATTTTTTTTCTGCATGATTCTTCAATTCAATTTTAATTATCCCCGAAGGGCAATTAGTGGCAAGCAGGCAGCGCACAGCACATATAGATGTTAAAAGAGACACTGTGGATCCATGCACTGTATAGAGTCTGTATAGTCTGCTGCAGCGAGTATCCTGAGGTGGATGGCAGTATACCTACACCAGTCTTTTTTAAAAGAGCAGTCGCAACTGAGATAAACGTAGATCTCCTCTGAAATGTTCTACAGCGACAGCTGAAAAGGCCTGGTCCAGAGGGAAAGTTACTCAAAGACGCTGTGCAAAATGTGTGCGCGGTTGTACAGTGTCCTCGCTTTCCGAAGTGTCTGCTGATCACAGCAAGTGGACAAAGGGAGACTGAGCCCCAGCCATCTCTGAGCAGGTACTCACAATCTGCTGCAAGTGCTTTCTGACTTTAAGACTAAGTGAATAAAACCAACACGCAGAAGAGAATGACAGGACACTCTCAATAAAAACAGAATCTGAGGCGCTGAGAATGTTTTGCTCGGATTTTCCTTCTAGTTCTACTAAAGCAAAACCCGAGGCTGAACATGAATGTTGCGGTCATGGCACTGCAGTGCTGGAAGAGGCTGAAAATGCTGGCATTTTCAGTAAAACTCAAAAGATGAATCTGTTGTCAGTGGTAAAATGGCTAAATGCCTTGGAAATACGCTTTTAATTTCCAGAAGTAACACCACATTTCACACCAAGAAGGTTAACAGCTATTAATCTTTACTAGCAAATGAAATTTCAAAAGGGTTTTTTTTTAAGTGTTGAAGTGTTGAACATAATTGTTCTGGTGGTATAAAAGTGAGACTATATCTAGAGCTTCATCTTTTGAATAGTAATCATCCAATATGTGTCACACATCAGTCACTGTTGTATATCAGTCACATACCTTGAACCTGCTCTCACTAGACACTTAAATGCACCTTACAGGTGTACAGTTATATTCTATCGGCTGTTTGATACCATGTGCAACATCTACCTCTCATTTCTCTCAGGTCGGTCTCAGAGAGCTACTGACTGGATGTCATTTAGGTAGTGGACTCCTCTCGGCACGACAGGCAGTGGTGAGTCGTGGGCACCGTGCTGGTGCATCGGACACCATTTGAATGTGCGGTTAATGACACCGTCTCTACTTGAAAGTGAAGGTCTTCTGCTGCCTAAAAATATCCAGCCAACAGCGGTCAGAAAGTGACCACTGACGTCTGACAGTCTGCCTGGCAACAGATGGCATGTAACTGCACACAGAAGGTGTTTCTCGATAAACGTTTGTAATGACATGGGAGGTAAGTAGACGTCAAAGTCTGCTTGGCATATGTGTGTAGACAAAGAAAGCTTACACCTTACCTCACTATTTTAGACTACAAACAGGCTCAGAGTGTCATGTGAACAAGAATGAAAAAAAGACACAGAAACCCTACAATTATTGATGCCGGGTGGAGAAAAAAAAAAGCAGAAACGTTTTAGCAAAAACTGTTTAATCTCTTCTTGATGTGTTTATTTACAAGTAGTAAATCTGCAAAATAGGAAACAACAGAATATTTACACAATGAATGTTTACCATCCAACACATAACAGCTGCTTCAAGTCGGAAATTCTTATAAATGCAACTGGTTTCTCATAGTATTAAAACTGGACTGATGCCTTTCTTGCTGCCGTTGGTTTGCTAGTGCTTTCATACCAGTCTATGCTATTCTGGGTGTGTCTTAAACAGGACAGCTATTGCTGTGAGGAAGGCCTGCAGAACTAAGGAAGAACACTGCTGGGATGTGAGGGGTCTGGGAATTCTGTGACAGAAGCAGTATGGAACCAGTGCGCAGTGATGGCAGAGGGGCTCTCTGATTGGAGGAGTGCGCTTGAGAAAAAGAACCGGGGGGAGGAGTCAGAGGAGGAAGACAACATGGATGCAGGAAGGGTATGAAGAGATTAGGATCAGCATCAGGATACTCGGAAGGAGCTTTTATTTAAAAAAGTGCTCATTGTAAAGCTGAACTCTGTCCAGCTGAAACCTCACTGCTGTTACCACCACATTTTTCATACAGTTCAGCACGAGCAGCGAGAGGGAAAGAAAGGACTGAACTGTTTCACTGATCTTTATGTAGGAGGCAAAATGTGGAAGTAAACATAAAATGCTCCCAAAGCTTGCAAAAGATGCCTATTATTCAGATGAATCTGAAACAACTGTAAACTTAGACTCGCCACTCCTTCATTTCATGTCTGATTATTATCTGATTATTGTCTATTATAACTATTCACTAGAAGGCAGTATGAGCACAGCTAAGGGGAGATCCTGAGACGTTTCAAAGCATCTCCACACCATGCTCCGTCCATCCTTATATACACCCGAGCTCCAGATACACCCACCCGAACTAGACTCGGCTCAGTTGGGGCCAATTATGAACTAGCTCTAGAGCTGTGCTACAGACGAGTGGAGTCAGAATCCGCTCTGCTTGAGTGAGGAGCACAGGCCGAGCCATGTAGTGCTGCGCAGACTAATGTAACATTCATTTGATTACATAAGTCTGATAGCTCATCAGCTAGCAGTTAGTGGAACTGCTTCAAGCCTCCTTGCACAAAGCTAATCTATTTCCATTAGGCTTGATCTTACTGCAGGGTAAAGATACTAGCCTATCAAAACCGCACACACACAGTCTACTGTGTGGCCACATGTGAGGTAAGCGGTTTCTTTCTTTCTTTCTTTCTCTTTCTCTCTCTGTCTCTCACTCCATGTGTTCACCTTGGTTAAAAATGGATGAAAGCATCAGAAGTGGTGGATGTTGGCAGGTGAATTGTGGCTGCCAGCTTGCCCTCACAGTCAGATCTGGGCTTGATGCACCTCAGACACAAAACAACCCTGTTTGAACCCAGTTAACTGATGATTTGGTCCAAAAATTATATATATAAGTATATAATGAATTTTAGAAAAATGTAACGACACCCCAGGTTGCACTTCAGAAGCAGAAAATAAAAAAGTAAATAAATTAGCAGACAAAAACTTACACATAAGCAAACAGAAGTACTAAAAACACCAAAAACTTGCAATCTGCTGTCCCATGAAAAATATTCTGTCAGAAAGCTGATGGAACACCCTCACTGTGCTCTTGTGGTGGGTACAGGCACACCAGCAGGGTTTGGGATGTACAACAGGATGTTGTTCGTACCTTGTATGATACTTCCTATAATCCATTTTATGGAGAGAAAGATGACCAAACACACAACTGTTCAGATACAACTGGAAAATCACCACTGGATGTGGGAGAACAAAAACGTGGAAACACAAAATCAGAACACCAAATCAAATTCACTACAGATCACAGTTTGGTTTTAGGCAAGCAAATTAATGTTCCAAAAAAGAATGTAAAGAAAAGGAATAAAATCACTAAGATCACCTTTTATCTGATCACAGAACGCTCTCATATCAGGCTTGAGAGAAAGATCATTTCTAATGAAGCAGCCTAAATCAAGCGTGTGCACATATGCAGGCACGTGCATGCACACACGCAGACGTGCATGCACACACGCAGACGTGCATGCACACACGCA
>JAOXYF010000018.1:9112137-9125488 GCA_028565775.1 Sternarchorhynchus goeldii | reverse complement strand
ACTCATGCCCATGCACCCACTCACCCACCCGCCCACTTACCAGTTGCTCTTCCATGTGTGCCGGACGTCTGGGTCTGTAATTTGGTGTTTGTCAGCCTGCTCATCCAGGAAGTCAAACATGTATTTAATGGCAAGAGGGAGTGCACTGCCTCTGTGGGCCGTGCTGAAAATGGTCTCAAACAGGTCATCTACAAACTTCTGTAGCGTGCCCTGTCACACACACAGACACACACACACACACACACACAGAAAGAGTTTGAGTGATGCCTCTGTGACGAGGTACACTGCACTGAACTACATAAAACTACACAAAAAACCTGAAACAAACATCATGGGCTACTTAAATATTTCACAAGAAATGCGAACACAGTGCTATATAAAAAGTAATGACGTATAATTTAAACATGTACATCTTTACTGATCTACACCAGTCCCAATGCCTCTTCTCTGCACAACTGAAGTGTTCTGCTCCCAGGCCACACAACTCAACTCTCCAGCTAATAAACAAACTGCTGTTGAGTGTAAAAGGGCCCTGTTAGCCCTGGGAAAACACTGATACATACAAAGCTGGTATGGCAAACACTGATCTACACTAACACCTCTATTGAACCATCAGTGGCATTCAGCAAACACGGCCTATACAGCTACCTATTACATAGGGGCCCCAGGGGCCAAAAGGATTATGGAAAATGTGACTTATAGGCAGTTAAAGCAGAAACATCTCAATAAGAGATCTCTATACTGTCAGGAGATAGGCGTACAGATAAGGGGGGGAAAAAGTGGCTTTTCCCAAACAGCTCGATAAGCAAAGGTCACTGGTCCAATTAAGATACAGTGGTGTGTGTCAGACCGGACCTTCTGCTAAATGTTAATCAGGGACTAGCCTTTCACAAGCAAAGGTCAACCTGAGCTCGCTGTAGAGATCGGCTGCACAAAGCACACGGGGTTAAGGCAAGAACTCCAGCACGCATCTCTACCTTGGTGGCGAGCAGGCGCGTCAGATAGATCTCGGACACCATCTTGCTGCCGCGGTCTCCTTCCCTCTGGTCCGAGTGGTCATGGTTCTTGACCAGATGCCAGAGCTTCGTACCACTCTCCAGGTCTGGAGTGATCATGGGTGTCCGTGAGCGCAAGCTGTCTGGACTACTGGCTGTCCTCAACATACTCTCTGAGGGAGGGAGGGAGATTGCTTTTATGATATAAAAAAAAATGAAATAAATAAATGAATAAGACAAAAAATTATGAAGTTCATAAAACAATAAAACTAAAAATTATGAAGTTCAGCAAAGTCTTGAGCAAGACAGGAGATAGAGGGGAAGAGAGATGGCACATTAGAAACACTACAAGATTTTTCAGGACTAAACAAGGCATGACAAGACAGTTGTTACTATGGCAACAGCTTTAAAAAGTACAAAAAAAAAAAGTTGTTCAAATGCGACATAAAGCTTATGTCAGTGACGGAGAGAATCATCCTCATGTAGAGAGCAACGCTCCTTACTGTCACTAATGTGACATGCTATTCTTTCACGTTCTCTCTTACTCACTTCGTCAGAATCGGGATTTAATGTCTGTCACCTACAACTTGACAGACTTACCTACTTCACTAGCCAATCAAATCACACAGCTGCAGTATACAACCCTGGAATTCCTCCAGATGATGGAAAAAAAAAACAGAATGAGAGAGCGGAAGTAAGAAAGGGAGTGGGAGGAAGGAGGAAAAGACAGAAAGTGGTCCCAAACTTAGAGAAAGTTCTAGTGTAAAAGAGCTCAAACCGTATCTGCTGAGGGACTTGGTAAAGGTGGAGGAGTTGGAGATGTTGTAAGCTGAGTTCTGCTTAGGGACCAGAGCCATCACTGAGCCATCCGTCACCTGGGGGGGAGACAGGATAGAAAGAGAAAGATAGAGAGAGGGAGAGAGGAGGAGAGGGAGCAGAAGACAAACGCAGAAAGAGGAGGAACAGAGAGAGGGAGAAAAGAGAGTGAGAGAGAGAGTAAGGAGGAGGATGGAGGGAGAGAAGAGAACTATACCATCAGGAACTAAGGATACCTACTGGAGCACTTTACAAGGACCTAGCAGGCACTGTTTTAGCAGCTGGCTGCTGGCTAAAGACTGTGCTGTTGCTATGGTTACCTGGCATGCTAGGGGGTGTTGAATTGTTGCCATGGCAACCTGGTTGTGTGGGAGGATGTTGGGCCATTGGTTATGGTTGGCCGCGGTCCCATAAGTGGGCACGAAGGCGTCGCCACTGTGCAGAAGTGCCCGGCGCGGTTACCTGGTAGTGGGCGAGAGTGTTGAGCCTCTTCCAGTCGTTGTCAATCTTGGTGGTGACGTCTTCATCCTGGAGGATGATGCGCGCCATCCGGCCCTGTCGCCACTCTGCGCAGCGAAGGGTCAAAGGTCAGAGGCGGGCGCAGTGGCCGCTCGCAGCCCTCAGCTCAGAGGAGTGCACGCCCACCCGGTACATTATGCTAGCACGCCTAGCACGTCCACTACATTACGCTAGCATGCCCGCTACATTACGCTAGCACACCTAGCATGCCCGCTACATTACGCTAGCACGCCCGCTACATTACGCTAGCACGCCTTTGAACGGGTATGGAAGGACACACCACCCTCTCTTACCCAGGTCCATGTCTCCTGCTTTGGGTCTCTGAGAGTAGGGGCTGCCTTTGTACAGCGCATCCAACAGCTTCTCCTTCACCTGAGTGATGGTGTCGCAGTTCAGGCATTTGACTGTCACCTCCGACGCATTCTCATTCTCAGGGTTGACGCAGTGTAATGTCTGTGTGTAAACCAGAGCAAGCAAATTATATCCAAGTTGAAAGAAACTGACAATACATGAATCAGTACTTGGTGGAGGCACATCTTATCCATCAAGTCCAATCAGATGTAGCTGCCTTTCCTGACTAATAACAAAACATATTTTATAACTGTGTATGACGACTGTCACCTATACCAAGAGATTCTCTACATTATTAGTGAGAGAGGAACAGTAGCGCAGGCAGAACCGGAATAAAACGCATTTCTGGCAGTATGTAGAGACAGCTACTGTGGGGCGGGGCTACAGCTGTTCTGGGGCGGAGCTACGGCTGCTCTGACCTTGCATAGTGAAGCTACGTACCAGGGTCTTGTAGTCTATTTGCTGGCGGATGAGTTTGTCCTCGCTCAGAGAGTAGCGCGCCTCTCCGGTAATGGCATCTATCGGTCCCTTCTCCATCTGCTGCTTCATTGCACAGTAGAGCATAAAGAGAGGCTCCCCTGCACACTCCTGAACACACACACACACACACACACACACACACACACACACACACACACAAACACACACACAATAGAAAAAATTAGCACAGATCGAGTCCAGTTGAGCATTAATACGTTATATCCATACAAGCTTTTAAATTTGTTTTTTCTTCTCCACATCTCTGATTTTCTGATAACTGGATTAATACTGAAAAGTATTTCTCATTCATACCTAAAGCACATCTGCACTCTCACCTCTCCATCTACCTCCTTTCGTGTGTGTGTGTGTGTGTGTCTGGCAGCTTTAGTCCCAACCTCGATAGCTCTAGAGCTGTGCTGAGGGCCATCAGAGCCTCTCAGTGCTTAAACTGTTTTCCCATCATAAGAGCAGGAGGTGTATTAAACTCCAATCAGGGCCCAACACACACACACACACACACACACACACACACACACCCCAACACACACACTGGGCAAATGGGGAGAATAAAAGGGAGCAATTTCTGCTGCTTCAGTGTTTTTGTTCTTCACAGCCCACTGGGGAGAGAGACAGAGAAAAAGAGAGTGGGATAAGGGAGGGGCTAATGTTCTCCACCGCAGGCCTCCTGGTTGTGTCATAGCACTTTGCGGTGAACACCTGAGCACCTGCTCTGAAGTGGGATGTGTGGCTGGCAGGGCTACAGCGGGCCGGCCTGCCCCAGCCCCGCACAGGCCACCAGTCCTACAGGGCTCCCGGGAGCCCAGCGTGTGGTCGGGGGAAAACAGCGGCAGGGTGAGGGCAGCGTGGGGCGGAGCCGGCGCCCCCCAGAGGACTTTGGGTGCGTAAGCAGCACCAAGAGTGTGGCAATGAGCTGCAGGAGCACATGTGAAGGAGCCCCGTCAGCCGCGAGGGGAGCGATTGATGGAGGGGTTAATAGAAGGGTAATGACTGTAGAGGAAAGTGCCGGGAAAGCACTTCAGAGCATGAAATGTGTCAAACAGGCAATGAGATGAGAGCTGGAACCCCCCCATTCCTAATCATTCTTTCCCACACACGACCTCTTTTCTAATCTTTCCCAAGTTCCAGTTCTTTTCTGCTCCCCCTAATTTCTATCTTTCTTTTGATACTTTTCCCCTTCACGCTCTTCTCACATTGTTTCTCATGAGCATGTTTTTCTCTCCTGTATAGAGACGTCCCTGAACGACTTAGATACACATCTCTCATCACAAAAGGAGATCAGCACATTAGAGAGTGCGATGGAAGCCAAATTATCCACAATAAATGAACAATAATTAGGGCAATTAACGCTAATAACTAATCACCATATGCACTGGGTTTTGAGGGCATCCTGGACCGCATCTTATTCTTGCTCACCCACATCAGCTACAGAAAAACACCAGAAACCACCACCATGACCCCCTAGGCATGGTGCCTCTGCTGTCCCTCTCTGGCATCCATAGTCCTCTGGGTCTCGCGTCCCAAAACTCCCCCCCCCCCCCCACCTCCTCCATATGTCCATGTCTCATTAAGCTCGTTAGCATTGGGGCTAATTAAACAGACAGCTGCTAACAAGCGGCCACAGACAGGAGACCGACACAAACACATTCTAATAGCCAGACACTTTATCTGGGTCAGGCTGCTCATTTTCTGATCAGAATTATGTACATTTAGAAGATTCATGCTAAGTGCTTAGTCATGGTGATAAGCTAGAATTGTGTGATATGGCAAATAAAAGATATCCATGCAGAAGATTAGTTTCCAAACAGTACCTGCTACGCAAAAGACAGTTCAACATCATAGTGCCACATGTTGAGTGCATTTCAAGCATCATCAAACATCCATGCCTCAGCCTCTCGAGTAGCTGCTTCCTCTGGTTCTTATAACCATCTGCCTGGCCATTTACTTCAAGCAACATAAAATTTTGTCTGGTTCAAGAGTCAGAGACAGTAATCAGGATATATATAGAGTCCTGGCTGAGTGAGTATGTGAGGGCTGATGGTTGAGAGAGTGAGAAAGTGTTGATGCCAGGGACATATGGTAGACTGTGCACTACCACCAAACTCAATCTCCCAAAAGCCTTTGCGTAGCACCCAAGGTCAGAAGAGGACACACAAACACTTGGGACCTCAAGCTGTTATGTTCTCGTAGACACACACACTTGACTGTCAGTGTTGATGCAGGCACATGTATGTGTACTGAATCAGGTTCAGAGGGTGGACATAAAATGATCCACATTATCTATCTACTGAAACCCCAACATGGCCGATCACTGTATGGTGGTGGAAGTCTAATGTGCTGGTGATGCTTCTTGTCTAGAGTGCCTGGGTAACATGTTTTAGCAACATGAAGCGACATCTACCACTAGATTTACCACTAACTAATGGGACATCAGCTGCTTACACTAACAGGGCCCTCACTCGGATGCAGGGAAACTGCTCATGGCCACACACCCAGGAAATGAATCAACATAATGAATAAATGAAGTTTATTGAACAACCATGAATAATGAGATTAATAGTTCACAGAAACAAAGGAGAAGAAAATAGAAATTTAACTATGTGTAGCGACATGAAGTGATATTTACCACTAGATTTACCAATAACCCATGGAATATCAGCTGCATGCACTAATCGGGACCTCACTCGTATGCAGGGAAACTGCTCATGATTAGGCACCCAGGAAAATGAATCAACTTAATGAATAAATGAAGTTTATTGAACAACCATGAATAATGAGATTAATATTACACAGAAACAAAGGAGAAGAAAAATTAAAAATTAACTATGTGCAGGTAAAATAACCGGATACTAGTGTAACGTACTATACAACTATAAAAATAAATAAAAAAATAAATAAATAAAAAGTATACAGGGAGAGTAACTTGATTATACGGGTCGTGACAGTAAACAAAGAATCACGTGGCACCCTAACCGAGATAATACCAAAGACACTTTACTGGAGATGGAATTTGAACTTAACTTCTAATTATATCGATTACAAATTTAATAGGAGATAAACACCTCAAAGTTTAAACTGACCCAGCAACCACATCAGAAATAGACACGAGATGTTCTGAGCCTTACTGTGACGTTGCCAGGGGGTTGGGACCCAAACTGTTGCACACCCACCGGTCCAACTGGTACCAATACTGCTGCAATGACGTCGCGAGCCAGTCCCGATCGGAACCACTCCAGTAGAGAACCGAATTCACGGAACTGATTTCAACTCGATCAAAGGCGAAAGACGACCAAAATAGACTGCACGGTGCGCACTATTAGATGCGTACGAGCGTGTAAAACAAACGGACGAACGAAAACCACCAAACAAATAAAGAATTCTTAGACATATAACAAGGTATAACTAGCGTAGTGAGTCTGGCACTAAGTTAGCATCTCGGTCCATTGAGTAACGGCAGAACCAAGAAGTCTGTCTTTTCCTTTGTTCCTGAGTTTTATACTAAATTTTGGAGGTGGATGACTCGGCCTTTCCTGTCCACCAATTCGTCTACTACTTATGAATATTCACAACAATATACCCATCTCCTTGTGACTTGGTCACTCCCCAGGGTTTCAGGAGGGAAAGCTAAAGAATGTAGGAGCACTTAATCACAGATAGTACCAGCCTGGTATGTCCAGGAAAGTGGAGTTTTCAATACTGGTGGTTAAATGGAAGCATTAAAGAGTGTGGTGTCAGTTCGATCCCCCCTCCATTCCTCTTAGATCTCTCAGGCTACTTTGAGGTTATAAAAGTAGCTCTGGAGAGTCATAAACCTCTCATCCTGAGATCCTGAGAAAGGGTTAGGTGCTGACAAGCTGGGTCCATGGTAACCTTGAGTGTCTGGAACCAGGTTAAAGTTCAGGGGAAAAGTCATTTTGGAGTGCATTATCCACTACATTGTCGACATTTAGGAGGGGATGGATGGTGTCATGAACATGGAGAAATTTGAAGAAAATTTTTATGACACCTACTAAGCGTTTTGAAAGTGGTTCAGACATCCATATTCCAACAGGACAGCGATCCCAAAGATGGGCTGTATTCATTTTCTACCCCCAGTAACAGATGACACAGAGGACAAATAAACACTCACCTTCAAAAACTTGTACAGGAGAAAGGTGAACCAGTTGGTCAGCATTTTCTCAGCAACTGACTCCGTTCTGGGGGGGAGGGGGCAGAGACAAGGAGGAAGAGGGGACAGAGGCAGGGATGAAAGGTGAGGAGGGGCGGGGCGGGGCAGGGATGAAAGGTGAGAAGGGGCAGGGCAGGGACGAAAGGTGAGAAGGGGCGGGGCAGGGACGAAAGGTGAGGAGGGTGGGGAGAGGATGAGAAAGCAAGAGAAGTTATAAACATTACGCTCTTCATGCAACATGTAATCTTTAAGATTGGGTGTCTTGCAATGTGATTTCACTGTGACTGAGTGAGTGAGTACCAGTGGAGTGCTCAACACCAGTGACAGAGGCAGCATCCACACTAGAGCACAGCTTCATGGCACGTGCACACCAATGAATCAGTAATAATACCAAACCAGTTCTTCATTTTCCCTCTCCCCAAAGCGACCCACCAATCTTCATTAGCACAATGCGCCAATTAGAATTAACTCTGTAACTTCTCTAGTTGAAGAACCTGCTACATAATAACAGCCTTTGCAAAAGTCCCATGGAATGAAGGTAATTAAGAGGCAGGATAATTAGTGGACTTTTATTAGCGCTAATCTTTTAACGGAGGAGGGAGGAAGTACGGGAGAAAAGGGGTGGGGGGTATTGTTTGTTTTCTCCTTCTCTCCTTTTAATTATTCACTCGCTCCGACACTCACTCACTCATCTCCAGACGGATGAAACGCAGAGAGAAGAGGAGGAGAGAGGGAGGAAAATGAGACGGCGCTATCTTTAAACGAACATGAGGGTGAGCTGGGGGAAAGAAACAACAACAACAACAACAAAGAACTTTCTACATGGGAAAAGCTTTTTCCAGGAACAAGGGAGTAAAGGCTGAGCCTCCTCACATGCGCTTGAGTTCTGAGAGATTTGGAGTTTTTCAACTCCTTTGCTGGAGGAGGCTGGAGAGTGGAGAGGGTCTGATAGGTGGACCTGAGTGGAGCATGGCTGCAGCCACACCTCGGTACACCTGGTGCGTACGAAATGCTCTTCTTACTGAATTCAAAAGAAAGAGCTGTGGAGAGCTCACAGGAACACGGAGCTGTTCCTGGAAACGGAGTTTGTGCCAACAGTACATACTCAAAAAGCATGCTGGGAGATACAGTACATACTCAAAAAGCACGCTGGGAGATACAGTACATACTCAAAAAGCACGCTGCGAGAGCTACTGTGCTAATGTTCCAGTCATAGCTGGAGCCACACCCATACTATCTGATTCTGTTCATTGTCAACAGCTGTGAATAGGAAGCAGTGATTTCTTATGTGCACCGTGTTTGTGTGCCACTCACACCTCTGCTCTTGTTCTCCTCATTTCCTCTTCAACACGCGACAGTATCTGTTCATCTCCTCTCGTTCCATGAATAACTCTCCTCTCTTCATCTTGCTCTCTCTCCCTCATCCCCCCTTCCCCCCCTGCTCCCCCCGATCTTGCTCTCACGTTCTAAGCTTCTTCATCTACCAGGGCATCTTTCTCTCTCATTCTTTCTCTCTCTCGGGAGCTTGTGTGCTCAGGTGTGTAATATTCTCACACAGAAGCAGAGGAACAGTAAGAAGGGGAGAGTGACAGATGCGTGCGTAAACAACGGCGGAAGGAGAGAGATGGAGCTAGAGAGGCCCTGCTCATTCCTCAATCACAGCTATCCTAAGCAAAACTGGCTGGAAGGTTGCAGTCGACCCACCCCACCCCACCCCACCAGGTACCTGCGAAGCAGCAGTTTGGGATGGTTCTTGCTCTCCAGGTTCTTGTCGATGAGGTCGGAGAGCAGCTGCTTGAGCACACCTGTGGCATACTCCATCTCGCCCTGCAGAGCGCTCATGATGAGTGAGGCCACGTTGCCACGGTCACGCATGGAGAAGGAACGCTGCGCCTCCAGCATGCGAATGAATGTAAGCAGGAAGTGCTTCTTGTTCAGCAGCTGACCAAACAGTGTCAGGGCCTTCTCCACATTGGCTGGTGCCTGCGAGAGCCGAGAGGAGGGGAGGGTTGGGGGGGGGGAGAGAGGGGAGAGAGGTGAGAGAGGGGAGAGAGAGCTCAGTGTCAAAATGAGAAGGCATTTGGATTTTAGACTGTTTTTTAATGTTTGCTATAGCAGACTGGATACATAGGCAGTGAAAGTAACAATATCTTTTGATTCTTTTTCAAAAGCATCCAAATGGTCATTATTCTACAGAGCTGCTTTTCACAATGGGCTTTGTGAATTGATACAGACCGAGTATGTCTGGCTAATAAGCAATAACATTTGGCTTTGGCAGCCAAGCCTCATAAAGCAAACAGGCTGGGGACACGTCCACTTGTCAACATAATAAGAGAGACTGTACTTTGGTCGCTTTAAATGATGTCATTAAATTGAACCTAACACGTCTATTATTTGGCACTTGTGTGCTGCTAATTGGTCAGTTCTTTCGGTCCAACAATTAGTGCATCCACACACACACACACACACACACACACACACACACACACACACACACACACACACACACACACACACACACACACACAAATCAATGAGTGATGCAGGATGCATGAACATCAACCTGAAGTGACTAATATTTGAAATCCCTACAATGCTAATTGGCTGATGGTTTCTGTTGTTCAGTTTTTCGGGAAAGGACCAGTCGATAAACTGATTCAACAACGGGTGCAGGGGGGTGTGGACCAATCAGTGCACGCCTGCTCAATTCTGAGCTCAGGTTTCACTTAACAGAATTCAGACCCAGAGAAAAAGAGCCACAATATCACCCAGTTTGGTGTCTTAGGCCAAGCGTGTTAGCACATCACACAGATCTGCATTCAACTGAGCACTAAGGAACACCCTAAAAAGGCTCAAAATCATAGTGATAGAGGTTCAACAAGACTAGCCATTTTATATTCCTCACTCTGCTTTGCAGAAAACATAAATCTTAAACCCTCATACACGCAAGAGAACTGACACACACAAACACACACACACACACCCCCACAGCTGCCCTACTGCAGAATTTCGTAACTGTGGAGCAGAATAAAACACTGCTATCTCTTAGAAAGCTTTAAAGCAGAAATATGCATGTGGGTCTCTGGAGAGGGCAGGACTGCAACTCAGACTAACAGCATAATAAGAAATTGATCCATATAATACAAGAGCTGATACCACCAGAGATATGAAGATAAATCCAATGCAACACATTCACTCTACCAATTATGTAGGCTGAGGTGTGTGTGTGTTGAATTTGCGTGCATGAGTGCCTGAGACAGTATCTGGCTTCAATTATATTAATGTGTCACATCATGAAAAAACAGTGTGTGTGTGTGTGTGTGTGTGTGTGTGTGTGTGTGTGTGTGTGTGTGTGTGCAGGTGCGCATGCTTTACCTCCATCTCCTTGAGCACAGGATGGTCCTCAATCCCAGGGAAGAGCACTCTCATGGCGTAGGTGCGGTAGTCCAGGAACGGAATTCCTGCTCCATCTAGCTCCTGAGTCAGCTCGTGGATATCAGTCTGCAGCTCGGCAAACGCTGAAGGCACAAAGATACGACCGAGTAGTGATCTCTCTGGAAGACAGCCTTACAAAACCCAGCGCCCACCTCACTCTGACCAGCGCACCAATGCTTGACAGTACCTTCAGAGCTAACCAGCAGTGAATCAACTCCACCTGTGCACGAGAGACCAGTCGCCAGCAGAAAGAGCCTAAATGTGCCACTTTGTACTCCTGCCCACTGCAGTAAAACAGACCTCAGGGTAGTAAGAAGAGGAGTGGAACGTCTGCTGACTGCCTTTACTGCCAATTAACAGGACAGACACTTAAAGTGCAGCCTCCTGTCAGAGTGACTGAACGTTCTTCGAGGAAGATGCAGCAGATGTCTGATCGGGAGGAGCAGAGGCCCTGGCGGGGTGGAGGTGGGGGGGGGGGTGTTATTTTTTGACAAGCAGGAGATGCGAGTGGCAGCATGCTGGTCTGTTTAAGGCAGCCGGGGGGGGAAGAGTTTCATGGGCCAGCATGTCAACCTTTGACATGGTGTCTGGACAGAAGAGGTGAATTGTGGGTTATCGACAGCCCTGAGACTCCACCAGCACCTTAATAAGAGAGGGAGGAATGAGGCACTGCCTGCTCTCCTTCACATATTTATTCTTTACCTGACCAAATAAGGACTAAATGCCTTATTTACTTGCAATGCTCAGAAAATCAATGAATGGCTAAAAGAATGAAGCAGAGTGCGTTTTCTCAGGAGAAAATTTAAGGATGAGGCTAAAACTATTTATGAAGAAAATGCGGCTGGTGCATAAAAGTCAGAAAACACACTTAAGTGGAGAAGAAATAAGAAGCCTTAAAAAGTGTGAGTAAGCAGTTTCAGAAAGCTCACAGGCAATGCCCAAAAGTCTCTATCTCCCACAGGAGGGTGACAGGCTCCTCTTCCTCCAGGGCCATAGAGAACAGCCAAGTGGAGGAAGGGGAAACAGGCTCTCCTCGCCTGGGTCTGCGCTCTGAGGTCATTTCTTCTCTTATCTCCTGACCTCTGGCTCCTTCTCCCCGCTATCCATCTCTTGTCCACTCCCATCCCTCATGACCTTCTCTGGGTGTGTGTATGTGTGTAATCTAAGGGCTCCGAGACACACACCCAAACACAGGTAACATTGGCAAACTAGGCTCTGGCCCTGCGTAGTGCTGGGGAGAGGGTTCGGAGCATCAGGGTCAGTAGAACCACACATGGTGTGCCAACTGAGAGATTTGATGCCAACAGAAATCCACAAGTCATCGTGTGATATCTTCTGAAGATCAGATAAAGCTAATGTAAGCAACTTTTTTTTCAAGAAGAGTTTACAATCTGGTATCTGTCACTAAAATTAGACGCTCCTGAAAAAAAACAAGCATGTCTGTGCAACTCGTCATCCTTGAGGATGATGTGATGTCCAGAGAGGAAGGGAGAGCGAGAAAGTAAATGGGAGGAGAAAGAGAATGAGAGAAAGTGACTGAGACAGGGACAGAGTGAGCAAGAGAGAGTAATAGAAAGTATGAGAGAGAGTGAGAGTGAGAGAGAGTGAGAGAGAGAGAGCAAGAGTGAGAGAGAGTGAGAGAGAGTGAGAGAGAGAGAGAGAGAGAGAGTGAGAGAGAGTGAGAGCGAGAGTGAGAGAGTGAGCTGAGGTTGCTGCCCTACCCTCTTTGCACTCCAGGGCCACTCTGGACTCCAGGTTGTCCATCTGCAGCTGCAGCCGTTTGAGAGTGCGGTCGGCGTCACGTGATTTGCGCTTGTAGGCGATGAGGACAACGATGATCACAAGAAGAAGTAGGCCTCCTCCTCCCCCAATGCCGATGATGGCGGGTAGAGTAAGCAGGCTGTCCGAGTAGATCTGCAGCGTGCCAGGGGAATACTCGAACCCTCCAACACGCACCTGCAGCCCACACACACACACACACACACTCTCTGTCAAACATATAATAGCTGGAAACACACACGCATGCACACACGCACTACAGCTGTCAAGTGTGGCACATCCTCTATTTTCAATGTTTCTGCTTAATGTCTCTGTTGAGCATTCTGTAGTAAGTGCCTGTTAACAGCTGTAATTATCAGGAACACAGACTAAAGCTTTCCCCATTAAACCCACTAAGACCTCACACCTCCATACTGAGCACATCAATTAAACAGCCCCAACCACAAACGACTATTATATACAGTAAAGCTACATTAGCTATAGCATTAGTGCATCCAACCTATGTTCCAGTTCACAGGGGATTTTTTTAAATAGGTGGTTCATACATACATGAACACGCAGGACCAAATGTAGTCTGCCAATTACAGCTGGAACACCACACAATGTCTATGACAAAACTGGTGTTAGATCAGCAGATATTCACGTATGTCCCTAAGGCTGAAGAGACTAACAGCTAAGCACATTCTTACACACCATTTAAGTTGTGTGGATGAGAGGGAGGGAGGGAGAGAGAGAGAGAGAGAGAGAGAGAGAGAGAGAGAGAGAGAGAGAGGGGGGGGGGGGGGGGGGC
>JAOXYF010000018.1:9100956-9112037 GCA_028565775.1 Sternarchorhynchus goeldii | reverse complement strand
CCCCCCCCCCCCCCCCCCCCCCCCCCCCCCCCCCCCCCCCCCCCCCCCCCCCCCCCCCCGGTAAGTGAGGTGGAAGGAGAGAGAAAGCATGCTAGCTGATCAGCCATTTCACCCAGTATATATAGGTCAGAATATATAGGTCGAGGACAAACATCTGGGCCTCCGTGTCTCAGGAGGTGTGTCTGGTCTTGTTCTCTCGTCCTGCTCTGCTCTCGTTCCCCCTTCCATCTCTCTCTCTCTCTCTGTGTTTTTTCTCCCCCCTCACACAAGGAGAACAGACGGCTTGGGAAAACTAACAGCATGCTATTTTATTACTGCTAGCTTATGAAGAAAATGAATGTATAAAGATCATGTCTGGAGGGGCTATCTCCACCTTAAGAATGTAATATACTGTAAAAATGGATCAGTTGTCTGATAGTCCACTAATCATTATGGGCTGTAAACAAAAACCTACTTTACACAAACCCCTTCGGACAAAGAAAGCCCTAGTCATTAGACATCATATCATATCAGACTTCAGGAAAGCGACCTGATAAAGTGAAGAGTGGGAAATAATGAAGGTATTATTCAATGGGCAAGGCAGAAAAGGGGAAAACCTGGCTGGGTCTTTAAGTAGAATGCATGGCACCCACTGTAGCCGAAATCATCTCCCATTTGAGCAACGAACACATTTAAGTACATCATTCTTCTAGTCCTGCGCTTTATATCATCACCTAACAAAAGAGGCTGATGTGATATAAAATTAGACAGCTTCTCACAAAGGAGAACGATATCTTAACGAGAGTGTTCTGATGGGGTGGCACGGGGAAATAATACACCTACTTCAATTCCGTACCCTAGTATATTATATTTCTGATATACAGTGCAGGTTATGAAGTACAGTTGGGAGATATTTCATCCAGTGACATGGAATACACAGCTGAGTTATTCCAGTCTGTGCGAGAGAGCTTCTTTACGAGCCAAACCCTGAGCCAAATTCTGTGCATCGGTACCATCTCTTACGAATTTGCGTTAATTTAAATGAAGAGAAAATGTGAACAAATGGTACCCTTGAAGCACCAGGCTGGGAGTGGCCTGAGGGGAGAGTGGTGGAAGGTGAAGCTGATAACAGCAAGAGGAAGCAAGCGGGGCAGACCCACCGTGACTTTGTGCTGCCCGGTGAGGTTGGGCCATTCACACAGCAGCTGAGTCTCAGACACGGTCAGCACACATGGCTCATCTCCTATCAGCACAGTGTAGTTCAGCCTGGCGTTGCCCGCAGCTGACGGAATCAAGTTCCTCCCCTAAAAACCACACACACAAACACACACACACACACACACTTACTTATGAAGGTACTGCAACATTTACTATAAATGTAGACAAATGGCAAATGGGCAGAGGACACAGTCAGCCACAGATTTGGAACATATTTGCATTTCAGGTCAGATTAACACAGACGTTGAAGCAGATGCATCACTCAGCTAAAACCGTGATCAACCAGGGCTGGATAACTTATTTATGAATTACTATGTCAAAACTTGTCTTTCACAGACACGTCTTTCACAGTCCTTTGATTGGTCGATACTGAATGATAACAGATCGCCAGTTGTTGAAGATGTTTAGCACGATTGAGAAGAAAGGCATTTGTGCTCCAATCAGTAATTCTGGTCAACATAATGCAGGTCAGTCTTTACATGTGCAAAGCATTTTTTGGGTTACCAGTGTTATTGCAAAGCACACTGCAATCACTGCCGTTGTTTACAGCCTACACGTACACCACAGATAGAGAGGTGCCTAATCGCATGGAGACTCAATCACATGAGGCACTGAAACAGTGCAGCACCAACACAAGCACATTTCCACTCTCTCTCTCACTCTCAAGGATACAGTCAGCTTGCCAATATCCAATATCCTTGGCTCTCCAGGGGGCTTATGGGAAGGCAGGCCTGGGGGCAGAATCTACCAGAAAGGTTCGCACGGCAGTGCGTGCAGAGATAGTTACCACCAGAGGGGATCCAATTAAACGTGTAAATAAAAGCCAGAAATAGCGACATGTGCGCACACACACACACAACCCCCCACACGCACACACACACGCATATATATACACACATACATACATATATTAATTTACACACACACCTCGTGTATTACCCTGGAGGCCTTGACGAAGTGGAGAAAAATTAATTGCATGGAAAATCTGATGCACATCTAATTTATCTGCAATTATTTAATGGAATTGGGTTGATTTGCTGCTCTTATATTCTGTGTGGGTGAGAGGGGGTGCTGCTGCTTGGCAGGAAGGCAGTAATCAAAAAAGCTTTCATTATTGAGTTTGATTTAACTAGAGAAAGTTGGTTATGGATGTCACAGTGTTACTTGCTATGGTATTTACTTTCAAATTGGCTCGGGAAGAAAAAAAAAACAAAAAACATTATCCATTAAAAACACCCCCAGTGGTTTTCAAAGCAAAAGCTTTGAAGTTGAAGCAGGGAGGCGAAGGGGAGAGCGAGGTGTGTTTCTGAGGAGGAGATGAGCCAAAACACTAGCAACCGAAAGACAAGACCCGCACAGTTGATGTGGAGAGCAAGCAATCCGTTAGATGCTATCAGTGACGTGATGGGCACTGGGGTTAGGGATAGCAAAGCCAGATTCAGAAAACCATCAAGCGCTTCATGGCTAATGCCATCTTCAGAAACATGGCGATAATGGATCAGCACACACTGATAAGGGCAGTGGTCTGAGTGCTTGTTGTGGGCGCGGTGGTGTGGGCTCTGATGCTGTTCTGGTACGGATGTGATGAAGGTGCCGTCTCAACCAGCTACACTGAAGCTCAAAAATCAAATGATGAAAGAAAAATAAACCCCAAAACAAAACGGAATAATGAATTAAGTACCTTAATAAATTAATCAATATCACTTGAAACCTTAGGGAATTCTCATACAAAATAAAGCATATTCTTCTTCTCTCCCACTGTTCAGAGTATATAGTGCACAATTTTATTCAAAGATGGCAGAAAGTACAAAGTATCCAATATTTCACTGTACAATTATCACTGGAAAGTGCAACTGTCAGTTCTATATGTGAGTGACAATGAAGTCATATAACAATTCTTGAACGTACATGTGTAAGAAAGGCGTACACAGACACGTACCTACATCCACATGCAAACCCACAAACCCACGGATGAGCAGAGACCGGCACACGGACGGAAACAGATATACACTCCTACCTTGAGAATGAGAGGGGATCCCGGCTTCAGCTCGAGCGTGGTGGGGCCGAGGGCCTCGAACACCGGGTCGGGATAATAGGTGAAGCTCTCATTGACCACCAGCAGCGCGTGAACACTGTCCATGATGAAGCCGATCTCATCGGGGCTGCTGCCCACCTCCAGCAAGCTCCTTCCAGAGTGCGAGCCAGCCACGGACGGAGCGAAGCACACCATCACGGTGTTGTTGACCACTGTACAGTTCTATACAGGTGGGAGGAGGGAGAGGGAGGGAGGGAGCGCGTTACGTTTGTAGATCTGAGTGAGCTAGTAAGTGCGTGTGCTTCCTGGGAGGAAGTTAGCAGGAGGAAAAAGGAGAGAGGGGAGGCAGTAGGTGATGGAGGTTTTGGTGGAGCGGAGGTGCTGCAGTGGTGTGTAGGTGGAGGTGGTTGTGGTGCTCGTAGATACTGATATAAAGGTTGGCATGGTCGCAGGGGGCCTCCACCAGCCCTCTAAGACCAGAACTTCCTTCAGTGCCTGATATTTTAAAGGTTATCTTGTTAAAAAGAGATTTGGCATCTCCGTCACTCTCTTACACACACACACACACTTGCACAAACAAGCCAAATGCAGGGTGTGAATAGTCCAATACAATATGTGTGTGTGCGCTTCTGTTTTGGAGTGAGGTATTTGGAAAGGACTGAGACGAAGAAAACTGCAGTCAGAGATGGGAATTCATAAATCCCTGTCACAGATGATACAGTCCTGCACACAGATACTAGCAGCCAGACTGGTGTGTGTGTGTGTGTGTGTGTGTGTGTGTGTGTGTGTGTGTAAAAGAAACACTTACATTGATGGCCCTGATCTCTCCATATTTTGCCCTCATCTTGGGTTCTCTCACAGTGGCAAGGTTGGTACCAGTGACTGTCAGTGGAGTCCCACCACTTGAAGAAAGAAGAAAGAGAGAAAAAAAAGCTCTTTATAGTCTGTTCCATCACTTCTGTTCAACATGTACATCCACTATTATATCCCATGTCTACTGCTGAGAACAGCAGGGTAGACGCACTCCCCTCTACTATCTAACCACACAAACGGCTCAGCCATTTTGAAAGCATTAAAGTCAAATTTATCTAGCCGAGTGGAGAGAGGGGAAGATGGAGTGAGAGAGCGAGTGAGAGAGCGAGTGACGAAAGCCTTCATGAATCTATTAATACCATTTCATTGTAATGTCGATAACGCTTTGGCAATAGTGTAACTAAATATGGACATGCCCACATGGCCGCTTGAACTGATTTGAAATTGAATAGCGAGCTGAAGACAGAGCGGCAGTGTGGAGTGGCTGCCGGGCCCACCCTACAGCCCACGTGGAGCTCATCGGTGGCTACTCTTCAGTGGCTAATTGGGTCCATCGGCAGCTGGTTTTAGGATGCCGTTCCTGCACGGCCAAAGCTACGGGGCTCGTCTCTGGTGCCGAGGTCTTGCGGGCACTGCTGCGGCTGGCCTCGGGGGCAGCCCGGCACCGCCGGCACCAGAGCACCTCTGCCCTCTCCCGCACCCTGCTAATGGCCTGCCGAGATGCTGCCCACGCTGCGTCTCAATTAGACACTGACCTGTGGGGGTCACCAGAGTGGGCGATATGAAATGTCTTAATGAGTTAATTAGCCCCCGGTTACCAATAAATGTGATTAAATAGCGATTTAACAATTACTTAATCTTGCGCACACACACCTTCAGTTAGGTAATTAGATGTGTAAATATAGTCCTTCATTAGGCATTAGCCTGTCCCTCATACACTCTGGTGAGTCAGTGATAGCCACTGAGTGCTATCACTGATGAGTAATATAATGAGGAATATGTTAGCCTATAGAACACAGCGATGCTGGTTAGCTGTAATCTGGGGCTCACACTCTAGTCCAGGGAACTGGTGTCATACGTACAGCCATACGAGTTGTTGTCAGAATCAGAGTCGGCAAACTCATTGTTTTGTTGTCAATCAAAACCAAGCTCCAGTGAGATTACAGCGACAAATATAAGGGGGACTAAAAGAGGTCGTCCCTTCAGGCGGACACGCTCACATTCACACGCTCACATTCACACGCACGCGCACGTGCACGCACACACACTCTCTTTTTCTCCACTTTACACCTTTACATCAGTTCGATACCAACCAGTGCTCTCTCTCTGGATGTAGAAGGCCTGTTCTCATTTTCAGGTTGGTAGTGTGCCACTGTACTGGAGCACAGTCCTACCAAAAGCCATTTTTGTCTGTCAATTCTGATGTCAGTGTGATATCTGGAGACTTGGTTTTTCGAGCTTAAACTTTCTTTCTCTGTCTTACGCAAACACACACATGCACACAAATACACAGACAGAATGCACTCCAGAGAGAAAGCGAGTGTCTCCAGCGGGTATGTGTTCTACAGGACTGTGGAGCCACACAAGGCTTTGCCCTCAAACGTAGGTTATATGTCTTGAGTCACGAAGGCAAACGTCTAGACGACCACTCACACCTCCTCAGTTCTGTGGTAGCACCACTGATTTTCACAGCCATCTATCCTTTACTCTGTCTACCTCTCTAGCCATTCCTTCTTGTGTGTGTGTGTGTGTGTGTGTGTGAGTGTGTGTGTGTTTGTGTGTGTGAGTGTTTGTACCTAGCTATGCTCCAGTCGGGCTCAATCTTCACGATGCGTGGGTCGTCCGTGTAGTTGAACTTCACCTCTGGGTTCCTGAGCTCAGCCGCGTTGATGTCCACCATGACAGGAGTGCCACCTGTACCCAAGCCAGCCGGAGTGATGCACACGATCTCCCTGGCACTGCGCCTGTTCCACACACACACACGCACGCACGCACGCACGCACGCACGCACGCACGCACGCACACACACATCAGAGTCTTACTTCTAGGTTTCTAACATATCTTGCTTTCACTCCAAATGATGCACGCGTGTGTGGTAATGTGTGTGTGTGTGTGTGTGTGTGTGTGTGTGTGTTGGGGGGGGGGGGTCCGTCTGTCCTAAAATGGCACTGTAATACATTCAGGGCAAACTCTTAGATGTCTATAATAAGTAAAGAAGAACCAAAAGCAAGACATTTTGCTCACCTTCCTGATTCAGATAAAAAGAAAGTATGTCTCTCAGTGTGTGCAAGTGTGTGTGTGCATAGAATTTTTATACTGATTCTCTCGCGCTGTGTTACCCAGGCAACCATTTCACAACAAGCAGCCCAGAAACCCACAGAGTTCTGCACATATTTTGACAAGACTGTTGTCACAAGCAGAGAGAGAGAGAGAGAGAGAGAGAGAGAGAGAGAGAGATACCACAGAGAGGGAGGTGGAGAGGTAGAGAAAGAGAGAGAGAGAGAGAGAGAGATAGAGAGCAAGGGGTATAAGGCAGCAGAAGGGAGTGAAAGCGAGAGATAGGAAGAGAAATAACATGTAGATATTGCAGAGAGTAGATAAGCCAATGAATGACTGCTTAAACAAAACCTCCCTTTACACACACACACACACACACACACACACACACACTCACACACTCATCTTCATAAAAGGCAGCAGTCTTGCTGGAGTGAGGTGTGGGTGTGGGTGGAGGCTGTGGTTCTGTGGTGCATGCTGTTGGAGGCCAGTAGTGAGATAGAGGCATGGACAAAACCCCTTCTCCCATACACTCAGACATTTGGCAGGCCCAAATCTACCTTTCAAAGAACACATCCACCCGCACACCTGCAGCTCCTTAAATGTATCAGGTTGAGTGAGCTGATATGAGGGGCATGCACGCGCGTGTGTGTGTGTGTGTTTGTGTGTGTGTGTGTGTGTGTGTGCGTGCGCGTGCACGTGCAGGGAGGGATGTGTTTGTACTGTGGAACTGTACACTAGAGGAAACATATTTAAGCTCAGGTGAAAACCTAGTACAGATTAAAAGCTAGAAATTTAGATGGTGAAAACTCTGAAGTGGCTCTTTTTGGGAGAGGTGTCAGTGGTGGGAGTTCCTTTGGGAGGGAGGAGGTGGAGCAAAGGATCAGCAGCTTTCCAACATTTCTCCACCCCACCCTCCACCCACATCAGAGGAAAAATCCCAGCATGAATGTACCAAAAGCGCCTCTCTTTCACTAGAATGACTGAGTTGAAATATCATTGTGAGGTTACCATGCACACGCGGCACCACGAAGATTTTCTGGCACTCTTAGAGAAGTAACAGATTCCCGATGCTGTATTTGCTGGAAAGTGCAATGAGAAAAGATCAGGAGAGCAAAGGAGAGAAGAGGAAACGAGGAGGAGAGGAGGGACGGGGGGGGAGGTGTGGCTACCTGTCAAATTTACAGGTGTTGAGTCCAATCTTGACGACCACCGCGCTGCCGGCGTTCAAGTGACTGCCGTGGATAGTGATCCTCGTCCCACCAGAGAGAGGTCCACGAGAAGGTAACACTCGCGTGAAATACGGAGACTGTGTGAAGACACACACACGCACACACACACAGGCACGCACAGTGAACTTCATGACTCATCAACACTTACATCCCAATATCTGCTAGGTTCAAGATGAGCTCATGATTAGATTATGCAAACGTGGGTTCCACTCACCACAAATGTAAAGGCTTTGGGGGACACAGCCCTGTACTCAGGTAAGCAGTCCCTCACACACACCTCCACCTGGGCCTCCTGCACACGGTAGCCTGTAGCATCTGCCAAACGGCACACAATCCTACAGAGAGGAAGAGAAAACATTTACATTTTAATTCCAATTCGATTTTCAATCTGACATTCACTTTGCTTTAGCCAACGATCCTCCATCCTGCCGCTGCGGAGAGAGAGAGAGAGAGAGAGGGAGGGAGGGCGGGAAGGAGAAATGGAGAGAGAGAGATAGTGATAGCTGAGGATGTATGGATGAGTGTGTGCTGCGAGAGCCGAAGCAGCCTAAGGCCTCCACTGCTTTAATGAAAACCCATTTCAGCAGTGATGGAGCAGCAGGACGGGACACTGAGGAGAGCACGGCTAAGCTGCTGCAGGACCTCAGGGCATAATCTCTAACATACACACGCACACACGTGCTCTCACACACACGCACACACATACGCTCATTTGTGTACACACACACACACACACACACACATACAGGGAAAGAAAGACAGAACCGGACCTTCTGTTTCAAGGCTTGCAGCCTCTATGCAGGGTTAATTATCTGGGCGGAGAGTGTGTGTGTGTGTGTGTGTGTGTGTGTATCAGCATCTCTGTGATTAATGAAATACACCCAACCTTCCCATTATTCCCTGGGGCATCTCCTCCTCCCATAGCGGGTTATTAACTCCCCTGCCTGTCCCGTCCACAGGTGGTCACGACAACCACTCCCACGCCGATGCGCATCTCTACATTCTAACCTCTACATGGCAAATCCGAGCAGGGTTACACTATGACATAATTCAAAGATAAATGTTGTTTCTGTTTGACTCACATCTGCAAAACATTTAATTTATTTCTTGTAAACATTGTTACATAAACTGCAGGGCAAAATAAAATACAAATGGAATTTAGTGTGTGTGTGTGTGTGTGTGTGTGTGAACTTGGGGTACATAATAATGATTTTAAACTATGAGTTTTCCTCTTAAACATACTCACTTTAAGAATCTTTACAGAAACGTACTACGCACAATCATACCCCCTCTCTCACTCTCTCTCTCTCTCTCACACTCACACAAACACCTAGTATATAGTGTCACTTTTGCTGGTCTTAAAAGTGTGTAGTAATGGGCAGTGGCAGCAGGAAAGCCATGGCCGAGTGCTGCTCCCAGAAGGCCCTGCAGTTAGCTTTAACGCTTTACACCACGTCCAGGCACAACATCACAGTGAGCCAAGGCTAAACGCACCAGTGTCCATGGCAAGCAGTCCGCTTCAGAACTTCAAACGGTCACAGACATGTGAATCATGGTTTCTCATGCATAAGTGAACAGGTTCAACGAATTCAAGACCTCCTCTAAATGTACACCAAAACAAAGTGAACTGTGAGGCCTTCTTGAGGTGGTCTCTGCTTTGCGGCTCTTCCTGCATGCATTCGTGGATAAAAAGCCGTTTTATTTACAGTGAACCTCAAGGTTCTGAACCCTTTAACCCCTGAGAGCTATGGCTCCTAGCTCATGTATGTTTGTTCTCTTTTCTTATTTGAGAATAGCATCATGAAAAGTGTATCTTAAATACACAATAAACACCCAGATGGGGTCTGGCTTCTGCAGAAGACAAGGAAACAGCCGAGATCTCATTAGTGCTAAAGAGAACTGAATTGAAAGCTTACCTGCACTGTGAACATAAAACCAACCAAGGCCAGCTGCAGCTGCTTCAATTTCTGCTTCACTTTAACAGAACTAAAATTTGTTTACAAGAAGAACTACATGTGACAGCACCCATAATTCTGTGTGTGTGTGTGTGTGTGTGTGTGTGTGTGTGTGTGTGTGTGTGTGTGTGTGTGTGTGTGAGAGAGAGAGAGGTCTGTCCTGACTGTTGATGCTATTGACATTCAGTCACTGCTCCTTTAGCCAAGATGAACAAGGTGACGGTGCTGAGGCGCCTCCTGATGATGTCATCTCCCTTCTCTGTGATCCTGTGGCGCTTTGCAATGACATCACCCCTGTGGAATGTGTTTGGCTCTGGCCTCTCATCCAGCAGCACTGTGATACTTTACAGTAATGGAGATGTGTGTGTGTGTGTGTGTGTGTGTGTGTGTGTGTGTGTGTGTGTGTGTATTAATAGCTCTTTCCGTGATTTTCCAACACAACAGGTGACTGCTATAATAAAGGTGTTAATGGTCTTGTATGTGAAATACCTATACATCCTCATATTTAATACACACATTCATGTGCCTACACACACACACACACACACACACACACACACACACACACAGAGCAGGGAGTTTATAGAACTCCAATACATAGTCAATTGTAGTTCCGTCTCTGTCTCTCTCTGTCTCTCTCTGTCTCTTTACACTTCTCCCTCTTCCTCTCCATGAGAGATATCGATTGGTCTCCACTGCTTGCAAAAGAGAAGTCATATTTCCACTTACTGGTTTCGTCTCTGCACCTGTAATATTAAAGCATTAAGAACAAGATCCGGAACAGTCCGGAACGTTCCAAAAGTGTCGGAGTAGGAACAACCAGGCTGCACTCACGAGTTCGTTCGTGTGTGTGTGTGTACGCGCGCGTCCGGTGGTGGTGGGGCTTGTGTCTGACGGGAACAGAACCCTGGGAACTACGGACCAAAAGACGTCAGTAAAGTGCACACATTCGATAATCACAACTGTGCCCACACAGTTCTCACACGGCTCGATCACGTTCACATTTAGGTTCTGTTTTTGTTCCCTTTGTCACGTTTTGCACTGGAATGTTTAGTAAATGTAGTTGTTAATAAATATAGTTGTTATAGTTGGTTTTGGAAGAGCTGGTTTTCTA
This sequence comes from Sternarchorhynchus goeldii, assembly GCA_028565775.1. Taxonomy (NCBI): domain Eukaryota; kingdom Metazoa; phylum Chordata; class Actinopteri; order Gymnotiformes; family Apteronotidae; genus Sternarchorhynchus; species Sternarchorhynchus goeldii. The sequence goes on along the minus strand of JAOXYF010000018.1, from coordinate 9,101,414 downwards.
GCTTTTATTTTTTATTCAGCTTTACTGGAACTTTTTTGCAACATAAAAAATATTTTAATATGTTGCTCCTTGATCCTTAACAGAATAAACTGTAAACTGCCAAAGGAATGGTGAGGAAGTTGCCTAGCAACTAAGTTATGATATTTCAAATAGTAACTATTTCTAATAAATTCAAAATATTATGGTAAAATATAATTGTACATTTCTGTAATGCACAAATTTATAATTGGCTATAGCTAATTAGCTGTACCTTCTGCTCTGAGAATGTCTGTGTGTGAGGATGCTGGGTCCACATAATTTGTGAATTAGATATGGCACCTTTAAAGTCACCAGACTGGCTTATAAATATGAGTGCTTTTTCAAGTTAAGCAAGAAAACAGGCACTTTGTGTGTGTGTGTGTGTGTGTGTGTGTGTGTGTGTGTGTGTGTGTGTGTGTGTGTGTGTGTGTGTGTGTGTG
>JAOXYF010000018.1:9065776-9081059 GCA_028565775.1 Sternarchorhynchus goeldii | reverse complement strand
TGCTGAGGAGCATGTTGTGTGGACAGAGGAGAAGTGGTCCAGAGTTCATTTTAGTGATGAAAGCAAGTTTCATTTATATGGGTCTGATGGGAAACTCTATGTTCGCCAACAAACTGGAGAAAGACTGAACCCAAAGTATGTAAATTAATTAGTGAAAGGTGGAGGAAGAAGTGTCATGATTTGGGGAATGTTTTCGGCAGCAGGCGTTGGACTTCTCATACAGCTACATGGAAGAGTGAATGCAAGTGTGTATCAGAACCTTCTTCAACACGTGGTTCCTTCCTTGTGGTCATCACTCAATCAGCCAGCAATTTTCATGCAGGACAATGCCCCCTGTCACACAGCAAAACAGTTAAAGCAGTTCCTTGAAACTGAAAACACAAGGAATTAAATGGCCAGTCCTGATCTAAACTCAATAGAAAACCTCTAGAAAATCCTTGGTGACCAAGTTATGGCCAAGAAACCCACAACAGTCACAGAACTGTGGAAGAGACTGGAAGAAGAGTGGACCAAAATCACACCATAGTGTATACCTTACAAAAAATCCTTTAAATGGTGATCAATGTAGATTACATTATTTCTGAAAAATATGCATTGTTCATGCATTGTTCTCTAATTTTGATCTCCATTGTATAGCCTATATTGCTATAATTCATGAACCATGCAAGTGATCAACTCCTCCTTTGAGTCTTGTATAGCCTGAGGTTCTGGTAAGGTTTGCCAAGTGGGGTGCACATTGACATTTTGGGGTCGCTACAGCGCACAAAGACATGCAAAATCATTAAAACTGCCATAATTATCATTTTGTGCATACTACACATAAGTAATGGGTATCATGTGATTCGGTCCTTTGAGCTGAATAACTTTGCAATTACAACTCATGTCAAAATGTGCACCATCTGTCCTGTATTTAGACTTTTTCCTTCTAAAATACAGCATATTGTGTAAAGGTCAAAAGGTCAGTCTGTAGAAAACTTGACAAATACTCTTCTAAAACATTTCTTCTCATCTATCATGATATAAGGAGTCTTCTTGAGATACTCTCACTCCGCCAATTTTGTTCTGTATAAGCAAAAAGGCTTAGTAGGTGTCACATGCACAATTTGTTTAATGTACCTACACCTGGTAAGAGCAGACCAGTGACACACAGGTTTGTAAGTGGGGATATGTTCACTGTTGCTATTTTTTTTCTTTCTTTCTTTAGTCATTTTTATTTTGTTTATTGATTTAAAGAATACGAATTAAAAAGACATATTTGTCTTGGCCCACCAGTAATTAAGAGAGATTAAGTGGCATTGAAGAAGCATTGATTTGAACACTTGGTGAGTTGTTAATGAATTAGATTAATGAATGAATTACATATATGATTTTATAAAAAACCACTTTACAAAAGGACTTATTGATACAGATATCATACAATACTTTAACAACTGGCAGCACCAAGTAATCAAAACCAGCTAGGATTCATATCAACCTTGCAGACGCCACTCTTTGATTATTACCAGCAGCTTTTGAGGAGAGCTTTTAAATTGTCTGTTGTAAGCTCCTGTGTCTATCTTGCTGACGCTATTTTATATATTTTATGTGAACTTTTTTTACTACAACCTTTTGCCCTTTGTGTTTGTGTGCTTTGTCATCTGCCCCACTATCTATTGCTGTAACTGATCTCAGAATGCCAGCACCAGCTCAACTGGATGGTATCATTGTGGCTTATTGTGAATTTTTGACTTAGTGTTCATTGTTTTTGGACTTCAAACAGGTCACATTCCCTCAGAAAAAAACTGTGGTAGCTTTTATATTTCCCTCCTATCAACTCAAGCAATGGAATGAGCCATTTCAACTTCTACATCAGGTCTTTAAACATCCTATGAATGGAAAAGAGGCAGATTAGAGAATAGCTCATCTAGTCAAAGTCATATTTATTTATATAAAGCTTTTTACAACACATGTCACAAAACAGCTTTACAAACATATGGGTCCAGTTCCCTAATGAGCAAGCCAGGGGCAACAGTGGCAAGATTAAAAAAGATTAGGAAGAAACCTTGGGATGACCAAGACTCAGAAGGGAAATCATCCTCCATTGGGTGGCCCAGCTAGGAGCAGTCCATATTTATAGTACAGTTTCCAGCTCCAGCAGGCTTATGTATAACAGTACAACTAAAGGGTGGGCCTGGAGGTGACCACAGTCATGGGCTCACCGAGTTGTTGATTTCCACCCAGATCATCACAAACTAGAGTGGATACATGACATGACAGGATAACAGCATCAACATCTCAGATTACCAGAAAACTCTATGACTGGGGGCCCCAGGCTCTGCACCTTCATATGCAGTGGATTAACTGAAAGCTTGATTAAATAAATGAGTCTTAAGCCTAGATTTAAAGATTGGAACTGTGTCTGAATCTCAACGTGAGTCAAACGTGACCAAAATAATGTACTAGGACAAACGTATAACACAAGCAGTGGTCAGTGCTACAAGGTCTGCCACTTGAACAGAGAAATAAGGTAGATGACCCTGTGCAACCACTGCATGTGGTGAACAGACAGCTCATCCAACAACCTTGTGTGTGCTTGGAACAGTATCAAAAATGTTACTAGGATTTGCCATTAAAGATGTTATTCGATCTATGCACATGGTAGCCATGCAGTAATTGAACAATTCCATGCCCCTGATGCCTTTTTCATAGGCCAAACTGAAGAACAAGAGTCACTGTGAGCTTTGATTAAAATGCCATTATTAACCATCTTTGATTTTGAATTTCCATCCATGATTCCGTTGGACCTGAGCTCTACATTTGATACAGTGCATCATAACATTCTTCTTAAGTGCATATGTGGTAGTACTGGGCTTTCTAAGACTGCTTTGGGTTGATGCCAGGTGTATCTATCTGATAGGACTCAGTATGTCTCAAGAGGATTTAGGTATCAAACATGCTCTGTATCCTCTGGAGTACCACAGGGATTGGTTCTTATCCCTATTCGTTTTCCCTTGGAGATATGATTAGTTGGTGTATCCTAGCTAAAAAATAGCCACACATTTTATATATGTATAGTTTCTTGGTGCTTAAGAAACTATTATATTATGTAGTTCAATCTGAGGAATGTTCCCTTGAATACTATCAAAGTTTCAGTTAATATACTGCATATCCTAAATTGTGTATTGAATTGTTCCTTACCTGTGAGGGGTGAGTCAATGTGCAGTCCAGGTCGGAGGGGCAGAGAAAAAAAAGAAAGGAGAGCGAGGAGGGACAAGACTGGAGAGAGAGAGGGGAAAAGGGAGGAGAGATGTAATTAAGTGGGTAAATCACCTATTTATGCAATTATTCGCAGACAAACGGTCAGTGAGTCTAGTAGGACAGATTGCATCGAAATGAGAAGGTGCTAAAAGCACAGCAAGAACTTTGATACTGAATACTGCACCGAGGAGGCTAGCAGACCAGATAAAGCAGGCTAGCTGTTGTCATTGTTTAGCAGCGAGGACTCTGAGTGTAAGGAGCAGGCTACCCGCTATCGCTCTGGAGAATAAACTCTGTGGTTAAATCCCTTTTCTTACAACACTGTGAGGACGATGTGGGAGGACTTCCTGGAGTTCAAGCATGGGTCAGGCGGTGTGGACACTCCAACAGCTGAGGCCTGGGTTCACGTGAGATGCAGCCATTTTGTTTTAGGTTACTATGCACTGAAGCTTACTTAGGTGCATAGTAACAGGCCTGCATCGATAGATTCAAGCCTGCATCAATTATTTTGAGTTTTGTTAAGGTTTATTAGATAAACCAATACTATAATTGTCAGCTATAGATAAGAGCTAGGCAGTTGAGTTAATTATGTGTTGCCAGTAATGGGAAGTGTACTACATGCTGTGTTGGTATGTGCTCATTGTTAAATCATCCGTAATTTCAGGTTATGAGTGATAGTCCACAGTGTGGGTAAAAAGCAGGTATAAGTAAATTGTTATTTTGTTCAATGTTACTTTGTGTGGTGTGGCCCTTGATTAATTTAAGATAACTTGGGTAACCTGAAGGTAGGTGCTAGTAAATAGAGGAGGCTATAAACCATTTATAGGGTGTCAGGGGAAGGGGTTAAAGGAATGTTCGTAAGGGAGGTCAACTCCTGATTCATTAAAATCCTTAACTTAGATAAGGGAAAGGGATTTCTTGCCTTCTAAATAACTACCAGGGAGCTAGTGAGGGCACTACACTGGCATGGCATATCCTTTCACTGAGGACATGCCATAACAGAACACCGATGATACACATCTTTATCTAAAGATTCTTTTTCCTTATTCTATATCCATATACAAGTTTAATATTTATTTGTAGGAGATTAAAGCCTGGATAAAGGAAAACTTCTTCCATCTAAACATGGATAAAACCCAGGCTCTCTTGATAAGAACTCTACACAAAGTGTGAATTTCTGGCCAAGACATTATAATTTTCAGTACACTTTCAGTACACTGTGAAATGCTCATTTGAACTTTGAGTGTCACGTTCAAGATATATAATTTTCAAGATACTTTATTTTATTATTGTAAAATATTCCAAACTATGCTATGTGTGACATATTAGCACAAAGGTCACAAAATGGTGACAAAACAGAGGTTCTCCTTCTGGGCACAAAGGCCACAAGACCTGTGAAAATATCAGATCTAATGATAAATCTTTCCAACTTCCCCATTACACCTGGCTTGGTAACTAAAAATCTTTGCATTGTATATGACTCCTATCCTAGTAACCTATCCTAGTAATACGATATGTATTTTTCTCCACCTATGCAATATTGCCAAGCTGAGAAATGCATGATGCAGAAATAAGTGCATGCCTGCATTAGCTCTAGATTAGCCTACTGTAACTCACTACTATTAGGATGCTCTAAGTAAGCTTCAACTAGTTCAAAATGCTGCAGCCAGAGTTCTAACTAGAACTAGAAAATTCAGTCATATCAGCCCAGTCCTATCAGCCCTGCACTGGCTCCCAGTCAAATTTCATGTCGATTAGAAAATCCTTTTGTTAACATATAAAGCTCCGCATGGGCTCTCTCCTGATTATATGCAAAAACTTATTTCCTATTATGAGTCTCCACATTGAATAAAAGCCCCTCAACTATGGAATAACATTCCAGAAAATGTGCAGGACTCTGACACAGTCTCAGTCTGGGTTAAAAACTAACTTATTTAGTTTAGTGTTTGCAAATTAATATTCCCCCTTAGACAAAGGCTACAGATCCAGGGGTTCATGGACAAAGGGTTTTATGGTATACTGAGACACTGGTGCTGTCATCCCACCACTGCACATGTTCACTCAACTTTGTTGACAGTGGAGTGAAGGGATGCCAACGCCTCAGGGCGCCCCCAAGTCTGTGTTGCCTTCTGGTTCTGTCCTTTTAGTTAGGCTGTAATAGTCAATTGCCGGAGTTGCTGATACGCTTCTGAAATGTCTACATTTTATGTTCCATACTTAGTCCCATACAGAACTGTCTTTCTTTACTTTTACTGAGCTAATGGCTGCCCTCCCATCCGGCTTGAAATTGAGTAAAGACTGACGAGGCTTTCCTGTCACCTGCCCTGGACCAACCACCTCCTACTTATCTGGATGGAGGATCAATCAACTGGGTGGAGGCCCCTCTCAACATCCCTGATTCCCCCTGCTGTGGCCCTGGACTGCTATATATTTTATAATTTATTATTATTTGTATTACTTTATATAATTATCTTGTTGTTGTGGTGACTGGTGTTGGCCAGAAGAGGATGGGCTTGAGTCTTGGTTGCTCCCAAGGTTTCTTCCTCATGCTCTTAAGTAGTTTTTCCTTGCCACTATTGCCCTTGGCTTGCTCACTGGGGGCTTGGACTTGGACATTTGTAAAGCTGCTTTGAGACAACATCTGCTGTCAGAGGTGCTATATAAATAAACCTGATTATAAATAAACTGCTTCTCAGTGCCCCAAGGACTTCATTCATCAATCGCTGGAACGTTCCATGTAATCCAAAAGGCATCATGAGGAAGTGGTATAGTCCTGATGGTGTTCTAAACACTGAGTGACCAGAAGGGACCTAAAGAAGGCAAGCAAAAAACTAGCAGAGGAGGTTGAGAAAAGGAGCTTTTTGCTCTGGTTGAGGAGGAAAGACAAGTGCTGGGGAAAGAAATAACTTTGACAACAATTGCAGAGGGTAACACCTATCAGCTGCAGAGGGTGACGGGTAGACGTCCCTGTCACTGCTCCACCGCCAGGAGGCATTCCAGGATTAAAGGAGTGAAACATTAACAAATGGTGGTTCCTGGCTGATGACCCTGCAGCTGACCCATGGGCACAGGAAGAAGTGCAATTGGCAGCAATGCCCAGCAGGTGGTCCAAAAGGTTGTACTTTTACTAACGTGATAATGGTCTATGAGAAGAAAAACATAGCTACAACTGTTCACACTAGACATTGTCTGACTAACCAGTACAAGATCCTTGTCTTCTGACTGCTGATGAAATTGCAATGTGGGGCGTCACTTGACACACTCATTCTCTCCTCTTTGTATTTACAAGGAGTTCCTGAGATGTCTACAGGCTTACTGTGCACACATTAATCCAGCTCAGCCACAGCAGATTCAAGAATCTCAGCCTCTACCAATACAGATGTGTCTTCTTTTTCATGTCCATAGTAGCTTCCATTCCTGCACTTTCAGCTGAGCTCTTCCTACCATAAGCTCTGTCTCTCTTTTAACATAAGTAGAATGAGCTCAAAGGGGGGCCCATCCTCCTCTGGCTGGAAGCATCTTGAAAAGACTGTTATGCTGACCTTACACCTTGCTTTTCACTATTCTGACTTTGCTTTTCACTATTCTGTCACCTCCACACATGCTTGCATGAACGGACAAATAGCCAAACTATACAGATAGTTTAGCTATAGTGAGATCTGGAAGGCCTGAAGGAAGCCCAAAAGTAAAAAGCACCAAATTAAAGTTATAGTAAAGCATATATAGTAAACCATATATAACAAAGGATTGCCTTTGTTAAGAGTTAACAACATGTTAGTAGGCAACATAAATCACAGTAAAGTTTTTCCAAGGATCAACATGAAAGGATTGCATCAGATAGAGAACTGCTCCACCATATGATTTGCTTCCTCCATGTCTACAACGTGACTGGAATCACCCAATAGAAATACAACAAATAAATGCAGCCTTCTTGCAGCTATTAAAAAATTGCCACATGAGGGCGCCAATTACCATGATCTACATGCAGCATAACAGTGTGTATAGGTTTGTAGATTGTATGCTAAATATGTGATGTATTTAATTTTAGAAATATACCCAACTGTTATGTCTTCCATTTTAATTGTGTTGTTTTATATTGAGGTCATGTGTGTTAGGTGTATGTTTGTGGCCCACCTGCAATGCTTTAAGAACATCTGAAGCCCATTTAGTTTCTTATTCTTAAGCTTTTTCTTTTCAAAAGCATCTATAGGATTATATCTCTCTCTTTCTCAGTGGTGAGAAAACTAAGGTTTTCAAATGAAACCTTAGTTTATACCCTAAATCCCCACTGTATAGACCTCTCTCTTCCACTTAGGCTATATTATTTCAGATGACCCCAGAGTCATCACTTTATGTTCAACAATTCTCACCTGAGTGCTTTTTCTCTACAAACACCCTTATTAAAATTTGTTTATATCACTTGATAATTGTTACCAAATATAGTTACTCAATGCAATGACTCACACTTATTCTGACACATGTATTCTGAAAAACTTCATGACTCCACTCCACTTTGCGACTCCACAAGACTCGTAAGACTCGCAACTCAACTCATGATCAACTCATCAAAAACTCAGTCAGATGGACATGGAGATGGGGACGCAGCATCAAAATAAAGGATAATAGCAAAGCAATGTTTTGAGTTTTTTAAGTCATTTTCAACCATATATTGAAAGCTTGATATGGACAACAAATATGCTAGCCAGATTGGCTGTTAGTTTGAGGACCAGCATAAATTTAAAGTTAAGCACAAAAAGAAATTTCTTTTCTTTTGTGTCAACACAAATACATTTACATCTCGAGTTGGAACTTACAAGAATTGACAGAGTAGTCTTTATCTGGCAAACTCCAATTTTCACTCCTTGACTTGGCTTATAGCACACTATTTGTAAGATTTAAACCCTTCTCTTGCTTTGTAGCATTTTTATTTTATTCACCTTTTATTCACTTGCATCTAATCAGGTACTTAGCCTGCTAGAGATTAGTCCTATTACACTTTTATCAAAATCTATTGCTGGAACATCAACTCTTGTAAGTTGTTTTAATAAAAATTAGCTAACAAGTACATGCATGTAAAAAGTTGTTCTATAGTTCAGTTGTGACCCACCAGTCCTGAGACCACTGCTGTGGCTTGATCTTTGTTGCAAGTTAAATAAGTCCTGTAACCTGTGTAGGTTGAGTTGGCTTTTGTTGTCATTTTTTTTATTCACGAGTGACCTCTTTCATTCATGAGGGCAGGTGTTAGGTGGAAGATATCAACATAGAAAATACTTAGAAATACAGAATACTGAGGTTTATGTGTGTATGTGTGCCTGCTCAAGATTCTCAAGAACCAGATGAATGGAAATAATACAATCAAAGCCATAAACACATACGACATGTCATTAGATCTCCAGCAGGTACAATAAACTGGCCAAGAGAAAAGCTGGAAGATGTCAACATCAATACTAGAAAATGTCTCACAATACATGGGAAACACCACCCAAGATTCGACTAAATGTTGTATGTCAGTTTAAAGGAGGGGAGTCCTACTCAATGTTGAGATCTACTATCTGGGGGGAAACACAAAACGTCGTGCATTGCAAGACAAACCCTCCATGGAATGTACCACTAGCAGATAGCAAAGATGGCTGATGTACGACAATACTAGCAATGAATGGAAAATTCAGGACTGAAAGAAGCACTGATCAAGCACTAACCTGGGGAAGATGCTACCCCCTCCCCCCACCCCCGGTGCAGTTCTTCCCTCGTCCAGAACATTTGGAAAATAAATGGCGTCACTCCCATAATGTAATCTCCCACTTGTTATTGCCAAGATGACTTTTCTCCTCCCTTCACCCTCTTTCACCCCCCCACATCTGGACTCCATTAGAGGGTGGGTGTCTTGCCTCCGCTCTGCACTTTTGGGCGCTTCAGAAACACAGAATCATGGGGGGAATCCCCCGAGCCTGCCAGAGACAGGGCGAGGAGCTACATCTCCATGGTGACCGGGCGAGTCTGGTTCCTCGCCCTTTCCCCCTTATCTCGGTTCCCTCTCATGTTTTTTAACCCTCTGCCCCGTTAATTAAAGCAACTCAAGTTTCAGTGTTAATGATGGAGACGGGGGTGGGGAGAGAGGAGAAAGAGTGCAATACACAAACAGACAGTCAGAGAGTGAGACAGAGAGTGAGACAGAGAGTAAGCGTAACAGACAGCAGTCTTGCATACTTCTACCGATGTTATGACCAACTGCTTAATTTTCCACAAAAAGACAAATGCAAAAGGAGTCTGTGAGTCCTCTGCTGTTAACAGAGGTACAGATCACGTTTATAAACCAGAGGAGCCTGAGCTCTAGAAGAGGCTGCAATCATTTTAGTGTATAAAAAAAGGAGCAGCGAGGAACAGCAAGCAGAGGAGCAGAGGAGGAGTCCAAAGAAGGAAAGAGGAGAAAAACGAGAGGAAGGCAAGAGAGAAGTGAAACTCTGAAGATGCACAGAGTCTGAGGAGACTGATATATTCTATCTATCCCACCCTCCACCCATCCCTCTCCTCTCGCCTGCTCACCCTCTGGCCCTTCAGTGTAGGTTCTGCTTCTCACAGATAAGACCCTCAAACACACACACACACCCACACACACACACATACCACTCATCTCCACAGGGGGTACCCCAGCTGCAGTAATGTGTGTATGGTGCGTGTAGGGGATGGTGTAAGCGTCTGGGTAAATGCCAACATAAACACACTGAGCCAAGGAGCTCATGGACCAAAGAATTCACACCTCCACACACACACACACACACACACACACACACACACACACACACACACACACACACACACACCGCTTCGCACACCCACAGTCTGCCTTTTTCCTTTCTCTCATCTTTACTCGTTCTCACTCGCTCTCTCCCTCAAAGTTATGACAAGCTCTTTTAACCTGCCATAGACAGGCGTATTTGGACAGCACTGTGGCATATGTGAACAGGTTCTCCTGCCCTTCATCACCCATCCCCTTACCTCTTCCCTTTCCCTCTGTAACATTCCACTCCATACGCTTCCCTCGAGTAAGAATAGAAATTTGGAAAAAAAACTTCTATGTTAAGAAAGTAGACACAAATAATTTTTCTCGAGTTGCGCTGAACAAGTTTTACTTGTAATGTCAGGGGAAGGTATGTGTGCATGTACGTGTGTCTTAGCCACGATTCCCCTACTTTTTGTTAGCTGTAGCATGCATGGTGTTTCTCCAGGCTTGGCTTTAGTGGCAAAATAACCGACAGCACTCCCTTCCCTTCCCTTCGCCCCTCTCTGTATGTCCCTCTCTCCATCGCCCTCCCATTCTGATTAATGAGAAATTGTATTTGTAAATGTCAGCTATTGCAGTCGGCTGACTATCGGTGTCTTCTTGCTCTGCTGGGAGGGTGTGCTCATGCTTCCTCTTGCTCTGAATTTCTCTGTATGTCCGGCTGGGGGAGGGGGAGGAGGAGGAGGGGGGGTGCTGGCAGGCCTGTCACCTCAACCAATTACAGATGGCCCGATTGCTCAGCCACTGCGCTTTGTTGATAGGGAGCTCGAGAGTCGGCACGTAAACCAGAAGAGCGGGAAGAAAAATTGGAGAAACGTGGTGTGAACATAAATGGAAGGAAAGCAGTGTGACAGAGAGGGAGGGGAGAGTGGAAGAAAGATGGACAGAGAGTGAAACACATATGGAGAAAGAAGGGAGAGATGTTTGAGCTAGTCATTCTTTAAGAGCTCAAAACTGCATTGACTACACCCCAGCTTCCTTTCAGGGGTAATTTGTCCACTGTCTGAGACTATCTTGCAGCACTGCAACCTAAATATGTTCAACACCTGCAAGCGCACACACACACACACACGAGCACACCATCAGTAGCACTAACACATGTCAATGGCAGATTATGAAAGGCTAAGATAATTATAGCCAATGGGGGTCTGCTTTACTCAGCTACCACATGAACCAGAACAAATGGGAATCACAGTAGGGGAGTGTGGACAATAAATGAGCGTGTGTGTGTGTGTGTGTGTGTGTGTGTGTGTGAGCGTGCAAGTGTGTCTCAGAGTGATGGATTAACTTTGAGAGTGTGTGGCTAGTGGATCATCTAAATGACACGACATGCAAGGTCCCACTACTCAAATGCGATACCCAGCACTAACCTGTGCAGATGCGCGTGAACATCCGTTCGTGTGTGTGTGTAAAAATGCTCTCTCCTGCATGCAGGGCAACAGGCAGTAGCAAAGAAAAGGCCAAGCGTAATTGGGCAGGGGTTTTATCCCTTTTGACCAATTAAAACCCAGCAATGCATACATAAACAACCAATCAGAGACCTCATGCTAAGCTGAGGAGATAAGGGAATTGTTTCTGCCAAGACCATTAAAGCAGGCAGAAACACACACAAAAATGAAGTGCACATTAGGACACAAGAGTGCATAGACACACTTTGTCAACATGGTTCCATGCAGGGTATCCATTACAGCACACTGACATTACATTTGTTTTGAAAGTCTCAAGAGCACCAGTTAAAAAACACCATAGTACTTTCTCAGTATTACGAATATACTTCAGCTGAAGACCACGAGATCTGGTCATGTGACAGGAAAGGAGACGTGTCTCACCTCGGACATGTTGACCCGGCCTTCCTGGAAAGAGCAGTCATTGGCATTCTGAGTGCACATGTGACGATATTTGCACCAGTGACACGGGAAGGAGCCGCTCACACACGACAAACACCTGCAGGAGCACAAAGAGTGTTTATGGACACAGAGCCTGAAGAATGGGAAAAAGGTATGAGCAAAGCCCATTTCAGAGAAATACAGCAACAGTGAGCAACTTCAAAGAACCAATTTCCCTCGTGTTGTCCTTCTACAGTGAGCAAATGATTGTCCTTATCTTTCATCCTGTCTCTCTCGTTCTTCCGCTCTGGTTTTTTTTGTGTGTGTGTGTGTCAACCTTTTTGTGAAGCTGCTCTTTCATGCCCACACAGAGATGAGCTTTCAGTAAAACACCCAGGGTTTAGGCCGAGACAGGGAGCCAGGGAGTCATGACGTGAGGGAGAGATCAAATATGCTAGGATTTCCCGTGGACCTCAGGCAGACACACAGATATAGGGGAATAACATTTTAACATTTCGAGAACAATCTGATGAATAAATATCTGAAATACAGTGCCTTCACTGTATTTAAACTACTCAACCCCCTTAAATGTCACCAGTCATCTGGATTACAAATGACACACTGATGGTTCCAGCTAGTAATTATACTGCAAACCAATATGCTCTTAAAATAACATTTCCAAGTCCAAGATAATTATTTATCTAACCGATATATTATTTATACATCAACAAATAAAAAAGTTGCTTGAATAAGTATTCAGCTCCTTTGAACTTGGTAGAACCACCTTTTGCTGTAATAAGAACTTTACATCTGCTGGGTTCCTACCATCTTTGCACACAGCTGAAAGTGGTTTTTGCACATTCCTTCAGGCAAACTTGCTCCAGGTTATTCAGGTTAGAAGGATGACATTTGTAGACCACAAGTAGTGCCACAAATTCCCAATTGGATTGAGATGTGGACTTTGCCTTGGCCCCTGCTGTATATTTTTGTTGTTCAACGAGTCCTGTGTGGCTTTGGCCTTTTGCTTGGCATCATTGCTCTGTTGAAAAGTGTTTCTCCCAAACTGTGGTTTCTAGCACATTGACGCGGGTTGTCTTGTAGAATCTCTCTGTATTTTGCTCCGTTCAACTGCCTTTCAGTTTTAATAAAATGCCCAATTCACCCTGAGGAACAGCACCACTAACAAACTCCAGACATCGATGTGGTTTCTTTTTAACCCCTTTCCCATTCAGGCGTTCGTGTGCAGAGCCCTTGATATCGTTGACTGGTGCACCTTTACTTTAGTCTCAGTCACTAAACTCTGTAGATTCTTCAAAGTGATTGTTGGCCTCCCTCTCAAGTGGCTAACAATCACGGTGAAGGATCTACAGAGCTTCCCTCTCAAGTCCTCTTCTTGCTCTGACGCAGGGTATCGAGGAATGGGCTTGTCTAGGCAGTATCCGAGAGGTATGATTCAGCTTACATTTCCTCACAACTGATTCCACAGTACTAACTGGGATTCACAAACACTACAATTTTTAGTAATTTCCTTAGAAGCAAATTTCGTCTTCATTTTCACAGCTTTCCTTCAGAATTTGAATTAAGGGGGTATTTTAGCCACTAAAGTGAACTTTTTAAAAGATTCACAGGTAGAAACCATTTGTAGGCCAATTACTGACAAAAACAACAACAGAAGTTTAATTTCAGATGCAATTTTGCCCACACAGGCAAAACAAATACAAAAGAACAGAACAGTCTGAGAGCTCTGAAAAGAAACCCTTTGACCATTCATTTTAATGAATCATCCCAGCCAAGCAATTTGTTCAGCCACAGACACTAAGTGATCATTCAGAACAAAGATTGCTGGCCACATAATTGAATCACATGATCCTCTTAATTGACCAATCTGCTTCTGCGTTGAGAGAAGCTGTCCAATTAGTTGAGAAATGGTTGGTCAAGGAAATTATCCCCACTTCCTAATCCAAACTAAGCAATTTATCAAGAAACACTCTGCAGTGTACAACACTGCAACATGGGTTAAGGGAGGATGGCGTGTGCCTGTGTGCATCCGTGTGCTTGGATGTACGTGTGCGCGGCGCGTGCGTTAAAGGGCCTCCCACGTAGGCACCATTTGTCAAGTTGTTAATGCAAGATCTCTGGAGAGAGCTAATCCGTTCAGCCCACCAATCAGAGCTGAGCATGCAGAAGGGGCAGCCATGACTAATAATAAATGAATGACAGTCTGTTAAAATAGCCTGACAAACATGACCATGAGTGCATGCTCACGCCGACCGACACAAACAGAGAGAGAGAGAGAGAGAGAGAGAGAGAGAGAGGGGCCTTGGCACAATAGGAAAAGGCTGCAGTAAGTATTTATTCACCTTTGAGGATGCAGTTTTAAGGAGTAACTGCAGACGGACAGTTAAATGGCCTTGTGTGATAGGGTCAGGGAGCAGTAATCAATTTAAGAGGACAGCTAGGCAGTTGTCATTTATTTTAAAGACTAAAAATCCAGACTGCGAAGCCCAATAAGTGCACATTTAGTCCAGCAGTCATGTCCGTCATGAGCGGAGTGCATTTCTCCACACCATAACTATTCGTGTGAATCACAAAGGCTTTTGATGGGTTTTTCAGCTAGTTTTTTTTTCTTTCAGCTAGTGATGTACAAGAACAAGACTGCAAGGTTCAAAAAAGCTTGTTACTCTTTGTAAAAAGACTTGGCTTCATTTAGACAGATGGGTGGATTCAGTTATAACAGCTATAACTGGCTGTACCACTGACAGGTATCTCACAAAATAAGATTTTAAAATGTAACATTTTAATATCGTTTCATAGCTGAATGAAACAAATATTTGCCTAATAGTTGGTTTTGAATAAATATTGGGTGATGGACAAATGGAAATCAACCCCTGTTTGCCCTGCTTTCCCCTTCCTCCTCTACCCCCACAGAGGTTTAATGCACCACTCCTCCACCCCTCCTTCGTGCCAGTGGCAGTTTAAAGCAGGGCTGGTGCTGCTTAAGTTGCCCTTCACCGTAAGCTCTCTCCGCAAACCCTCTCCTCCCGCCGTGGAGCTGGAGCTCTGGAACAAGGAGGCCCACACAGCTTCAGGTTAGGCAGCCCCTCTGAAGTGGACTGATTCTAATCCTCATTCTCCAGTGTGGAGCTCTTTCTTTAGTTAAGTTCATGTAGGTTCTGGCATCTCTCTCTTCCTGCATGTTCTGTGATATCAGAATGGCTACTCCAGCCCAGCAGTACAGACCCACAAAGCTCACGTTCCGTTTCTTCCTCATCTTTGTTAAATTTAGTTAAAAATGTATTTGCAATGACAGATTTAAAGACTGAGGGGATAATGTAAATGGCAAGTGCTTTTAAAGGGGTGTCTGTGCGCGCGCGCGCACACACACACACACACACACACACACACACACACACACACACACACACACACACACACACAC
>JAOXYF010000018.1:9051836-9065685 GCA_028565775.1 Sternarchorhynchus goeldii | reverse complement strand
CGCGCGCCCACACACACACACACACACACACACACACACACACACACACACACACACACACACACACACACACACACTCTCTTCTCTTAAAACCCTCTCAGTAATCCGTCTCACATCCCACCCTCTCCTCCTTTATATCACCATTCTTTTTCACCTCATCCCGCGCTCCCAACTCCGAGCCGGTCCTCCCCGTCTCTCCAGCACCCGCCGTCCCACCCACAAATCAGGCAGCGCCGCACAAGTGCACTCGGGCTTCTGTGTGGAGTGGTCCTTCAGCACGGCGGCGTCTGGGGCTGGGGTGAGCAGCTGGAGGGTGGGAAGACCCTGGCTCCCCGCTTGCTCCAGAATGGCTCGCACTCGACCACATACTCACATGGATCTTTTTCATTAACAGACGATCATAGCTGCATACGATTTTCCATTTCAGCGTCTCTCATTTCCGACCCCCCTCCCCACCTCACCCCGAAACGCCACCGTTCCAAATTAGATTAATATTAATATGCAAATTTATGGCATTTCAAAGTGCACAAGACCTCATCAGTGGAATAAATAAGAGGGGGCATGTGGGAAAGTGTGTGTGTGTGTGTGTGTGTGTGTGTGTGGCTTATAAGCCTCTTTCTCTGATAAGGAGAAAGGTGTGAAATTTAGGATTTCTACACCTTTCAGCCTCATTTGAAAGAATGGTGGATTTATACCTTTAGTTTGATATGTTAATGAGAGCATATAAAATGTGTGTGTCCTACGCAGTCGCAACCTCTCTGTCTCTATTCATCACACAAGCACGTACATTATATCAAAGTACATTATATGACAATGTTATACTATATTCTCTTAGCAACACACGCTCTCATGCTCACTCGTATTTGTGTGTGTATGTGCATGTGTGAGTTAGCGGGAGACAGAGAAGGAGAGAGAGATGCCCCCTGGAGACAGCAAAGGTCTCGTCTGTCCTGCAACGAGACACTATACACACCCCGAGAGAGAGCCCCAAACCATCTGGTCCCTCTAAATAACACTCTCAGAGTGAGCAGCAGTTACACCCCTCAGTGAGATTTAGCCCACTATAACACCAGGAGGTGTCTCCTCCCTTAGCATTACTGCATCTTATTCAAACTACATTATCAAGGCCTTCGTTTACCAATAGCCATACGTTACTGAAGCAATGGGTGGAGAAAATGTGTTCATTTCCAGAGACTTGAGGATAAAGGTCTAGCCAGTAGAATTTAGCTCTTGCTTTTTAACCACACCCTTCCTCCAGAGATTGCGAAAGGCCTGTCAATCATCTGTCCTCAGGTTGCCACGGTTACAGAAACCTGACCCCCTTGGGTAAAACAAGAGGACAAGAGGGAAATAGGGAAGAGAAAGATGAGCAGAGAGAGAGAGAGAGACAGCGAGAAAGAGAGCGAGAGAGACACTTACGATTTGTGGACAGTGCAGTTGTAGAACACAAAATCCACACTGGCAAACTTCTTTCCTGTTTCCTTTGATTTCAGATAGAGTTTCACCACGCGTTTATCACCTAGAGAGAGAGGGAGCAAGTGTGATGGAGAGAAAGAAAGGTATCTAAGCAACACATCTTTTTTTCTTTCTCCATAGCAGGGCACTGCAGTGGTAAAAATAACCTACTTTGATTGTGCTGTGATTACCATGGATGTGATCAAAATTACACTACAGGATTCTCCCATTATCAAAATAGTCCATCTTTACTGAGATACTACACTCACATTGCCACTGACACAAAAACACTGTTACTATGGGGGAATGTAGCAATAGACACCAGACCAGCACAGAATCATGGAGATGTGCTTTTATTCTGCAATCTCCTTAATGATTGGATAGCCTTAAAGCATGAGAAGATTTTAAAACAAATTCTGGATAGGTGGTTTAGACAGACCTTTCTTCTTCGTATTATTCCTGTGTATAATTTGTCATTCAACATTCTCATTTGATTTTGTGAATTTTCTGTTGTGTTTTATCCCAATGTAGCTTTCTCTTTTTCCCCCTCACTCATTTCACACAAATAAACAAACCCGGCCCCCCGACCTTGGTGACGAGTGATGGGAATAAGCTCTTTAGAGGTGGGTGAGAGGCAGAAGATCCGCATGCCCTGGGTCGTGGCCTCTGTTTCAGTGTAGTCCTCAAAGGAGCAGTTCACACCTGCCGATAAGTCTGGAACGTTCCGTGCCTCGAGTACCAGCTGCAGACCCAAAAAAAGTTTACAAAATGAGGGGGAAAAAAGCACACCTTCCATACATTGCGGAAATGCTACTGACAGACCATTTTATTAACACCTGCAATTACCACCGTTTGTAAATGTCCATTAGTGCACAAGAGAACTGCCTCAAAGAAAGTTTTGAACTGATGAATGAAGGCAAAGCAAAGATTAAAAAAAAAACCGGCCTGGACAGTGAAAACAGGTGAATGAGGTTCTCACCATCACTTATTCCTGACCCTTTAATGCCTCCACTTAAAACAGTATCATTTAGACATATGCCTCTAATGTGATTAGATTTGTCACCATGGCTGAGAAAGTAGTTCATTTATCTTACAAAATAAATCTTGGTTTGACAGGCAAGAAAATTTCAGCAATGTCAACAGTTTTGACGGTGTGAAGTCGACATCTTTGGAGTACCAATAAGATTCCATTTGGCTGAACTGTGTAAGGTCACAGTAGTCGTCACATGTTTAGTACAGCCACGACCAGGATAAATAAACATGAGTACAGATGATTCATCATCAGCAGTACATTCTCTCATCCATGTCACGTATTAAAAACACCAGCAATATTTTGCAAGAAGACATTTGGGATTAAGATCTTTGTTAGCCACTGACATGCAAGATTGATTTATAAAGCATTATAAAGCATTAGCGCTTTATATTTATAAAGCATTATAAAGCATTATAAAGCATTAGCTCTTTATAATGTTAATAAACATGCTCTTAATTATAGATGTGTAAAGCAGCAGGGGTCCCGTTTCATCAGGGTGAATGTGCCAAGCACAGACTCCGCTGAACTCAGCAGCATGTTCTCTTGATGTTGTTCTGTTCACTGGCCCCACCCCCCCAGCTCCCCACTTACAGTTTCTTTGTTTCTCCACTCTTCTTTGCACCATCATCAATCTAACAATAAACCTAAAATGCCTTTAACAGATGCTGTGCTGGCTGGAGCAGAGTCAAATCAGTGTATGGAGCGCTTACCTTTACTACCAGCATCAGAAACAGCTTCGCTGACCCATTTGGCTTCTAAAATCTGTTTAGAGCAACAGATCCAAAGGTAGGTAATTTACCTCTCAGGCATGCGAGGTAAGCAAGCTACCACAGACGGCTGCCAGAGAGATTAAGGCCAGGCCAGTAATACTGCTAACCAGAGGGAAGAAGAAAAAAAAATACTGGTACGACTGTATGGCCTTCACAGTGCACGCAGATGCCATAGCAAAGTGGGTTTTTCAAAGGCTCGAGAGGAAGACTGAACTCCTTGAGGATGAAAAGCTTAACATGACTTAGGGATGGAGAGGCCTCTGGAGGGGGGGGGGGGCTTGAAATCAGCAGAGGCCTTCATCAGAGCTCAGCTTCTATCCTTAAGGACATTGGACACTTGAAGCTCTTTTTCAAAAACGGAAAAAGAGAAGGGTAGAAGAAAGGGTAGAAGGATCAAATGCTCCATCTTATAATCCCTAATGGGGTTGTGATTGTGGAGATGACTTTACAGCCACAGAAATATTTGTGGTTTCTAGCACTAATTTCAGCTCAGATTTTAGGCAGTTAAGATTAAAATCTTACTAATACTGTACTTGTTACATCACCTAGCCAACTCACTAGCTACTTGTTGCTCTGGTGAAATCTCTTAAAATACAGCAAGTGTGTTGAATTTTGCTTGGTTTGTTAGACACAGCATAAGCACACTGGCCACAAGGGGCAGTTATAATCCCCCCGTTATAAGTGATGTCATTTGTTTTTAATCATTTTTGTTATCCTCTTTCTGAACACAGCAAAACAAATCCTTAGCAACTGTGTTTGTACCATAACAAATGCTAATATCTTCAATCAAGCTCACTCATTTCCAAGACATGAATCTTGTTATTACACAATCTTGGGAAAAGCTTGATCACCTCTAAAAGAGCTGCCCACATCAAGTCCATCCCAAGTGAGACAATTCAAATATCTTCTGGCTGACCAACAGAATAGGAAAACAAACGATTGTCCCTGCCCTGTTGAGTTGGACTTGTATTGGATTTTCAGAGCCTCTGTAAAGTCTGGTACATCACCTACAAGCAGTTTTGTTGATACTCCTGCAGAAAGGTGGTCTGTCAGTGGACAGCAGACCCTTAGACTTTAGTCGTTTTGGTTAGTCTACTGTATAAAACAGCCCATAAATATCCCTTAGAATGTTAACAATATCATATGAACACAGATCATATCTTTAATATCTCGAGGCCTTCTGACTGGAGAGTTGCAGTCATATTAGCAGTTATATCATTGATGCACACCTACAGAATCTTTCCCGAGTTGTTCTTGTAGTCTGGTTCATCACAAACCCTGTTTCTGAAGTCCTTCAGTCAACCTGACACGCAAGCTTAAGATTCCCAGTGAGGTTCTTTAACTGTTCTATGGTTGTGCATGAGAGAAACCACTGATCTACAACCCTTAATGTAGTAAGAGTAGTCTTTGGCTGGCTTTTCAATCCAATGATGGCAACCGGCAAGAGGAGGAAAGTTTGTCCAACTCCTTTAGAAAGCCACAATTCAGTGACTTTGCACACACTTTAAAGAAGTCATGGTACATCACTAACATCAAAGTCTTCTGCAACCTCTCCTGTGCTGGAGGCAAGGACTCGAGGAGGTGTTTGTGTCTGTGTGAGGATCTTCTACAAAGAACTATTCATGGTCCTCAAACAAGCCTGCTATTAAGAAACATCCCAAAAAGTGGGAATGGCATATTCTTTCAACTGTTGAACCGAATAAGAACAGGAGCCTCTATCCTCTTGTACAACTGTTTCCATTCTGCAGCGTAACTAAGCAGTGGAGTTTATCATATATTGGATAACATAATTCCATATAAATGTTCTGTTTAAGGATTTTGACATATGATGTAGTAGCTGCATGGCTTTTCTCATACATGCATGGAGTTGCATGTTTCAGATTAGGAATTAAACAAACATTCAGGTGGTTGATGTGAGTTATGTGAAATAAGACTGTTTCTTGAAAAGTTTTTATGGATGTTTTAGGATTTCAAACCCAATTATATCAGCGTGTTCTCGTTTGCGTTTGCATAGGCAAATTTTTTTTTTTACATATATAGTATGAGGAAATGATGCATTGTGAATGAATAACAATAAAGAAATATGTACCGCTGACAGTTAAATGGTTGACAAATATAGTATTATTGAATACTATATATGTAGTGGAAGCCTGTGCGAGTCTGAAGGGGACTGTTGATTTATCTGTGCACAATTTCTACAGTTTATAATTTTAAGCAACTGGCCCAGCCTAAAGCACTGCCAGTTTAAACATGAAAAAAAAATCTCAGGTATTAATATTTTCATACATGCATTTTCGTTTTTGTATGGTTGTGTTGTTTTCTTTCCAATCTGTTAACGTTTGGTTATTATTTGCTTTTGTAGTCCTGTTGCTTTTGTGGTTCTATATGTGTGGTTAGTAACAGTGTTTTTCAGAATGTTGCATATGGAAGCCGTTTGTCTCTTTCACACCTGGACTTCAGACATGGTAACAGAGATGTTGCTGGGCTGGACGGAGAGCTCGACACACTGGTCCACTCTGGAGGCGAAGCGTCGAGGTTCATCAGCTCGCTCACAACGGTCTTTACGGGAGCATCTACATAAGGTACACACACACACACACACACACACAGCAGTGTTGTCATAGATACACATGGTGAGCATATAAAGTATAATATTTATATATTTACTGTCAATAAAAAATGGATAGTAGTTTTTTGTGTATAAATAACACTGTTGAAGGCAGTAGATCCTATAATGTGAGGCCTTCAAAATGTCAGCTTAGAGGCAAACCAGTGACCTCATTTAAACCTGTGCACGTGCAGCAGCGTCCGTGGGACTCTGACGTGAACGCTACAGGGGAAGTCACTTAACTCGGTCGGGACGCTCGCCCGTGCACGCGAGTGAAGGAAACAGCTACAACGGCGCTAATCCTGCTATGCTAATCATCTGCTTGACATGGTGGCCTGCAGCTGGAACTCTGAAGCTGCAGACCTTTTAGGCTCGGAGGCCTGAACAGACAGTCAGCGGAGGAAGGGGCCACGGCGATACAAACACCGATTACGCCGCTGCCTGACTTCAGTTGCCATTTACATGCCCTCAATTTAAAAAATCATGCTAATGTTCATCCTCCGAGCGAGACTGAGAAATAGTGAAAATGTCTTACTTTGTATGGTTTGAATTTTAATTAACATTTCCAAATTGCCTTTGTTTCGGGGCCTAAAGAAAATCTCTCAACACATGTAGAAATCAATGTGCTGCTATTTTTTCCTGAATCACACTGTAGCACAGACTGCTAAAGAGAGAAAAGAGAGGTGTTGAAACACACACACATCCCCAGTCAAGCACAATCCCCTAGCAAGTCCATCACTTGCAAGGCTGCTATTTTAAGGTGATGCAGAATTGACAACAGTGGGATTTATACTTCACAAGCCATGTGCTTCCTGGTACAGCAGGTGTGACCCCTCTCCTCCACGGCAAGATGTTGAAGAAACGTACCATTCACAACATATGGCTGCTTCTGGCAGGGAACTACAGTATGCGGCGTGCAGCCCCGCTCACGCCTGCCTGATGGACGGTGCGCACGCAGATACTCACACACTGAGCAGCACACACCAGCCGCAGTGGGGGTCTCTGGAACCCAGGCACTCAGAGCACGTCCTGTACTGATCGCAGCTCTCTACTGGAATACGCTTAACCTGGAGGGGTGGGGAAAGAAGTGAGAGGGGGGAAATGGGAGAGAGAGGGAGAAATACAGATAATAAATAGGAGAGAGAGAGAGAGAGAGAGAGATTAGGTATTACTTAGCTATAGTAATGCACAAGACAACTGAGCAACAGTTCTGTGGAATTTGTACATAGGTAGAGGTGTGTATGAGAAGAAAAAAGCAGATTAGGATGGGGTGAAAAGAGAGGCAGTAAATTATCAAAGGAGGCACCACAGGACAGACTGAACCTTTCATAAATTATGTGCAAGTTGACTGAAAAGGACAGTATTGCATTGCATCTCGAGGCTAGTTTGAACACAGAGTTTGTGGTGGGAAAGAGAATCCTTTTAATCTGTCTGTAAGAACACTAAACTCCATCCCCTAAGGATAGAGTGTCCACACACACACACACACACACACACACACACACACACACACACACACACACACACACACACACACACACACACACTCCGTGAGAGAAACTGGGGGAGAGAGAGCAATGGACTGGAGGCATGCCAGGACCTAGATGGGATGGTTACAGAGATAGTTGAGTCAGAATGAGGGGAGGGGGAGGGGCAGAGAGACAGAGAGAGAGAGAGAGAGAGAGAGAGAGAGAGAGAGAGAGCTTGAGCGAGCAAGAGAGATAGAGAGATGGTTGAAAAGTGATCAGGTGCATGTGCGTCATGTGCTGACCCTGAGGGGTCAGAGCTTTGTGGTGTTAGGAGTCCCTTAATGATCCCTAGAACAGGCCCACTGGAACAGGCCCACTGGAACAGGCCCACTGGAACAGGCCCACTGGAACAAGCCCACTGGAACAAGCCCACTGGAATGTCCCACACTCACAGAGAAATCAGGTAATATAACACAGTATAATAATCGTTTGTTTGGTGAATGGTAGAAAATCAAGCCTACAGTCATGACAGGAGCCAAATGAAGTCAAGTAAAATGACAGACATCAAACATCACCGCCTGATATTGGATCTGTCAACACACTTACTCACTCATTCACACGTGTACACACACACACACACATGCACTCTTTCCCCTAATTCCCAGTGCTGAGGAAAAAAAAAAAAATCATTTTTCTTCTCCTTCAGGCATTCATCCATCACATCTGTGTCAAAACATCTTACAATCAAATTTCCTACAGAAATCAATTTTTGTCGTCTATAGAAGCATGATGTATTTGAAAGAACCAAAAGGTGATTTCAAGCCAGCCGAAGAAATCAGCTTTTTCGTGTGAGGTTGGACTGAAGATAAGAATATTCATATTACTTGTTACTTATGAGCTAATATCTAACACACAAGCTTCAGAATACATGATAAATATGCTTAAAATTAGGCCAGTTGTTGTGTTAGGATATGAATCACATTTGAGGTGTCCCTCTCTCTCTGGAAGAGGGGCTTCTGTATTGTTTTGGACTGAAATAAATGTTCCTGTATGGCAAAGCCAACTGACTAGTGCTCTAGTGAAGTGACATGCATATTTCACAGATGTCAGAGAGTCTGTCCTTTTGTGCAACAGTGTGAAATGCTTTCAGCAGTGATGTTTATCCTCAGAAGAGAAGCTGAAGTTAGTGCAGGTCCACACTGCTCACAGTAATGTTCTTGATCTTAAAGAGTTCAATGGGCATTACTTCACTGCCACGTCAAAGCAGACCACCGTATGGTAGAAGCTTTTATTGTGGCCACATTTAGACACACTCGCACTCAGAGATACAAACACTAACAGCCACACACCACTTGTTCCCAACTGATGCCCATTTAGGGGCTACATAAAAAGAACAAGCAGGCTATTTCTAAATCTCTGTGATGATGATGAGATCATGGGATTAATGATCGATCAATATGCACGAGGGTCTGATCAATAATCTCATTGAAGAATACCGAAAAGGCCAAGATGTTAAATACTGTAGTCTCTCTCTACAAAGGGCAATGCTCGAACACACATTCTCAGAGCTAGGCAAGGCTTTTAACATTTATGTTTCAGTTACTAAACACTTTTCCTGAGATGATCATAGGATGCATTCTTGCTCCACTATTAACATCTTTTTACCGTGACACATTTTACCGTATTGCTAAAATTCTGTTGCCACGGTCCCCACGTTTACAGACAACATGTCTAGAAAAGACATTGGCAAAAATATTGTTGAAAACTAATAAATGTGTTACTACAAATGCTAATGAATGAACAGTTGCAAAATCTTTATTAATTGTTTGAAAAATTAAGCTTCATTAATACCAAAGGCTCTACAGCTAATTTAGTTATTTGCATTTTTTTTCTTTTGACAGGAGTCCTGGTCAGTTTATCTTTCTGCTACATTGGGCTAAATGCTCCGAATCATTACGGTACAAAAAAAAAATAAACAAGAAAAGATGATCATGAAGGAATTTATGACCGCTGCTCACAAAAACTACAGAAGCTCTCAAGCAAAAAATTCCATTACGCGCTTCATCTTACGTGAAAGTGTGCGTATACATGATCATAATTGAGCCTTGTAACCTCCGTCGATATTTCACGTCAACTGTAATAAACTAAATCTTGTATATGCTGCATCATTAGGTACGCTTGTGTCTTTTGGACATACCAGAACGGCTCGCAAAGTTCCAGTCACTGATAGGACTGGCCTGGGCGAGACTAGCCCAAGGCGGAGCACCGCGGCTGGGCCGCAAGGAGACGGCCTATCGGCCTCTTTTTAATTAACTGCTGCAGAACAGGGGGGTAAATGACTCTGTCACTTCTCTAAATGGAGTTTTTGAGGAGAGAGTGTGTGCACAACTCCAAATGCTGGCATTTCCATTACAGTCACAATGACAGCAGGGCAGGGAAGAAGAGGGGTAGATAAAGAGGGGCAAGAGAAAACCATGGAGCTGGAGAGGAAGAAAAAAAAGAACAAGTTGAATTTCTCTTTTTGCCTCATCCATCCAAAGCCATCTTCCTCTTGAAAGGAGGAGAGTTAGTCCATCATTTTCTTTCAAAGAAGAAAAAAACCCCAAAACAAAACAAAGAACTGTTTACCAAAAGTAATGTCTATTGATTGTATACTGTTTATCTGCGCCATGAACAGTGGTCATATTTCAGAAGCTTTCATAGTCATTTTGTGGTAGCTATTAATATTAATTGCTAATTTTCCATCAGGGCTGAAGGATGGATGAGTGGAGGACAGGAACAAGTGAGGGAAGCAAAGAGGAAAATCCGTTAAGTGGGTCAATACACACACAGGACATTAAGGAGACCCCATCCACCCCGCCAGTCAAACACACATATGCTGGGCGAGAGTGTGCGAGTGCGTGTGGGGGTGGTGTAATGACCACTGCATGGGTATATCTACCATCTGGCTTTCTGTTCTCCAGAGCTTACTAAGGCCAAGTCTGAGAAGATTAACATGACAATGACCATATCTCCTGCTGAGAAGGACAAAAGTCTGTCTGTGTATGTATGTGTGTGGAGCCAAATATGGTGAGTGTATTTAACAGTAACAAAAGATATTGTGTTAATCAACAGGATCACATTACAAGTTACACATTTGTATTACAAGTGTGGGGTGTGTGTGTGTGTGTGTGTGTGTGTGTGTGTGTGTGTGTGTGTGTGTATCTGGGTAACAGTGCATGTGGATAAGCTGTAGATTTATACTGTTAACACTTGCGGAGTGTCTCTGTATCAAAACACTATGCTCTCCACTTTCTCTCCCTTAGTGTACACATAACACACAGCTGAGTAACACTAAAATGCTTCGGTATGGTCAGGTACAGCGGAACCGAGCTGCAGGAAGTGAGTAGAGTGTAGGTTTTGTGTGTGTGCATGTGTGGTATACATATAAGGTGAAGTGTGTCCATACACAACACTTTGCTTTGGGCCAAGTATGCTAATGGATTTGGCCAAGCTCCATGTGTGCGTGTGTGTGTGTGTGTATGTAAGGGGTATTTTCAGCCTTTTCCAGTCAGACAAACAGAAATCCAAACAATCCTCCAGAAAAACGCTGAGGTGCAGTGAAAGGCCTGCAGATCCGACAGCCCTGCCCCGCCCCCTTCACCCGCACCAGGATAAGGCCACTCCCCATCTCCATCCCCCCATTATCACCCACTTAACACCTCATTAGCATCTGAGCCACACAAGCGGTGGCTGAGCCCGAGTGTGAACAGGATCCTAAAATACGGAAAGACGTGACGTGCGGCCCGGAGCCGCACCGTGCTACACGCACGCGTGTGTGTGTACGCGCGTGAGGCTGCGTGTGCTGCGCCCTCCGTCTGGGTGTGTGCAGCAGACACGCTGGCATGCACAAGGTGTGTGTTTACTGTGTGATCGCTTTTGGTTAGAAGAGGAGAAAAACAGAGCAAAGGCCAACAGAGATTCAGTGAATATTAATATTGCTCAATTAACAGGAGGCTGTGTGTGTGTGTGTGTGTGTATGTGAGAGAGAGAGAGAAATAGATGATATCAAGAAATAAAGTGCTAATGTACACACAGATATTTCGAAACTCCACATCGAAGGTCCTATATGTGTGGTTAGTAAGAAATACAAAGTGTTTGTGTGTGTTCATTCGCCCCTTCTTAGCTGAAGAGTCGGCACTTCAGTGCTAGAGTAAGTAAGCTGCACTTCTACCATCTCCACGTTCAACATGTCGAAACTTTCCTTTGCAACATTGCCAGTATCCTCTGCAACTCCTCTCCTTTTGTGTGTATGTAAATTAAGGCAAGAGTAAATCACAAGGTTAAGTACACACAGAAGCACAGGGAAGAGATGCTGCTGTGTTGTGTGGTCAAAGACATATACAGAGGATATCCTGTTAATTATGGCACCCACACGCGCACCCTTTAACTTCAGTAGGTATATAGGTATGACTGACGGTTGTTGACAGAAGTGTGCGCCTGTGGGAGCGTACGTACCTGTGTGTCGGTCAGGGTGTAGATGTACTGCTTGTCTGGGCTGAAGAGCAGGTCTTGCAGGATGGAGCTGCCCTCCCCCACCAGCACGTTCTCATACAGCAGCGGCGGACGTGACCCACTCACCGAGTTGATCAGGATCTGTGGGAACAAAACACACAAATCATCACACACACACACACACACACCCACACCCAAATGCACAGACAACAAAACAGTCCCAACAGGGAACCAGGAGAGGAAGCAAACTTTCTAACATCAATACTGAAAACATTTACAAAAGGCAGACGTGCAAAGCAGCCATTTTCATTATCTTGCTGAGTGGAAAACCTGCAACAGATACAGTCTCCCGTCCACCTGAGAAGAACCGCCTCTCGCTGGCTGCTCCTGTCGTCTAACCTGTGCAGCGGAATTAGAGTTCAGCCTCTCATTTGAACAAATGATGGAAACGACAGGAAAATGAAGCAGCGCAAGAGATGCTCAAACACATGGCATGACATAACTTGTACACTGTGATAATGTTATCTAACTTAATTCATCCAAATCGTATCGGTTAGCATTAGCATTAGCTGGTTAGCTGACCCAGACTGCTAGCCACCTGTTCTAGGCTGTGTTATTTTAGGCTGCATCATCCACGGATAATGTTAGTTGGACTCACAAAGCAAGAACAGTAAATTCTACATTACTACTACATGTGCTACCCACACTGACATAGGGATGTGCACAGGGACAAGCACAGAGACAGGGACAGAGAGAGGGACAGAGAGAGGGACAGAGAGAGGGACACGCACAGGGAGAGACAGGGACAGAGAGAGGGACACGCACAGGGAGAGACAGGGACAAGCACAGGGGCGCACACATGGACAGGGAGAGAGAAAGGGACAAGCACAGAGATGGGGACAGATCTCACAAAGAATACACAGCTGTTTCTCTCTTTTACAATGTGCATCACTGTGTATGAAGCTATTAGCACAGTCATCGTCTCTTAGTAATATTGGTCGGATATAATATAACGGATGCCTTGATTCATATCAGTCACAAGGCATTTCCAACATTCCTTCAGTCTCTCTCTCTCACACAGTCCTTTTGTATGTGGCTCAGTGCCTCACAACAGATGCATCATCAAGGATGAGTGAACACGCGCGCGTGCGCACACACACACACACACACACACACACACACACACACACACACACACACACACACACACGGTTGTGACATGCAAGAAATGCAGGTCACACAACCAGAATTGGATTCAGTTCACCAAAAACACATTCTACCTGTTTCTTTTTCATGTGGACAGACACAACACACCCACTCCACACGCCCACTCCACACGCCCACTCCACACGCCCACTCCACACGCCCACTCCACACACCCACTCCACACACCCACTCCACACACCCACTCCACACTCTCTCCCCCACACCACAAAATTTTACCAGTGAAATGTCAGTGAAATGTTGGGAGTAGTACTGAAAGCCCACACTCACGTGCCAATATACAGCACAACCTTTTACCAGCCGTTAACAAAGGTCATCAAGGGTCAGTTGCTCTGACAGAAAGGTCAATAGAAGAAATCGTCTCTGGTGTGATTTTCCAAATTGATTTAAATAACCACAGAGGGCACTAACGTGCCTGTAAGGCTGGAAGATCAGCTACTCACAGCATGATTGAGAATTTTGGGGGTGTGGTTCTGTTCTCCAGCTGTGACTGGTTCAACTCTTCTTCTACAGTGTTCAAAGGCATGGGGCATAGAGAAGGGACCCATGTGTGTGTTCATCCTCTCAATATTACACACGTGTGTGTATGTAATTACATACTCTAGTTGGTAGTAAAAGGGGAAATGGCATAACATCACTTGATGTGTTAGTGGGGATGGGAACTGGCTTCCCAAAACTCCATCACACTGATATGGTCTAAGCATGGAAATACTGAGTCAGCATCACACACACACACACACACACACACACACACACACACACACACACACACACACACACACACACACACACACAC
>JAOXYF010000018.1:9017013-9045076 GCA_028565775.1 Sternarchorhynchus goeldii | reverse complement strand
ACACACACACACACACACACACACACACACACACACACACACACACACACACACACACACACACACACAGCCTGGGGTAGTCCATGTCCTGCGAGTATTAATATAACTAAGCTAATAACCCACCCGTCGCCCAGCAACAGGTCTCTATTAGCTAATTAACAACCTAAATGAGGGCTGCTCATTCGTGGCATCTGCCAACAGCTGGATACAAGGAGTGTCCCTCTGGACGGACAGATACAGACAAACAAAACACACATACACACACACACACACACACATACATACACACACACACACACACACAAAGTCATATGTATACAGAAATTAAACTACAATTAGGAGAAAATGATCAATTCTAAATACAAAAGGGTGTTACAGATGGTCTGCACAGCAGCAGACTGGGTTGTGTGTGCTGCTCTCCCTATGAGAACAAACACACTATACACACAGACAAGTCTGAAGATGATGGTGAATTCTCAGCTGGTGAAAACAGCTGGGCTTCAAGATCTTGCGTTGCACTCACATACGTACACCACAGTGACATTAACGCCACGTTTAACCCTAAAGCAAACGCTAAAGCGCTGCGTGTGGGCGAAGAGTCCGCTTCGCGCGTGTGTGTGTTCGAGCGTGTGCACTCGCCAGCGTGGGGCTGCGTGTGCATTTGCCTGTGTGTGCGCATGTCTGTATAGCAGATGGCGGTATGTGTGTACTCCACTGACCCCATGGTTCTCTGTCCCTCCCCAACCCCACTGTGCTCTACACAATAGCACGGGGCAGGCGAGCTGTCGCAGGCAATTACACTGAAACACTACAGAGCTTGCTCTACTACCAGACCACCCAAAGAGAGAAGGATGGATGGAGGAACGGGAGGGGGCCCCGCACTCTTAGCTTCGAGGGGGCAGGGAGAGACAAAAAGGTGAATGACCCGGTCTGTTGGGAAAGAACATAGACGGACAGTTGAGATTTCATCTTTTAAAAATCACAGCACATTACAAGCAAAGCACGGCACACTAGTCAATAATAAAAACTGCACTAGTTAAAATGAGCGTTAGAACAGAAAGTGGGCTTTTGGAAAGACGCGTCATTTGGGTTTTTCTGAAAGCTTGTACATTAGTGTTTGCTTTGAGCAGAGGCTTCCCCTTGCAGGCATTCTTACCCTCATAGCCCTCCTGCTCCACCATCACCAACCCCCTCCACCCGCTCTGCCCTCCACCTTGGCACTACCTGTCTTCCGATGCTCCCTCCATCACCCCCTCTCCATGCTCCACTGCTCCACCTCTCTCTCCCCTCTCCATGCTGCACTGTTCCCCCACCCGTCTCCCCCACTGCCCTGAGCACTGAGACAGCCTCTGTCTTCTTGATTCCTGAGGAGGAAGGACGGAGGCACGGGGAGAAGAGCCGAAAGCTCTTGTCAGAACAAAACACAAATGGAGTTGAGACAAATCTGTGTTTCTTTTGCTAAAAGCTACACATTATGTCTACAATTTTTTTCCCTTCCGTCTTGTCTGCATTCTCCATTCCCTCTTCCCTCCCTGCACCCCATCTCTGTCTCAGTCTCCACGAGTGGTTGTGTCCTGCGGTTAGGTTCTAATCGATGTCCTGCTGGTCCACTGGCCTCTCTCTCTCTCTCTCTCTCTCTCTCTCTCTCTCTCTCCGTCTCAGTCTCTCTCGCCAGACCAAATGGGGGGAAAAAAGGGTGAGTGATAAGAGGAATGAGAGCTCATGCCCTCATCTGCCTGGAGGAAAATGGGAAAATGAGTCAGGAAATGAGGAAAGTAGAGGAACTCCAGCTTCCTGTAGGCTCAGTCAAAGACTGGATTTCAGAGCCAGGGCCAGCCTACATAGAGCAGGTGACGCTGCGGGAGCTGTAGTGTGGTCAGCCCTGAGAACGGAAGCACCGAGCATGTGGGCTCAGAAAGGTGGCAAAACATTTTCACTGCCCTCTGACGAATGCCAGTGGGAAGAAGGGAGAGGGAGTGAGAAACAGAAGGAGGAGGAGAGAGGGGTAGAGAGAGAGAGAGAGAGAGAGAGAGAGAGAGAGAGAGAGAGAGAAAGAGAGAGAG
This sequence comes from Sternarchorhynchus goeldii, assembly GCA_028565775.1. Classification (NCBI taxonomy): domain Eukaryota; kingdom Metazoa; phylum Chordata; class Actinopteri; order Gymnotiformes; family Apteronotidae; genus Sternarchorhynchus; species Sternarchorhynchus goeldii. The sequence goes on along the minus strand of JAOXYF010000018.1, from coordinate 9,043,013 downwards.
AGAGAGAAAGAGATATAGAAAGAGATATAGAGAGAAAGAGATAGAGAGAGAGAGAGAGAGAGAGAGAGAGAGAGAGAAAAAGATAGAGAGAGAAAGAGATAGAGAGAGAGAGAGAGAACAAGCACTAAAAGTGTCTATGAAACTTTAGCCACAGGAAAGGAATAAATCTGCATGCATGACATTTCAGGGCCTTCTGAACAGACTCACTCTTACTCCCCAGCACATGCACCACGCACAAGGTTAAATGGTCATTTGTATTATTAAAGAAACAGGGCAAATGCAAAAACGTTCTGCTGGGTGTTCAAGTTGCCTTTTGAAATGAAGCTTGTACTTGCATTCTCCAAGGAGAACAGCCTCCACCAGTCTGGGAATCGAGACACCTAACCCCCCCCCCACACACACACACACACACTCCCCCACACCTGGAACATAACTTCAGAATTCTTTTGTCCCAATCATCACACACTTACACACACATGCACACACGCCCTATTCTCCACACCAGAAGCCATCAGGGAGATGATGCAACGAAGGGCAAAGCTCAGAGCAGAAATCAGGATGATTTGGGGGCCATTTTCCTCCATCTCTCAGTAGCACACTCTCCGCTCGCCCCACTCTGTCACGCTGGCCTGCTTCTGCAGGGTCCTCAAAGCAGGAGATACGAGGAACACTAGACGCTAGAATAATAACACCCGGAGCAACATCGCCTTCCACCCGGACGGACACGCACACTCGTACACACACACACACACACACACACACACACACACACACACACACACGCTCTGCTGGATCCCTCATTCTGTGCTGTGTCTGAAAGGTTACAAGCCCCTTCTCACAACAGCAGAGCAATCGAAAAGTCATTCGTCCAATAGGCATGCATTTACAGACGTGCACACACACACGTGCACGCACCTGTACACTCAACTCAATTTTCTACCAAGAGCTGCCAAGCTGGACAGCAACTGAGAGTATGAATGGAGCGTTCACTGGGCTCCACTGATCATACTCCTAAAGCACAGCCATCTCCTACTGTCTCCTACACTAACAGTGGACTGCAAGCACCCATGGCACAAACAGATCCTTCCTGACATCCTCCTCCTCCTTCCTCACACACACACACACACACACACACACACACACACACACACACAGATGCATGCAAGCTCGCACTAATCATCACTGACAGAAAAGGCAGAGGGTTTTGCCACAGGAAGAAATGAGGTGTGTATCTGGAGGCCTGTCTATTTATCTGTCCCTGCTTTCTCCTCATCCATATCCTCAGTCACTTACTCTCTCCTTTAAACTACAGCACTCTCATCGACATCCCCGGCCCCGCCCTGCCCCGCCCGGCCCTGCCCTGCCCCGCCCTGGGAGGACCTGCATGAGGAGGAGATGAGGAGACGAGATGTGTCTTGTCTCTTCAAGATAAAAAGATCAAGATAACAGAAGCTGAACACATGGAGAAAAGTGGCAGCTTAGTATGTCACGAACACTGCGTGAAACAAGTGCATGCACACGCTCACGCGTGCGTGCGCACGCACACACTCCCTTCAGAGCCATGCACACGCCACGCTCCAAATCCTCTTTCATCCCTCAGTGCACTCATTCTCTTGTGGCCTTGACCCTTAACCTCTCCCCTGCTGTCTATAGAAAGCGGGCGATCAGTCCCACGGCCATTTTGGCTCTGATGGAAGGCTCTGCTGGGCCCTGGTTACTGAAACCTGCCAGTGCAGATGGCTGGGTTTCTAATGAAACTACAGACTCAGCAGTCAGCGCCACAAAGTTCTCCTCCTTAGCACTCAGAGTGCTGCTACTGCAAAATAAGAGTGTGCAAAATAAGAACATGGAGAGTGTGCTTGAGAGAGAAAGACGGAGGAAGTGTGCATGCCCTAGTAACAATACAAGAAGGAACTGAGCTTGAAAAATGCAGTGTTAACAGGTGAGGCAGCAGCCTCTATCTTTCTGAAACATCACAGATATGCATCTGTTAAGCTCCACACTGAGCTCACTGCACCACTGCGCTCTATTAGGCCTCTATTAGACCTCTATTAAATCAGTACAAGAAAAGCCTAGTGAATACAGACATTCATCTCATTCTCTTTATTGGGTTAATTCGCATCTTGATGGGTTCGAGATGTCGGGGCAGCAGAAACTCTGGTTTCCAACTTCTCCTGGTTTTACATGCCACTTCTAATTTCCATATTATGTCACTATGTAAAAAAAACCTTTAATAAGGCCATGCTCTTTACCTTTAAGAATGTTCTAAGCATTCCACGTTGCTGTGAATCAGTCCGGCCCAAAAACCTGAGGAAACACCATCACTGCAACAATCTCCAATTGTGCTGTACATGCATCCACTGACAGCCTATGGCTTTAATTCCTCCTTGGTGCTTAGCATGCCTCTTTCTGTAGGCACGAAGGTTATTCCCTACACATACTAAATGAACCAACCACACCTCAGAATGAACCAAGACACACCAGTCCTTCCTTTCCCAAACCTTTTCTCTTTCAGAGTCTCTGTGTGTGTGTGTGTGTGTGTGTGTGTGTGATTACCATATTAAGCTACCTTGCACTCAGTGCCTCTACATGACCATAATATAGTCTCTTGAGTATTGTTCAGTGAGCCAAATTAAAGTAATAGCCCCCCCCCCCGCCTTCAATTACTTCACACGTTCTTCACGTGTCAGTCATCCAATATCCTAAAGATCACAGTGAAAGATGATATCAGTCGATAACCTACCTAGAGTTTCACACACTATAGATCTATATTGATCTCAAATGAGGTAAGGCTACTTAACCTGCATCATGTATACTGCACTGTATATAAAGACTCATTTATTTACTAGCATGGAAACATCATCTTTTTAACGCAGTTCAATCTTCTTTCTGTAGAGCTCTATACTGCAGTAACAAAGTAGTTTGTGATGGTTAGCAAGTAGAGCGGCTAGAGAGCAGGGTCGAGTATGGATGAGATAATCAAGCATTTCACTGCATGCTCCAGTGTACTACAGTGCACACACTCCAGTTTCAGTTATATTCCTTTGGTGTGTGGAAGAACAGTCTCTTATGTTAAAAGGGCAGAAATTGCAGATCACCATTATGGCTGCTTCTGTGCAACAAAAGTCAAGCCTGGCTGTAATTCTGTATATCCTGTGAGGACAAACATACACACATGTGCACGCATACACAGAGGCACACATGCACGTGTGCACACACACACACAGTTATACAGAAAATGCGGGCAGGCAAGAAAGTACCCAATAAAGCAGGATAAGCAAGCTTGCTGCCAGTGCAGTTTCTCTTTTCGCCCATTAACACACAGAAATACACACACAGAAATACACACACACACAAATACACACACACACAGCTAATTATGAGAATAGTTAAGCTTGCTGCTTATGCAAATTCTGCGCAAATTTCTGCACATTTTCACAAATACATGACTCACACGAGATACACACACCCTTGATGCTTTAGGACATGAGAAAAACAGCGTATGCACCTGATTGTGTGTGTGTTTTAAACATATAGAGTCCAAATATTAAATATTAAACACCAAAATCCCCCCCTTACTGCCCTACACTGAATGTTCACTTTTCACACCCACACCCCTCCCCATCCACTACCAAGCCCAATCCTGTGGAATTCTACCTGAGCAGATCTGACAACACCACTATCCTTGCTGTTACCATAGAAACAATAGGGTGGAGAAAAGGAAGGTGGGGGACAGAAAGGAAAGAGTGAGAGAAGAGTGAGAGAATGTTGGAGAAAAGAGAAGAGAGATAGAAATGGAGAGAGATGATGAATGTGTGAAGACCAAAATACTAGAAGAACAGGAAGGCTTGAGGCAGATGGAAACTCAATCCATCTGCTCCTTTATCACCCCTCACTTAAGATGGACAGAAGTGCCTGAAGGAGGAGAGGAGAGCAGAGAAGGGGAGAGGACAGGACAAAAGGAAAGAAGAGGAGGGGAGAAGAGAGTAATTCAGCACACCTTTTCTGGAGCAAATACAGTATAGTGGAAATCCAGATTGGCTGCTGGAAGCATTCATATTCCAGCACAGGCCAATGTAGCACTCAGCCTGAAAAGAACATAGCCTATTTACACCACACTCTGCTCGCTTGCATGTGTGGTGTGTGTGTGCGTGTGGTGTGTGTGCGATCTGTGCAAAAAATACAGCAGAGAGAGCCAAATAAAATATAGCTAAACCACGCTCTTCTGCATCTCTCCCTGGCAGCAGCATGTGTGTGTGTGTGTGTGTGTGTGTGTGTGTGTACGCACGTGCATATGTGTTTGTGACAAGAATTAAAAACCTCCTCGGAGGGGGCAGTCAGAGCAGGATAATCATGAATATTTCAGTGCAAATGAAAAGCTGAAATGAACAGATGACACGCTTTCACTCTCAGTAGCTCTGCTTCACTCCGTCCTCTCCACACACCTTGATTTTCCTGTCAGTAGCTGTGTTCAGTCCTCTCCATACACTCTGCTTTCAGTCTATGAGCCCAGCTATCCAGGATGGGGAAAATATGGACAGAATTAAAGGTCAAAGAGAAAAGATACAGTTTTATGTCCGTGGGTTTCAGTCTGGTGGACTGTGGTGCATCTTATTCTCACATTCCAGTCCTAATATTAAGAAGAAGCAGACACACAGCCTTCTTTGTGAGTCTGTCTGTGTTTCCAAGACATAGTCGTGTGAACCTAGAGCAAAACTGGTGGCATATGACAGCCATGTGCTAATCATGTGCTAATCATGCTGACTCACTATGAAGAGTGGGGGGGGGTGAGAGACACACCCATACCCACAGACACACTTTTCAGCTACTGACAATCAACAAAATGATGGTACAGACATACCAACAGTGTGAAAGACGTTGATTATAAGAAAAAAGAGGGGAATGAAAGAAGAACACAAAATAATTACCAATCGCCACAATTCGCTCTACCATTGTCTTGTTCACCCAACAAACTGAACCCTATAGGCCCCCCAAAATCTATCTATCAATCACCTGACTCAGAGATTAATAGAGAAGAGGAAAAGCTTTCTTTGGTTACACTATTAACCTCTTCAATTTAGTGCAGCCTGTTTCAAATTCATACATTATATGCATGATTTTGAAGTCTGATGCCAGCCAATTGTAGTGGTGAATTTTACAATTTCAAAAAAGCCCCAAGAGAGGAGATCAGCAAAAGGAGGGAGTGAGCCACACTGCTGAAGGTACATAGCTAGCAATGCTTTTAATCCTATAAGCCTAATACAATTCAATCAAAAAGGAAATCATTTCATTTAATTCTGCAAGTAACAGCTAGGCAGATTAACATACAAAAGTGCCTATACTGCAAGAGGTCTTTTTTCCAGATTAATTAGGAGCGATAATTTGATCCGTCAGGATTAAATACTATTTCTGTGCTCGTCAAGGTAATGAGTTGCTGAAGTGGAGAGAGAAAGGAGGAGACAGAGAAGAATGAAGAAAGAAAGACAACTAAACGAAGCACGTGGAAGGTGACTGTGGTGTGTCTGCACTGCTGGCCCTGTGTTGGCTGCCTGCGGACAGAAAGCAGAGGCAGCACTCCAGCCCTACTTCCTGTGCTCTTCATCTGGTTCGGGCTCACAGCACTCCAGCCCTGCTTCCTGTGCTCTTCATCTGGCTCGGGCTCACAGCGCTCCAGCCCTGCTCCCTGTGCTCTTCATCTGGCTCGGGCTCACAGCACTCCAGCCCTGTTCCCTGTGCTCTTCATCTGGCTCGGGCTCACAGCACTCCAGCCCTGCTTCCTGTGCTCATCTGGCTCGGGCTCACAGCACTCCAGCCCTGTTCCCTGTGCTCTTCATCTGGCTTGGGCTCACAGCGCTCCAGCCCTGCCCCCTGTGCTCTTCATCTGGCTCGGGCTCACAGCACACCTGACACACTACAATTAAACAGTGCAAAAGGCTGGTGGGGGAAACACTGGGCTAGTCTGAGCCCTACAAATCCAGGCCAATGAAGCGAGGGATTTAAGCCTGTTTAGAGAAGAAGCTGAGATTTATGGGCTTTGGCGTTCAGTCCAGACCAGCCCCACTACAGACTGTTATGAGGACCACATTGTCCAGGATACAGGCTAATAACAAGGTCAAGGCATGGTTTCTGAAGTTGCTGAAGAATCTGAAATTGAAGGTGTCCTCACACCTTCTGAGCTCACTGTTGCCTTGTACCAACTGAGCCCACTTCTTCCAGAGGGCTCATGCTTCATGGTATGGGGCGTTCACACTGGTCAAACCCACTAGACTTGGGGATCCAACGTGCTCAGGTGTGGCGTGGATCGCACCCCATGAGCACACCCCAGGATTAATCCTAACACTGGCCTATACAAAATGAAGACCATCAACAGTTTTGCAGTGACTTATTCCAGGGCTCTAGTCCTAGCAATCGATGCCTTGTTATTAGTCAGCAGAACAGTGTGCACAGGTGTAGAATGGAGCCCTGGTGTATGTGACAGCATGTCTTAATATGTTTGCATGCTGTCACTGCCTTAAACTGGATTGTATAAATGCTGAAACACTGATTACGGAGGTGTGGACTTTAGAGCAATCTATTACTACTTAACCATGCGTGTGTGCTCACGTGCGCTCGCGTGTGTGCTCACGTGCGCTCGCGTGTGTGCACGTGTCACTCTGGACCAAAGGTAATTTACCACTGCGGCTCCAATCATGGCCTCTCCTTTGGACTCTGTGCCACAGAGCGGCAGCATTTAAGTAATTGCTTTGGTCTCTGGGTGAGCATGTGGGTGTGTGTGTGTGTGTGTGTGTGTGTGTGTGTGCGACACACACCAATAATAATTGAATAAATAAATGAAATACCATGTTCCTAGACTACATAAGCGCCTATAAAGCAAAGTAGAACAACTGCTGCCATACTGACACACTGTCTGTAAGGCAGATCCCGCGTGCTGCTGGGTCCGTGCTTAAACAAACGCAGTCCAGCAGAGTTATTCTTGCTCCATTATTCATGAGTCCCTCCACTTCTCTTCATGTTGACAGATTAGACCCACTGAGAGGGGCCTTGCCACCCTAGGAGGGACTGATCCTGTTCCCTCGCTCTCTGATGTGTTGGGTAAACGAGTGCATCATTAAAAAGAAAAGAGAGATGGGCACTGGTGATTCTGCTGGTGGAATGGGACTCATTTGTGTCTGTGCGCCATTTCTGAAAGTATGTACATTAGAAGCAGAAATAGCATTTACTGACATAAGGTGAACACTACAGGGCTTTGTTAAAAACAAGGCAAGGGACACTCCTGATCACCACAGGAGAGATGGAGAGGAGATGGTTTTTCCAAAACGTGTGGTCCTCTAGTTACAACTACAGACGCTCACCCACACAAAGAGCAAATCAATAAATTAATGAAACACTATGTACATCTTGCCTCTTACACACACACACACACACACACACACACACACACACACACACACACACACACACAGTAAGTAAAGCACCATTATAACAGTGATCATGACAACACAACTAATAAAGCAATTTACCAGTGTTTATATCATATTAAAGCACTAATGCTCTAGACAGTAGGGGCTCAGAAGTAACCTTGGCTCTGGAATAGGTTTCTGGATCAGTAATAGTTTATCTGCTGTGTATAAAAATACATCCTGTGATAAGCTGTTTGGATAACAGATCACTACTCTATTATTCTGTATTGTCAAGAGCTATTACTGTTCTGTTAGTTAAAATGGTAATAGACTGCACATCATTTTTCTTCAGTAAGGGAATGTAGATAAAAACCTTACTCTTACTTTGCTAATGTGCGTTTTCCTCCCTCTCTCCCACACACACACACCTAGCATGCCCTCACCGTTGTCTAGCCGACCTTTTGCAGAGACAGTGAGTTGGAGTTTCACACCTCAACACACTGGGCCACTACTGCTGTACAACTGAGAGGATTGCTGTACTGACCGTAATGACAACAGTGACACGTTCCTGGATCGAATGAAAGGAGACATTCATGTGATTACAGGGGGAACCAGAAGCTCCTCAGTATTAGAGAGACAGACTGTATTAATATTAATGAGAACATGGGGCTATAATTAACAGCCTTATTACAAAGAGGAAGAGAGGGAGAGGGAAAGAGGGTTACCATATAGAGAGAGCTAGAGAGACACGCAGTGTGCGCTTGACTGGAGTAATTCAGGATGACAGCGAAGCCATTTACTCAGAAAACAATGTGTCGGAATGACCTAGTCAACCCACTCAGACACTACAGGAGGGAAGAGAGAATGTGAGTGAGCGAACGAGAGACATGCACGGAGTGTGTGAGCGAACGAGAGACATGCACGGAGTGTGTGAGCGAACGAGAGAGAAGGAGAGACAGTAAAAAAAATAAATGAAAAAGGACATTGAGGACAGTCACCTACAGAGAAAGACAAAAGACATAACTGGGAGAAAGTTTTCCAGACAACAGCATGCATCTGTGTATATGTTTATCGTGGCATGTGTGTGGCGGCGGAGAGTACAGAGGTATAATTGCATGACTGCTTGTCTGGCTGAGGGGTGTGTGCCTGTGTATGTGTGTATTTTCATGTCTGTCTCGGTCTGTGTGTAGAGCTGTACTGTGCAGTCCATGTCTCCATCTGTTCTCCGGCTGAGCAGAAGGTCGCTAAGCTCAGACAGAGTGCCCTCGAGAGGAGCTTCTTTTCCCTACTTTGCCCCTATGCACTCAGCACTGGAAAGGAACCCATGCCAAAGGCACACCCGCCTCGAGGCCACCCTGACTGGGCTACTCCTGCCACAGTTGCCCATACTGCATACCATCACACTTGTGATGATATGGAAATGTTTGCTTTTGAAAAATGTAGGTCCAGTTAATTAAACGGCTCTCTCCTTTCATCTCTCACGTACACTCTTGCTCTCTGTCTCCTGCAGTCCAGCTCTATTAAAAGAGGGCAGATATTCCTAAGGGCCAGTTAGAAGCCCATCACTGACCAAGCTCTGCCCACTCAGAAGGCCACTTGGGCAGGCAGAACTACAGTGCTCTGAGCCTGATTGAAGAGCTCTTGGAGGTCCAAACAATCAAGAGGCCCACACAGTGAGCAGAGAAGAGGCGGTCACAGGAGAGGGCCAGTACATTAAGTGAGTACATGAAGAAGCGCTTAGACAGGCTGAATGATAGACTGCATAGAAGAGGACAGAAAATTACCTGTGTATGTATGGGTGTGTGGGGACAGAGAGGAAGAGAAATATTTAAAAATTGGAGTTGAGGAGAGCACAAATAGCACAGCTCAAGAAAAAAAAAGCTTCAATTTAACTCCATCTTGTCTCCATCTTGAATCTCCTAGTAGCCTCTTCATTTTTCTCTTTCTCTCTGGGTATTGGCCACAGTCTGTCCTCCATTTCACATCTCACTGAATCCATCATGTGATGCCTCAGTGGTCTCTTCTGCCTCCACCCATCTCTCCACCCCACACACGAATGCGCGCGCACATACACACACACACACAACATAATGAAAATGTTTTAGAGTGAATCTACCATATGTGGATAGGGAAAAAAATCACTTTCTATGTACAGGGTTCATATAGCTTACATTATGAGCCATGTCACTTTAAGCAGCTAATGGAGATAGTCCAAACAACTAGCCGAGTCGGTATGAAATCAGTGGACGTTGTATGAAATTAGAAGAGGCAGTATGAGGCTAGCAGAAGAATTCACCCATTTCTGCTCCATTAACAACTACAAAACACATCCATCGACTCTTGCCCCAGGAAAGACAAAGGGATTTTGAAAATTTTAGTTGAAAAAAAGGAACTTGATCATCAAGTAAGATGATGGAGGAGCATTTCTACTGAGCATTTAGCAGACAAGTATGTGAACAGCTTCAATGGATGTCCAAAAATGAAACCTCGTCACAGATAACCGTGCTCCAATTTACACAATAAATAACCATAAGGAAAGATGTGTAGTGTGTAGAGAGTTATAGTGCGCAGAGGTCTGTATTTAATGGACATCCACCCACACCTAGACACATATGCTCCAAGACACACACACACACACACACACACACACACACACACACACACACACACACACACACACACACGGCCATTCACAAATCTGTGTGTTTAAGCCTGTAGATCTGTATCACTACATTAACAAAGCACAGAGGTTTGATGCTCTACTGAAGGACTATTCATCCTCTGATATCCATTCAGAAGAAATGCGCAGCTCAAAGAAGACAGATGCACTGTAGTGATCTATACAAGCAGTCTTAGCTACCATACCCTACCAAACGTTCATTGCATGAACTGTGTAGAATGACAGCCCCTTATTATATTATTTTGTGTAGGATTTTAAATGTAGGACTTTAAATGCACTAAATGTTATAATAAATTCAATATTTAAGAATAAAATCTATATTTTACCCTAATCTATATCTAAAACATCAATATTATGATATCAAGAACATCAAAGGTGCATCCCTCATAACCAACAATAAACAGAAGAGCATGGGAAATAAAGTTCTTCGCCTTGTATGAAAGTCAAACAAAGTTGATAGGACAATATTTGGTTGACGTGACGACACCAGGCAAGCACAGATATCAGCTAAGTGTTGAATACTGCAAATCTGTTGAATACGTAGAGGAGATAAAGAACCAAAAATGGCTGAGGGGGAAAAATGTTCTTAAGCTTGTTACTTTGAAGCATGTGTTTCTGAAATTATATATTCAGTGTTGACATGTTGGGATTTTTTTTTTCCCTCTAATGCTTTAAAATATTAATGTGGGAAAAATCAAGCTATGAACTTTGTGGGCAGGTTTAAGCAAAGTTAGGATAAAATTACATTTTTAATATCAATTTAAATGATCGTCCAGCCATAGAAAAGGTCCAGCCACCATTGGGTTTTATATTGCCCCATTATCATTAAAACTTGTATCCCATCCAATCCTTAGTTCTGACCCTAATCCACTTTATCTGATCCAGCCTACCTCACCTTAATTAGCTGGGGCAGGAGTGTTAGAACCGCAGACCACCGTCACAGGCACCACACACAAAAAGAGCATTAACACTGTGTAGTTTTGTAAAAACTATGTTCAAAGGTCAGTGAGCACCACAAGAAAAATAGCTAACTTCCAAAAAACAGTCCTGTTTGATAAACAGGAGAACACATTCACAGCATAGTCTTGGGGAAGGGCAGAGAGAGAGAGAGAGAGAGAGCGAGAGAGAGAGAGAGAGAGAGAGAGAGAGAGAGAGAGAGAGAGAGAGAGAGAGAGAGAGAGAGAGAGAGAGAGAGAGACTGGTGCTGGAAGTCATTCCTTACCTTCTTCAGTCGACCAGAGCGTGTGCCGGTGAAAACCACGGTGTTTCCGCGGTAATCATAAGCTGCTACAGAGGTCATTCCGTCATCCTTGTCAATGAAAAGGGGTGTGCCCTCAATTGTGCTAGTGCCCCCCAGAGGCTGGTTGAAGTCCTGCCCACAGAAATTATCATCAATCTGCAGAGGCTGCAAAAGAGAAAGAGGGAAGATTAGTTTACTGTGTGTGAATGTGGGGGATTCTGTACATGAAATTCTCATTCTGCGTGGTCTTCTGGAATATAAGGGTTGAACATAGAATATCTATTTTGGAATATAAGAGATGCATGAAAAATGTCAAACACATTAAAAAACATAAAAAAACATTATTATAGTTGTGCAATAAAGGAAAGGATAACTGTATGGCAGAAAACAGGCTACAGTGTATGGTGAAAGCAACACACAGAAGCTGGCTGGTGTTTACCGCAAACAATGTTTTCTTCCTTCAGAGCTCAATGCAATACTAGAGGAATGCCACAACAATGTGTTTTTCTTGTATGCTTGGACCCCTTACAGACCTCCCAAACATATTTACACTCAAATAGATGTCATCTGTCTTGATTACGTGGTCATTAAAGATTATTCCAAAACTGTTTACTACTAACAAGACAGCTAGCTGGCAAAACAAGCTTCATTGTGCCCAGCCACTGCATATGATCTTTCACGTGCCATGGCCGGAATGTGCCATGGAGAATAAGGCGTCTCCCAAATCTCTGACCTGAGGGTGTTTTATTGTTAAGAAAAACACTTCGGCTCCTAGTAACCTACTATTTTGCACTGCTGATTAGATAATCCTCTCTTGGCGTTGGCGGCTATTTAAGTCACCGCTAACAACAAACGTGTCCTACATTCATGTATAAAATATTTGTGTAAATTATACACGTTTTAGTAACATGCCCCCAAAAGCGACCAAGCAGGAGGTGAAACAAGATAATTTGTAGGCAGAATTACCACTCTAATGTCTTTGACAAAGGCTAAGAGGCTACAGATCGAATCTAAAATGAATAGAGGTGAATGGAACATAATGGCTAAAAACGAAAAATTAAAGAATATTTAAAAAATACCACTGGGCCAGGACTTTACTTTCATTTTGAAAAGTAGAAGTACGTATTGCACGAAAACCAGGAAATAACCCATGCTTGTCTGTTTTCATTTTCTACAGCAAACAGATGCTGACCAACAAAACAAATCTCAACAGAAGAAACGTTGGCGTACGACTGCCCCGTAGAAAAGGGAAATATAGAGGAAATATATGTTTTCTTTGCTGCTTTTAGTGTAATACATACTTCTGCTTTACAAAATTAAACGAAGACAAAAGGCCCTATGGTGCTGTAAAGTGATTTTGATAGTGGCTAGTTTCCTCATAAACCAGCTCTGGAGAAGCAAGAGTTTCGTTTCGCCGCAGAGAAAATTTACTGTTACTCTTCCTATCGTTAGCTAACTTTTTTTAAACGATCTTTTTTAAAGAAAATAATCGTTACGCAAATTTATTCCTATAATTACTTGCCTAAATCGATGTAATTAATAGGACAACAACGACAACTTTAATGAGATACAAGGTTTATTGCGGTCTTGAGCGTTAAACTGTCGGCTAGCTATCTAGCTAACCATTTTGTACGTACGACCACCTTTGCACAACTGGCTAGCTATCGCGTGCGCAAAGTGGGCCGTTAAAGCCACACGTGCCCCCCCCCCCCCGAGCCCTTCTCAGTCTTCATGTCCATAAGCTCACTGACAGCGGTGGCTGATGCAATCACCAAGCAAACAGTAAACTCATAAAAAAATATATATAAAATAAATAAATAATAATAATAAAAAAATATATATATATATATATCTCGCTCTCTTAGCATTTGCGTATTCAACCGTTACTGGGATTCATACACACATTGGCAGCTTAGGCAAAGCGGTAGTTTTGTTCTGTTTTCACAGTTTGCTAAACAATTCGTTATTTTGATTGCCTTTGTGTTTGACCGGACTTGTTATTGCTTTATCATCAGTCCATACAGCGATAATTCCTTCTCCTGTCCTGGCTGACGGTTGCAGTAACTGATTACCATTAAGCAAAAACCATGTTTAATTGTTAAAAAATAAATAAATAAATAAATAAATGTATTAGTAACATTTGCCATAAACGGATTAAGATAATGAATAACCTTCATGAATAGAATAAGACCAATTTTGACCCAAATATTAAAATGATCTGTCCCCTTAGGTAAATCCATGGACGTGTACAAGTAAACTTAATATATATACAGAAATCTAGCCATACAGAATGATTGATACCCATTATTGGCAATACAATAGGTAATATTTAAGTATGTTGCCTGCTCTTTAAGTACTATGTGATGATTCCCCAACCATCCCAGCCGAAATGAATACACTCCAAACTGCCGCTAGAAATGTATCTAGGTTGCTAAGGAAGAACCTACTCATCCAATGAAAAAGGTGCTTTAAAAGGTTAAAGTTCAAGAGGTTATAAAAAATATATATATTCTACAATGTGCAGTCTTAAACCAAAAATATTACTGCCATTTGAACCTTTCTGAAATCTCTTCATTTAAACTGTTGAAAAAGAAGTGTTTTAATACTGCACAAAAGTACTGTATACTGTATACATAAAAGGGTACAAGGCAGCAATTAATGCATCTCCATTAAGCTCAAAAATCAAATACTTCACCATTCGCTTAAACAAATAACAATCAAATATTTGGAGCCGTCTTGACTAGCCACACGGCATCACCACAAACATAGCATCAGTGAAAATGGACCTGCAGTGCATGTGCATGGTGTGGTCGACTGGAACTGACGAGTGGAGAGAAGACGACCAGCAACACCCGGCCTTATCAGAGCCCCCAATCAGAGCGACGCACACCCTCACTCTGCCTTCGCCCCCTCTCTGCTTTTCTTTTATACCCATTTCCTATTTTTACTTTCTCCACCTCGCTACATACGTATGTGTGTGTGGTATGTGCTCTAAGCCTTTGCTGGCAGCACAAGCCACATCAAAAACCATTTCTCTTCTCTCCTCCCCCACCTCTCTTTTCAGCCCAATTCCCTCTGTCCTAATCTAACCAGAGGGGTCTCTGGCTCCTAGCACGAAGAGCCAGAAGAAAAGGAGCAGAAGAAAAGAGTGCAAAAAAGAGGAAAGAAAGAGTCAGCTGGGTATCAATTCACTTAACAAACCCCCTTTCAATCCCTGCAGGCCAAGGGCTGGTGTTAGGTACTTTACACACACACACACACACACACACACACACACACACACACACACACAGACTCCATACTGAGTTACTACATTACCATAAGGCCATGGTACAGGTGGTGTATGTAAGCGATTCTATATCAGTAAGAGGGCTCCTGGTGGCCAGAACGTTGCACATAGTCATCAAGGCAAAGATGGCAAATGATCCAGCAACAGGTGAACAAAACTCTACACCAACTTAAACAAAATCCTACATCTTCAAAACGGACCCCTACACATTCTTAAGCCTATGGCTTTAAAATAGAACCTTATAAGTTCTTTAACATAATCTTAAGGCGTTTCAACAGCCGCACCTTTTACACTCCTGCATCACCTTTTCTCATTTGGAGCAATCGGACCTCAAGCAACCAAATATGACAGCACACGCACGCGCGCACACGCACACGCGCACACGCACACGCACACAAACAACCCCGTTTCACTTAGTCAGGCCCTACAGGCTACCAATACAATGTATTAGAGGATGAAGCCCATGGAATACACCGCAGGTAGCAGAGTGGTAAATCTCTCTCCCTGCCTGGCATTCAGTCAATGCCCCACACACACACACAAACACACACACACACACACACGCTCATATATAGACAACACATAGTGTGAGATACACACCAGTACATCACTGGCCTAGAGCCAAACTCTGCTATTGTACTACAGGTTTGTGGTCCAACCACACACATGCACAGACACACACGCAGGTTATGAGAGGACGTGAGCAGGGTGTGTATCAGGTAGAACAGCAGGGAGAATGATAAGTCATGGCTAGATGCAGAAGGATTAGATTGAAGTCAAGGAGCAGAGTGAGAGTGAGGGTGAGGGTGTGAGTGTGAGTGTGGGTGTTAATAGACTTCCAGTCTCTGTGTATGTGACACTGTGTGTGTATAGTGTCAACAGGAGCATGAAGTCCAGGGTATAAAAGGACCCAGGAGGAATGGGAGACACATCAGTGCTAGCTTTTACAATGCTCTCCTTCTCTCACTCTCTCTCTCTCTCTCTCACCGTGTCTCACTCTCAGTTTCTCTCTCTCACACACAAACACACACACACACACACACACACACACACACACACACACGCATACACGCATACACACACACACACACACACACACATACACACACGTCCGACCACAAACCAGGCTAAGGGGCGGGAGGCATCTCTCAATGGGTGTGGGAGCAGGCGGCCCTGGAGGGAGGCTCTGAGCGTCCGGGAGGCCTCGTGCCAGGAAACACACACAAACATGGCCATTCAGCAGACAGATAAGCAAGCCTTAAAGTAAGCAGCCAGAAGGTAGAACTGGCTAGAATAAGAACCCAGCTTTGACCACTGCTTACAGATGAAAATGATCTGGACTTATTGTGAGTGATTTCACCATTATATAGCCAACGTTTGTACCCCCACTCCACCCATGTCCAGAACTACAAAACGGTGTTTCTGTAACGTACACATTGCTTATTACATGCTACAAAGAGAAACAAAAAACAATACATACTGTAAAGAGCTACTTCCATTAGTAAATGTGGCCACACACACAACTTACTTCAGAACGCATAAGCCTTTAAAAAGTGAGAGAAAAAGTGAGGAAAAACTACATGTTCACCTGTAACGTATGTGGCAAGAACATCCAGTTAAAGTTCCCACATTCCTGTAAAGCTACAGAATGTCACACCAGCACACAGCTACACCTCTCGAATGCCACAGCCACCTCAAACATCTTCTCACATAGTGAGAGTCTGTACATGTGTTTGTCAGTGACTGGATTTCACTGTGACGTTTTTCTACAGATATTCCCCCCAGTCAAAAGGAGTCACACGTACTAATGGATCAGGTGTTGAGGCATGTAGGGCAAAAGTCACAGTTTACACACTTGAACTGGAAAAACAAACTGCCAGAGTTGCCAAAAACCCTACATATTCAGTCTTTCCATGAGGAGAAGGACTGCTCTGCACAACAAACTTCACAATTTGAGGTTCTTACACATAAAAGGTGTATTTAAAACTGTGTGCCCACACAGTGATCACTGATCTGATAGATCTGATTTACAGGAGTGCAGGACACACAGAACACAAAACATCCCAGTCTTTTCTACTCCAGAATCAGAACAGGCTATAAATAAAATGTAAACAACAATAATTAATATTATTTATTTTGCCATTCCTGTTTATCTATCTGCACGTGTGTTTGTGTGAGAAGCTGAAAAGTACCAGCAGTCCAAGTCTGAAAAAGTAGAGAATAGATGAGGCAAGACAGGCGTTTCATCTTTATGACTGTGTGTGTGTGTGTGTGTGTGTGTGTGTGTGTGTGATAAGCATGCATCAGTGTGTAAGAGTGTAAAGTATGGATCTGAATTCAATCAGAGGCGTGTAATCTGGAGTGTTTAGCTGAGCGGTGAACGTGGCCCGTGTTATGGAAAACCATTTAACAGATTAAACCCTCAAATCTGCACAGCAGAGTGTGTGTGAGACGCAGATAAGCACCTGAACAGCCACTCTCAGCTGCACACATCTGCCACGGCACCCAACGGCCTGGCGGTGAAATTCCGATGCAAACACACATGTACACTACCAAAAAAAACCCAAGCCTCTCTAATCTCTCCCATGTTCTCCATCTCTCTTTCTGTTGGAGCTTCTGCAGTAAGAAGGGAGAGTGTTTAATAACAAACGCTCAGCCTGTGTGAGCAAGGCCCTACAGCCAGAGAAGAACAGCTGAACAGGAAAGTGACAGTAGACAGTCGTCGTGATCTGTATATGTGCATACACACACACACACACACACACACACACACGTGCATGCGCACCCCTACCCATCAAAGAGCTCCTTCATGCTCTGTAATACTGACTCTCAACCTCTACTAACCAGACGCTGGTCTGGGTTGAGTCTCAGTCTGAGTCTGTGGTCATGGCTGCTGACCACAGCTTCACCTTTGACCTATTAAACAAGCAATTCACAGCAGTGCAGTGATGACTGAACCATGTGGTGGGGTGCAAAAAATGTAACTGCGGCCTAACCGACCCATGTGACACGGGTTATTATGGCCTCAGATGTGCAGGCATGGGGTACCTGCAGGACTGTGTTTGACCCACAGTTCCCCACTGTGTTTGACCCACAGTTCCCCACTGTCCCCACCTCTGCCATGCTTCTATGGATGCATTGCTAATAGCATCCGGTACCCACGTCCTCCAGGTCTGTATTAGAGTAGTGAGCAAACTACAGAACAACTACACATAAATAACACCATACATCACTGTCCCCCATAAATACATCAGAGACTGATGTAAATTGTTATAAATGATTCATAACTTCCAAATATATTGCGAATCTATTTTAAGCGGTGTGATATAACACCACTAGACTGAGTTTACAGCTAGCATGAAACACTGCTCGATAGACTGCAAATAAACACAGCAAAGAAATAAACACATTTTTTTCCAAACACAAGAAAATGTGGTTGCAGGTGGTGTTATCTTAACATAAAGGGTTAAATAAAATCGGTTAAACTAGTTGAATCAAAGTCAGAGAGCAAGAGGGAGAGAGGAAGAAAGAAAGAGAGCGGAAGAAGCACACGACAGCCGAGCTGTGGTCCCAGAGGAGTTCGGCGGCAGAGCGGACAGAATCAAGATTCTCTAAATGAATTAAGAGAGTGAGCAAGAGGGAAAGAAGGACTTGTGAAATCCAGTCAGCTGAACTAATGATGTTCCTGTCTGACTAAATAATGAAAGCAGAAAGAGAGAGAGAGAGAGAGTAAAGGCAAAAGCCTAGATTCCTCCTACCATGGTCTTGGTTGCAAAACTGACCGAATGAATCCATAAAGAAAGAGACTGATATACGGATGCATATCTACAGACATGGATAAATAATCCTGCTAAACATCTCCTTTGTGCCCCTGGACCTGTTTCTCAGGAATAGCCAAGCTCCATCTTAGAAAACGTCCAACCAGCAGGCTGATCCCAGCACGTAGACCTCAGCTGGTGTGGGCAGTGAAGCCTCAAACACGTGGAAGCTTATCAAATGAAAAGACCCTTCCAGACATTCTCCTGCTGAGTGGGTGGTTCACCTGAGCGACGTGTACACCACTGCCTGTAGTAAAGCTCCAGTCATTTAGAGTGGGAAGGCAGGACTGGAGGAAGGTTACAACTAACTCAAAATCCTCAGTCCTTATTCTCACTCTCGGTACTGCAAGGCAGAGAATCATCATGCTGTTAACTATAAAACACGAGGCTTTTTGTCCAGCCACCTTTTCCATCCATCTACAACATATATCTGGATATAACTATAAATAAATACTATAAATACAAAAATACATAAATAATACATCAATAGAAAGCAAAAAAATAGAAGAAGATAATGTCCTTAATTCACTGAGTACCTGACAGAGTTCATCACTAATTTATATATTTCCTGCATGTTAACTGAAGGCAGTTTCTTCACCCCGTGCGGGGCTGTGACGGTAGGGGTGGAGGGAGGGACTCACCGAGTTGATGCAGGCCAGCTCCTTGTTGAGCAGCCAGGGCAGAGAAAGCTTGCCCTCCCCGCGGTAGCACGACTGGATCCTCTCCTTGATCTTCTCCTTGATGCGGCGTAGGGTGAACAGGCACAGGGCCGACTCCTTGGGCGGCTTGGCCCGGTTCTTCTGGCCCTGCGAGAAGACGGTGAAGAGGATGTCCTCGTTCTCAGCCACGCCCAGCGAGTTAGCCAGCTGCCGGCCCGGCTTGCTGATGTAGGCGTCCTGGATGAGGCGGTACTCTACGCCGTCGCGGCTGCATCCGATGGGGAACTCCACGTAGGAGTAGAACTTGGGGTCGTCCACGCAGAGGCGCACGATCTTGGAGGTGAAGAACTGCTCGCCGCTGGCGTCGGGCGAGGTGAGCTGGGTGTCCAGCTGCAGGGTGAGGTAGTAGACGAACTGCTCACTGCTGAAGCCGTACACGTAGTAGATGTCGAAGGCGGGGAACTTGGACAGAGTGTCTGACGGGATCTTGAGCTGAGACGAGACGAACTCATCCTGGTAGACGAAGCTGAACATGTCCGCGTCCTCTTCGTTGGTCATTAGCTTGCGGCTGGACAGCGTGGGGAAGTACTCGGATTTCCCGTCGATGGGTGTGCCCACGAACAGCTTGCCCCTGGTGCCCTCGGAGATGATCACGCCCGACATCGTGGCCGCCTCCATCACGCTGGACAGGTAGTGCTCCTTGCGGTGGTGCGGCTCGCCCAGCTTGAACAGGTCGTCCAGCCGCAGGAACTGGCAGATGCCCTGCGAGGCGCTACCGCAGGCGATCAGCCGGTTCTGCCCGTAGTCCACCAGCAGCAGCTTGTTGACGTTGTCCGTCTGCGCCAGGTCGTGCGGGCACGACTGTACGCTGGGCGGCGGGTAGCACTTCTCGTTGTCCACCACCGGGCCAGTCACGTGGCTCCGCAGCCTGGTCAGGTTGCTGGAAAGCTTGTAGATCCAGTTGACGGCTCCGACGTACACCTCACCAGTACCGTTGTGCACGGCCAGGTGCGTGAGGCCCCACTCCGGAGGCGAGAAGCTCTGGAAGGGTTCCGCGTCGCACCCTGCTGGCTGGGGGACGGAGGAGAGGGCCAGCAGCCCAAGCAAGAGCACTCGCCCTGGGCCGAGGGCACAGCGGGGCCCTGCCTGAGGCCACATATCAGCTCTGGTGCACACAGCGGAAGGTTGGGAGGGGGGGTCCTTTCTCTGTCTTCCTCAGTCTCTCTTGATTTAACACTGTAATATATACGTATATATTCAACCAACAAGAGTGGACGGAGAATCAACTCTTACTGAACCAGTGCTCTCTCTCCTCTCTCTCCTCTTCTCTCCTCTTCCCAAAGTTGTCATTTACTGCATCATCTGAAAAGCCTGCAGCCAAGGGCCCTATAAGACAACAAAGGGGAAAAACATTTCAGCATGGTTGGAACTTTTCCCATTGATTATGCATCTCACTTGAAAGGCAGGGGGTTAGTAGGAAAACTTAAGACGACATCATCCACGCAAAACAAATGGCTCCAACTAACGTGGTCAGAGGCAGCGCAACCTTGACAACATTTAATTACTAAGACTAATGGTGAGGAGGCCTGAGATGGATTAGGAGACAGTCAGGACACCAACTCATCACCCAGTAGCACTGCAACTACACAAGCACCAGGGTGCTCTCTTCAATGAATTCATAACACATCCATTATCACCAAGTGTCTGACAGGAGCTTTTTGCAGATTAAGTATTCTCTCTCTCTCTCTCTCAGACCCTCTCTCACACACGCTTCACCGAGAGGTACGGTGAAATTAACTCTTCTGGGTGAACAGGGAAGCTTCTCCAAGTTCCTCCCTACGTACTTCACAGATCTTTTTGTAGCCTGACCCTTAAGTGAGTCACCTCCCATCCGTACGAGGGCCACGGCACTTGTTTACACACCTTTTCTGCCACTCCACATTGTTTGGACTGAGCAGACCACTCGCACAGTCATTTGTGTTCGTTTTTGTTCATCGCTCTGGGTGTTTGGACAGGATGCTTTTATGTGATGTTTGCCCTGTCCACACCAGCTGTATGGAACAAAACCTTTAAATTGCTTGCTAGGTTCCCTACGCGACAACGCTGGAATCCAAAAAATGCTCTCGCAACATCGCTTCCAAACGCCGTCCCCTGCACGCCTAATCTGAACTCCTGTGTGCTCCCGGTAGGACATTCCTGGGGTCATGTACTTTGGTCCCGGATCCCTCGGACAGCACGGTGCACAACCCCACGGGCAGGATATCTGCACCGTAACACCGCACGGCCCGGACAGGGCTTTCCATTCGGGAAGTGGGGCGGGTCAGGAACCGCAGGAACAGCGGTGCATCACGCCTTGACCACTCCATCAACGGCACTACTACCAGCACTGCTCCCACTACTCCCAGCACTGTTCCCACTACTCCCAGCACTGTTGCCACGAGGGTGTATCCCCGCTGCTTGGGTCACGAGAGGAATGTACAGTGACTCATTATGAATAATCTGCCCAGAGGTCACAGACAAAAGGAGAAAATAAACATGCAATTTGAAATCAACATTTTGTTTTGCTCCCTGTCCATGTGGGTTCTGGTGACTAATCATTCTGCAGAGATGTCAATAAGTGGAGTGTGTAAAAGATCCATTAGACTCAGTCTGCATTTCCACATGTAGGTTAATGTCGTGCTTCACGTTCTCTTTCGTATTCAATATCTCAGCTAATGAGCCAGGTCCTCTCAGTGGAAGCAGTGTAAATGAGAACCGTTAGGTCGCGGGGCGAGAGATGACCTCTCACCAGAATAATCATCAGGATTTTTTCACAACACCAGATCCAGTGCTGGTGAACTGCAGTCAATCTGGTGCTACTTCTGCGTGCCCTTTCCACACTCCACCTGTCGCCAGCGGCGGAAAGATGGATCGGCTGCGGCTCGGCCACATCCACCCACGGCCCAGGGCCCAGGCGGGCGAGAGAAAACCAAGAACGAGATGGCGAGACGGCCGAGGGCAGGGAAAGAGGGTGCGAGCGGCGGTTCCCCCTCTCCTCCATGCCTCCTCCTTATCTCCATACCTCTTTTCTACAGCGTGTGATTGAGGAGCGTCTTATCTGCCCATCATCCCCAAGGACGAGGGGTGGGGGTGGGGGAGTGATGTCACTCTGCACGGCTCCCGGGGCGAGGGGTATAGGAAAAAAATGTCAGGGAAGGGGGCTGGGAACAAGTTTGGGATTTGGAAAGGGGCTTAAATAAAACACAGACCCCCCCACCCCCCACCTTGGTGCATGTAGAGGCAAGAACGCCTTACCCTAAGGAAGGGAGAGAGAGAGAGAGAGAGAGAGAGAGAGAGAGAGAGAGTGAGAGACAGAGAGAGAGAGAGAGAGAGACAGAGACAGAGAATGTGATAAAAGAGTGTAGAGCAGAGGAGTCTTACTGCAGCCTCTCTCCTCTGCCTGCCCTTACTGTGTAATGGATCTGCACTGGTAGCACAGAGTGTCGTGGAAGATCTGGGATTTGGGGGAATATTTGGGATCTACTACTATCAGAGGAAACCCGGTCACTGCGGAATGCCGTCCATATCTCTGGCTCTGCCGGCAGCGCTGGTGGGCCGGGCCAGAACTTGGGTCTGCCTGTCCTGTATGTTCTGGGTAAGAAATTCTGCCCTCCCTGGAGCGTGCTAACCTCCTTCACTGTGTTGTTGCTGTGTGTGTGTGTGTGTGTGTGTGTGTGTGCGTGAGTTCCTGCAGATGCTGCAGAACATACTCACCTCCTCTGCTGTGCGATCACTGTGTTTGTGTGTATGTTTCTGAATGTCTGTGCATTTGTGTGTATGCGTATGTATGTGTATGTGTGTGTGTGTGTGTTTGTGAGTATGTGTATACATTTGTGTGAGTGTGTGTGGGTGTGTATACATTTGTGTGTGTTTGTAATTGTGTAATTGTGAGTGTATGTGTGTTTGCATGTGTGTTGGGTCACGCAGCCGTGTATAAGTGTGGAGGGTTATTAACGAGAGAAGGGTGGAGGAATCTTGGCAGACATGGCTTTGACATGCTCATCCAGGGAATCGTGTTCAGACTCAGTCGGTCTGTTGTGTGGTGGTGCCATCAGCCTGAGCTGAGTGTCTCTGAGATGGTGGGACGGTTTTTTCTGTTCAACTTGCCTTGTCCATCTCAGTGAGGCTGTGAGCTATTTCTGTTCCCCTCGACTCGTGTGTAGTTTAATCTGCTGCTCAGTGTACACCTGACAGAGCTCCTGGGCCAGGGAGAGAGGCTTGCCACAGCTCTGCGGCTAGACACACTACCGGGGTTGTGGGGTGAGAGAGACACCCCCTCCTCATCCCACACCTCCGCTAATTAACACCTGCTCTGATCACTGTCATGCTGTGACCAGGAGAGCAATACAGGATCCCCTGAGATTCATGTGCTGGTGTTTTAATACTGAACTGAAACCCTCAACCTGACTTTACATGCTTTGTTTTTTTTTTTTAAATGAATAAGTACAAGTTTAATTCTTCCTAAATGACTCGATTAAAACAGCCAAGGTGATAAATCTAATGGATCCTGTATGTGCTTCAGAAAAGGTAGCAGAGAGAATTCAGGAATAATGCTTGTTCCTGTACGAAAAGGGGAAAAGTGCTCTTGAGCTTCATCTTATTTTGTGATTTGAGAAGCAGACATTCAGATTGGAAAACTGAAACATCGCCCCCAGGCAAGCAGTCGCACAGTGTCCATCGTGATTTTAAAATTCGGCTGGTGATTTATCATTCGCCTCAAACATCCTGTGCATGTGATTTCAGACAAAGACTCCTCCCGCCGTGAGCTTGGACTCTGCTCCAGATAGAGCAGTTCTCCTGACAGCTGGTCTAGGATCAGCTCCACAAACTGGGACTCTAGCCACGTTAAAAGAGCTAGCTGCAGAAGTGGTCTTAGATCAGCAGCTGTTTTCATACATACGAACGGTCTGGAGGCGGAGACTCTCGTTGTTTACTGAGAGCGGCTATTTTTAGCCTATCGCCATTGCTACAGATGGCTCCTGGTGGATGGATAAGTGAAGATTTAATGGGGAACACAGCGGGAATACTAAAGCATACCCAATTCTATAAGTAAAGAAGAAGCATTGTTGGGGAGAAACACATTGAGATGCACTGGAAGAAGGCGTCTGAGTGTCAGGCTCAGAGAGATTACAGGGCGTGACAGATGTGGCTCCAGAGGCCACGACGGTAGCCAAGGGACCCGAACCGAAAAGACACGTTTGCTCAACATAGGCTGTGACGAATGGTCCTGAGAAGACCAGAAGATCAGAGATGATGTCTTCTCACAGACGCCAACCAAGGCTGCTTCAAGAACAAGTTTTAAAGCTCTGATAATAAGGCTATGATATAAGAAACATTCGTTTAAATCTCTTTCTGGGTTTAACATGTGCGTCAGAATATCAGAATAGGCTTTGCTGCACATGGGCCGTGTTGGTCTACATAATCACCTTCAGGGTTGCTGTACGGTGCCGTAGCAAACCCAAGCTCTTATCATAACTCTGTGTTCTTGGGTTGCTTCTTCCCACTTCTGCTCTGGCTTCAAGACTGTCATCTCACTCGTTGTGACAGCCTGTCCCATGCAGAGGTTTTTCCGTGGAGACTGTGAGGTGACGGGCGTGGAGGGCAGTCCAGGGAGGCTACATCAGAGCTCCACGTCCCAGGGTGTATGTTTGCTCAGGTGGGTTCAGCTCCAGACTGCTTGCTAGTGGCCCACCTGCCAGCTTGCCTGGCTGGACACAAGTGCTCTCAAACCCCCTCCAGGGCCCTCAAGCATTAGTCTGAAGTGCACCTGTTTCAGCTGTGTTCTCTCTCTCTCTCTCTCTCTCTCTCTCCATCCCTCTCTCCCCCTCTCTCTTCCCTCCACTCCTTCTTTCTCTTCTCTCTTCTCTCCCTTTCTCTATTTCTCCCCCTGACTCACACATTTTTATCCTTCTGTTAATTTGCCTGTCTGTCTGTCTGTTCCTCTGAACGTCCAGCTCAAGGGCACCTACTGCACATCAATCGCATTTAGCACTAATGTTTACATTTAGTGCTAATATTTACATTTAGAGCTAATGTTTACATTTAGCGCTAATGTTTACATTTAGAGCTAATGTTTACATTGCCACACTAATACACCAAAACCAACCATGTGCTGATTTTGTTTTTTTTATCCTGTGTGATCTTAGCATCTGATTGGTTCGTGGCTGCATGTGGGCCCTCATGGAACTCATGTTTCCAAAACTATGTGTAGAAGCTCTGGTGTCGCTGAAATGTCGATCTGCCGTTGTTTCAAGCAGGTCTGTTACACAGCAGGACTTCAGCTCATCCAGCTGTTTCCAAATCTGCCACATGATGGCGCCATACAAAAGCCCTATTGTTCTTGTTGGACTTCTGATTGGCTTGGAAATTGGAAGCAGGTGCTGTTGCCCCTGTGTTACATCCCTGCTCCCACAGCACATAAAACCTCTTTATGTTCCAGAGAGGCAAAGCCAACAAAAATGCCAGCTCCAGATGTCACTGCTGGGTCCTAGTGCCCCTGCAGTGCAGGGTTGTAAATGGTGACAGTGGTCAGTCACATGTGTTATGAATCAACAGGACTTTTAAGTAAACCTTCAGCCTGCTCTCTTCCCTTTCAGATGTTTCTGGAACACATTACATCTGATGTTATTAAAGAGTAGCACCCACAAAAAAACTGATTTTAAACCCTTTGCACATTGAGTCAAATTCAATTTACTATATTCACTTGGCTTTATATACCACATGGCTTGCTTTTTTGTTTAAATGGTAAACTGGGCCTGACTGACTAACCAGATAGAAGAATTACTATACTATATTAATAGAATTACTATACTATATTAATAGAATTACTATACTATATTAATAGTTGTGAATAGATTAACAGTGGGAATCTTATC
>JAOXYF010000018.1:8984542-8996539 GCA_028565775.1 Sternarchorhynchus goeldii | reverse complement strand
AAGATAATAATGTGATCAGAATATGAAATAATATACTTGGACAAATTATATATATATATATATATATATATATAAACAAACTTGTAAAAAATGGTTTATGGTTAGTTTTAGTACGTTTTGTGTTTAGTAAAAGACAAACACTTTCCATAGGCTAAGACTGGGGACAAAGAAAGCAAACAGATATACAAATTTTGATCAAATCATTATTTAAAATGGATCAGCTGTGTTGCTTTGTGTGTACAAATAGGCATCAACTTCTTGCATTTTTATCAAATATATTTTAGGGATACTAAATCAACACTATGTACTAAACTAACATAACCTCAATCAGTTTCACCTCACCTGCCCGTCTGGAAAGTAATGTTACTTACTACAGAATCTTTTAGTGTAGTGGGATGGATGAACAAGGTATTGTACACATTTCACAGCAAGACTGCAATATTGATAGTTCCAACACACTAATGCCTCAGTAATTGTGCTCAGTGAATTACATCCACCGAGGGAACTAGCTAGCTAGGGTTAGCATCAGCTAACTAGTTAGTTAGCTAGCTAGTTAGCATCAGCGGCACCAACTACCATTAGATGTCAGACCAAAATGGGTTCATTCTATTAGTTATAACCCAACGATGTTTCGGCAGAGTAAGGTATTCAGACACGAAGCATCCTAATATTCACCCGATTTATCTGACAAATGTAAATCTTTTTTTTTTTTCTTTTTTTCAGTGAACTTAGTTTGGGCTACATAGGTCAGTCTGAGGTATCAGCTGTGTGGTATACTGGAATCAGTTCATAAATCCCACATAGAAAGGTCTGGTCATTATTGGAGTATGTATGTAACTGCCAGTGCCTTAAAGTATGAAGCTGGTTAGACCTGTTCATCCACTAACCCTTACGTGTAGAGAGAGAGAGAGAGAGAGAGAGAGAGAGAGAGAGAGAGAGAGAGAGAGAGAGAGAAAGAGAGAGAGAGAGAATCCCAACTCTAGAAACCAACAAGGCAAAAAAAAAAAAACCTACCTGAGAGGACAGGGGAGAACAGGTCATATTAAGGTAAATACACACTGGCTAAATAAATGCAAAGCCATCACATATTGGTGCGTCCAACAAGACACACAACATTCCAGGGGCGTGAGAAACTAGTGAGGAAGACGGAACAAAAGAAAGATTCTTCTCTCACTTCGTCACGGCCCATTTGCAATGGATGTGCATATACAAAACCTATTAATAAACCTAGGCTCGTCAGGACTTGTTCATTAATACTCAAAGACAATTAGGCTGCCTGGCCTGAGCCTACAGCAATATCATTTCCACTGAACTACGATTTATTAGCTCTCCATTTAATCATTCTGTTCTTTCAATATGGATGTTAACCCTTAAGATGAACTTTAAAGCCACTGCCGTGTTACTTTTAAGAACCAGTAATAACCCTAACCCTGATTTATGGACAATGCTCCGCATACGCAAAGTGCCCCAGCTATGGCTGCACCTGATCAAGAAAGGCAAGGGCATTTTACCCATCATGCATCAGCAAACGTTTCTACAAAATACGTTCATCTGCATAAAACCAGGCACATTTATTCTGAGATCAAAGCACAAATAGATAAATAAAACGAGTAACAGTCATGATTAGCTGATGGAGTATCCAGCATCAGAACCAGGGTGCAGTAAGGACTGCCGCAACGCTGAACACAAGCATGCTGTTTTGGTGGCTAAACACCAGCTTTCTATGTTAATGTCTCCACTCCAATTCAATTCCATATTCATAAAAAGGCCATTCTCAGTCATTGCCACCCCTCAACTCTTGGTACGGTCCTGACCGGCATTTCAGACTGCAAAAGTGGATTAACCATTTCAGGAAGGAAGGGGGGTGGGAGTTTTAGCAGGTCAAAGTACACACTCAGGGCCATAAAGGAGCAGATGAGGTGAGTAAGTTCCCCCTTCTCCCACGGGAGATATCCCGAGTGAAACTGTTAAACAGAAAACCAAGCCTGTAATAGCAGAGTCTTTTAATACTGGTTTTATGTCATTAAGACCTTTTCCTAAATTGACAATCAGAAAAAAATGCTACAAACCAAATAAACACAGTGAGCCCATTAGAATTTAATTAGACACTAATGACCTTAAAACTTTTTGATTCACACAGCAGGAGGCAATCTAGAGTGGAGGGAGAAGGAAGGGAGGGTGACTTAACCTCTGACACAAGCACCCCTCCCCTCTCACACCCGCACGCCACTCACGCCTGGCTGCTGCCGTTCTCGCTGTGGTTCCCTGCGGCACGACGGCCCATGAAAGCAGGAGGGGGCCGGTCCCCCTCCACTGTGCCCGTCTCAACCAGTGCCCGCCACTGCCACTTACGCGGGCACGTTTCCGCTCGACGCACTGCGTGTGCGCACACGCACGTGTTGGGGAGAGAGAGCACACGAGGACCCGTTTCCACACACTGAAACACACCTACCAGCAGGCTGGCATTTATATACGTACAGCCTGGCCTAGAATATCCACACAAAAATATCAACTAGGTCTACAGAAGAGTCATCGCATCAGTGGTCACCAAACTACCAACAGTCCAACAAACCGCTACGTCCTCCGAGAGTAGGACAGATCGAAGCACTCAGCACTGCTAAAACAGCTCTCTCTCACAGACCGCTGCACCCATTAGCTTTAGCACCTAGCTTTATGAGGTCCTCTTTAAACTATGGCAAAAGTTGACGGCCTGAGCTAAAATTCCTGCTTCGTTTCATCTGCCGTTTACAATGAAGTTAAGACCCTATCATCAGTGACTCTTTAGACCAGATACCAATACAAAAGAGTAGAGAACAAAAGCACAGAGAGAGAGAGAGAGAGAGAGAGAGAGAGAAAGAGACAGAAAGAAGGACAGAGTGAGAGAAAGAGACAGGGTTGGGAAGAGAGAATGAAAGAGAGGCAGAAAGACAGACGGATGGGGCTGTGGGTTAGAAGAGGTCAGATGTCAGCAGATGGGGGGCAGGGCAGGGCTGTGGCGGCGTGGGTGCCGGTGCGTTCCTGTGGGATTCTCCTTCCTTCCCCAGATACTCCGTCTAGCACCTCCAGCTGGGAGAGGTCACCCGCTATGCACATCCTCCCTAAGACAAGCTGGCTATAGTGTGCGCATTGACAACCTTAAGACTACTACAGAACAGCAGATAGACCTGCCTGCCACAGACACAAAAGGCCTGAAGATTAAGCAGGCCTCAGAGAACAGTGTCATGGGGTCTTTAACTGGATTTTGTTGAGTGTTTTGAGTGACTCCTGAAAAGACAGAGAGAGAAAAAAGACAAATAATGTAGGGAAGAAAACATGAGAACTAATGCGTTCTCTCCAAATGGGAAAGAGAATTAACGTCCTAATATGCTTTTCTACATCCCTCGTGTGCACACACACACAACCCTCTCATCCTCCTACACACACACAGAGCCGCATGTAAAGGTCTGTGAGCGCCAGGCCTGCAGCCCACTGCACTGTAAGTGCCAGACTCTCTTCAGGAAAACAAAAGAGGTAAACAAACTAAATAAATGAAGAGAGAAAGGCATCTGGAGTGCGTGCGCGCACACACACACACACACACACACACTCAGTGGCCATGTACGTACCCACATCTAAGCTCCGACCGACGGCGACAGCACACGTACTGACAGAAGTGTACGTACCCATGTGCATGCGCTTCATCAGTCAGAGCCAAAGCTCTGACCTTTGACCTTCTCCTAAATACCCTACATAACAAGGTCAACACCGTAGCAACTGTGGGCACTCCCTTTTTTTGGAGGGCAGGGGGAGGGTCGTCCCCCCCCCCCATATGTGAACAAAGCAGCAGTCCGCTGTGTTGTGATGGTGATGTAATTGGTACAAATGCTATATTCATATTTGTAACAGAATACAAACAAGGAGTTTGAAAAATGAGGCGTGCTGCTCCACAGCCGACTAAAGAGACATGATCACGTGCATCATCAGTTAATTTAACCGCAGCCATAGCTGAGAGGCCTGCTGGTTCATGTGGGTGGCTGCTTGTGTGTGTGTGTGTGTGTGTGTGTGTGTGTGCTGGTGCACTTCCTGGGAGCAACTGGTCCATGATTCAGCAGCCTCACCCAACTGGACAAAAGCAACTCCTGAATTATTACTTCAGCACTCAGTACACACTGCAGGAGACAATGACAGCACACCACAGACTGTGGTCTAGTGTGAGTGAGTGCATGTGTGTGTGTGTATGTGTATGTGTGTGTGTGCACGTGCGCGGGCATGCATGCATGCATGCATGTGCGGTACTAGAAGGAAATGAAACTGCCACACAGCTGGAACCAAAACGTGCACTGAAGTTGCAAAGAGGTGCACTCTTCCTATTCAGTACAGCAAACAGTACAATGCGTTCTGGTGGCAATGCCTCAAAATATTTCAGATGCAAAAGAAACTCTTTTGAGACTCACACAGTCACTACGAGCATGAAAACCCCCCGCTGCTCCATTCGGAACAGACCGGGCCATTCCTGATGAGACTGGGCTGGAGATGGCAAAGAAACATCTTCGAACAGAACGCTTTTCGAACAGAGCAGTTCTGAAAGAGAGCACAGGTCCGTTCTGCTCCCCCGTATAGTCACACAGAATCACATACAGGACTGATGACGCAGCTTTTATTTGCCTGAAGTACCAAAGATGGGTAGCATTTTCAAACACGTTCTGGTGCTTCTATCGCTCTCATCTTTGGTCTTCAGGGTAAGAAAACTAAGCTGTCTTAAACAACGATAAATTAGACACCACAGGAATTGTTTCCCCATGTACCATTTTAGATTCCAAACTGTCATATGACTGGCGCATCAGAAATGTTAAGCCAGCTTTCTTTCATCTTAAGAGCATTCCTGGATTACACCCTTTCACACAAAGAAACAGATTCCCTTTCATGCCCTTATTACTTTCACACTAAGGAAGTTGGATTCTCTTTCCTGCCTGTCTTACATCTGGACTCGATTCCTGCCATGCCGTCCTCCACAGGCTCCTGAGGCCTCTGCTAGCCAGGCTTCTTACTGCACCACGGGAACAGGGACTTGCCGCACTCTCACACTTACTCTGGCTGCCTTCTCAGTCTTGTGTACAACGTAAAGCCCTTCTCCTTACCCTGCCAGCCCCGTCCAGCCATACTCTCCTTCCATACTCACCATACTCTCCTTCCATACTCACCATACTCTCCTTCCATACTCACCATACTCTCCTTCCATACTCTCTTCCCAGCTGCTCCAACACCCTGTTGCTCTGCGTTCCTCCTACTCTAAACATTCTTCCTGCTCAGCTGCACGCCTGTACCGACCCCCAACAGTTGCAAGTTCACCTCTATCACAGCTTTACTTTCTCAATCACAAATAATAAAACTCGGCGACTCCATATTTTTGTTCAGTTACTTAAACTGACTGTTTTTTTGTTTTGTTTTTACCATTAGTGTTTATTTTGACGTGTATTTTTGTCATCCTTATGTTTGCTAGTTTGATATTTTGTACAACAATCTTTAAATGTGCTTATAAATAAAATTCTATTATTATAAACAGTAGTAGTACTTGTAGTAATATCGTCAAATTCTGTCCCCAGCCTACGTTACTGGGCCCTACTTCTAAAAGTGTTCAGTAAAATACGATTCAGGTCACTTCAAGATAAAGTAGAAAGCAACATGACAAAGGGAAACAGAACAACAGCATAAGACAGATAAAATGGGGCAAAGAAAAGAGAAACTAGAATGGAGAGAGAGAGGAGGAAGCGAGACAGATGGGACGATATGCATACATGAGGCAGTAAGGTAAGCTTACTAAAGACCTTCAGCAATATTCAATGTTATATAGACAAAACAGAAAAGAGCTCTTCACACCTCACCAGAACCACACACACCCACACACCATATTCTTGAGCCTGCATCATTCCTTCAAATGTCCCATTTGTTCGTTTCTTCTCTCTAGTGACTTGCTTCTTCTGCACTGTATTCCACCACACACACACACACACACACACAGTGGCGAGGACTCTATCAGCATGGTATATGTTGAAACAGCAGTCCCAGAGTCACACCACACTTCCCACCTCTCCAGCAATTCAAAACAAATACGTCCAACAGGAGTTTCTTGTAAAATCAAGAGTTCTCAAACCATATTCTAATTACCACAAAGGGGCTTGGACTGCCAACGTTTCCATTCTTGAAGACCTCTTCAATATGGCTGGACTGCAGGTCTGCTACTTTTTCAAAAGACATCTAAGTGAGAGAGAGAGAGAGAGAAACAGAGCGAGAGGTAGAGCAAGAGGAGAATGGCAGGGTCTTCTGAAGAATGTTGAGAGTGCAACAGATAAAAATAACAGCTGAAGAGGGTGGGTATTAATAATAAATAACTTCTATGAGTCCTGCCATGGTAACTGAACAGCCTGCAAAGCCCTGGTATCTAAAACTTTATCCAACTCAAATGTGGTCCACAGTGCTTGACCTCAAACTAGGTCCACAGCACAGAACCGACCATGCTGAGATGATGTTTTTGAAGTACCTAAACAGGTTACAGATCTAATTCCATCCCGATAAGTTTGTTGTTTTTTTTTTTACTCCTGTGTAGTATTCCAGCCTTTACTGGGCTAGTTGACAATCCACTCAGTGAGAACATGCCATGGTGCCTCTGCACAAAAGGTCCAACTCTTTAATGAAATCATGGCTTCACCACCAACATGCATGCGTGCACGAGGGGTGCAAAATGCACCATTTCCTTTTAATTAGCCCTGCAATTTTGGCCTTTCCAGCGCTGAAGGCTACAATACGCTAAACGAGCCCCAACAAATCAAAGTTTTATTTCGTCCTGAGATCATCCTGGAAGTATCTCAGACATTTCAGATGACGGTTCCATGGGTGATGTAATTAATCTCATCATTCATGTGATCCAGCAAAAGTAATGACTCCTCAAATAATGCTAAAATAAACTATAATATATCTTTAAGCATGCAACATCAAAGGTTCAGTAAAATGGTTGTGCATATGCATGTATATTTAGACGATAACATGCAGCTTTAAAGCATCTGTGATCCTTACATATGTGCATGTGTGTGTAGCCATGGTGCCAGTCTTGTGTGTGTGTGTGTGTGTGTGTTGTGTGTGTGTGTGTGTCTGTAGCCATGGTGCAAGTCCTACATGTGGCGCACAGCAAGATGCGTATTGTGAACGTGCTCCCTCATGGGAGGTCAGGCTCCCAGCAGAGTGAAGGCCTCAGGGAGAGACACAGTTGGCAGAGTTTGTGTTTGTGTGTGAACTAAGGTCTCTTGCTCTTGGTTGCTCTTTATGACTCAGCCTTTCAC
The DNA here is from genome assembly GCA_028565775.1 of Sternarchorhynchus goeldii. Taxonomy (NCBI): domain Eukaryota; kingdom Metazoa; phylum Chordata; class Actinopteri; order Gymnotiformes; family Apteronotidae; genus Sternarchorhynchus; species Sternarchorhynchus goeldii. Next base: position 8,989,226 of record JAOXYF010000018.1, on the reverse strand, counting down.
ACTGTAACAGCCAGTGCTCTTAAAATGCTCTTTTATATCATCACTAGCCTTGGGACAAGCAAGCAAGAGTGTGAGAGAGAGACAGTAGGCGAGAGACAGTATGCATGCATGCGAATGAAAGAGAGGGCGTTTCCTTGCCTTATAGACAGACTGCAAAAAAATGAAATTAATTATTAGAAATCAAACACAGAGGGCAGCATCTGGGCTACATGTGTGCAAGTAACACAAAACAGCAAAGAGAGACAGAAGAGGACTGTCAAACAAGGTAGAGTGGAATCTCCCAGTCAATGGACAGCCATCTTGCGCAGATCTTAGACACACACGCCCAGCAAATTCAAAAAGTGACTTTTTTGGAGAACAAGAATGTGACATATTGCAACCCTGGAGGACACGGGCTAAGTTCTGATAAGAAAATTAATCACAGTGTCAAAAAGTGAAGAACAGGCAAAATCTTTATCTCGCCTAAATTATTTCATTTCTCCTCTCAATCATATAGGCCGAGTCAAAACAAAAGCCTAATCTTCTCCCTTTGTGGCCAATTTCTAGCAATGCCCATATCTTCTTTTCCCCGTAATTGTGTCCCACTTGAGCAATTTATTTCCAATCATTTTTCTGTTTCCTAGATAAATTATTTCTGTCCGGGGATAATCTTGAGCGTTGTCTGGGTCATTAGCAAGCATTTGGCCAGTGCTACTCGCGAAAGCAAATCAAACTGTCTTAACAGCTCTGGGCATATGCGCAGGGCTGCGCAGATGTGCTGTGCTGAAACACCAGTGACCAGCGCTAAGCGGGCCCAGGGGCTCTGTTAGTTTGCATTCCAAACTTTACACATCACGAGCCCTGCCGATACAACCGGACTTAAACAAGCGCCTGGAATTCTCACGGCGACAAGAAAAGCTCAAACTTACCCAAATAACACCGTTTAATTAGAACGATTGTCATTCTCTTTAGACGTTACGACCACTCAAATTACATTTTGTCTTTTCAACGTCTCAGTATAATCGAAAAGACATGACACGAATTGAATAAATTTTCAAGGTTACCCAGACTTTACCGAGTATGCGTTCGCGCGGGTGCCTAAACCACGGATCAAACCTGATGTCATTTTGTCCACAATGACTACCGTGAGATTCCCGTTAGTCGTGTATTCGATTTCTGCCCCACACAAAACAAACGATTCAATCACGCATGAGCACACGCATTCTCAATTTACATCTGAATGTTCGCCATGCTTTTAACCGTCAATTCGAGGCAACAACTGGTGAAGTAGGGGGGCTGAATAGACGTCTGAGATGTCGAGGCCAATCGCTTTTCAACGGGTCTGTTTCATTAAACATTCAACGAGTGTACGTGCTTTGCAGTCCTTGAATCACACCAGTTGGTTTGCCTGCCCAGTGTAGCCAAGTGAAAGGACACACAAAAGCGCAACCACACGGATACAAATCCCACAAAAAGTCCTTCATGTAACTTCTTTTACTAGCAGATTTACAAATGTCCTATTTCAGATTTTTCTCCCCGCTTTAATTTTGACGACATATTACTTTCCGGAGAATATCCCGAAAAGGCTCCGCAATACGGTATGGTTTTGAACCTCAAGGCAACATCAGGCTCGATCCACGGACAACACAAATAGTGCAGCTGTTAAGGTACCATGCGATTACTAATCATTTTAAAACCAACGAGAGGTTATTGATTGTTCCAGAGCGTCACGAGCCCCACGAGACAACTCGTTCCCTCACCCGTTTAGTTAAAAAAAGGTTGTAGGGTAAGGAGGGAAGGACAGTTATTTTTAAAAAGCCCTTCAGAAAACATATGGTTGCAAAACGTGCTCGTAACAGCTATGAATGAAACAACTGCCTTCTGGAGGGCAGACCATTTCCAAGGCGAAAGTCTTCTCAAGACATACCTCTCAGCTTTGGAAGTTTTTCATTCTTTCTCCTCACCGACTAATCCGTGCTGGTAGACAGGTTTCTCGCGACAACATTTTCAAGAACACTGTTGTATATAGATACAAATCACCACGTCCAACACAACACAAAGTCGTATTCTAGTTGTTTAGAATACGAAATAGCCCATTAATTGCTAAACTGAACAGTGAATGAGGCGAAACCTGTTCCGAACGTACTTCGATCCCGGGCATTGTAAGAGAGATTACATTCATGCAGAACAGTCAGAATGTAAGCAGTCATTGCAGAGATTTTGAGCCTTGAGAGGATTTAAAATCTGCTAAATCTAAGCACCAAATTTAAAGTTGCCATTTCACGTTCGTCAGGAGTATGTAAGCGAGAATATAGCATTAAACTTTGCGAACAATTACGCGTTCCGTTGGGTCCAATAAAAGACAACCACTGGTTGCTACGAAGATCTGTATGGATATCTTTAAAACACATGTTCTACCAGACCAGTATAGGCGCCAGGCAGACACCGACCGAGGCAAGCGAAGAGCCTCCTACTATCCAAACTATCCGCACGAAAGCTGGTCAGCCTCAACACATCCAGTCAAAATTCTCACCAGTTCCATCAGTATCTGCACCAGGAATCTTTATTCAAATTACCTGTTTAAGTGATCTTTAGATTACATATCCTTGCCATAGTTAAATTCCAAAACTTGTGGACATATCCAGTGTGGCGAACGTGTGCTCGCGCGGCGCGGTGGCTCCCCGGTATGAACAGGATGGAATGCAGCTCTGCCTTGCGGAAGAGGCTAGCCTCGATCTGAGCCAGGCGGGGAGTGCGCTGGGCTCCGTTGCAAACACAATACCTAGCGTGTCCCGTGGAGGGCGCCACTGCTCTGCATGCCGACAGAGGCGCACGAGAAAAGCGGTGTAACGAGACATGTAAGACCTTCTGATGTGTCTACGAATATTTGTCATTTTTTTTACATGTACACTGTAGAAATATAGCTTCACGTAAGTTTGCGATATAGGCTAATCAATATGTCACAACAGCTACCTCGAACCTACAGAAAATGACTGCATGCAGCATTTTGGGGCGTCGTTCACTTAAATTCTGATAGATTCTGATGATCTTGTACGTATTTTGCACATATTGTGGATGTTACGCTGTCGACGCAGGTGAGTAGTGAATTTGAAAGATTTTTTTTACTCGTTATAAGTGGAAAGATCAAACCAGCCGTTCGTTCTCTTTACTGCAAAATATTGGAATCCAGCAATCATTCAGGTGTGCTTTTGATGCCACAGACCTCCCTCTGCTGAAAAGCACGTGAAGCGGAAAGCAAATATTCAACACAGACTGCACGCGTGGTCCTTGTGTATGATCAGTCGTGCACTATTAATACCATAGAGTTTGGGTTTAGAACAAACAATCTCCCATGCCTGGGAGCTCGTGAGAGTGGGGCTATCATCTGGGGGCTGTGGCAGTATCCATAGTCCCATATGCCCCCGTGCTGCAACATGGCACCCTTGGCAAAGTCACACTCCACTGTTCTGCTTAGCATAGTTAACGATGATACCATAGTAACTAGGATACCTGTCACTCTCCCATTTAAACTCAGCAAAATATACAGTGTATTCACACTTGCATCGTGTTGCTGTTTGATTAAAAGACTCGTTGATTCTATAACTACCAGGTCGCTGGGAGGTGTAGTGAAGTTCCTGTTCAGTTATTCTCCAGCACTAACCAGCATGTTCACACACACAGGCATGCCAGCAGACATTCATTTAATCCAATAGACAAATACAATCAACAACAAACACACCAAGAAGTTGTTATTCAGCAGCTTTACACATACAAACAAGTACAGAAAAACACACACATGGGTCAGTGTTCAGTACATTCTGTCTGATCAGGCTCTGATCTGTAAAATCCTGTTAACGCAGACAGAGCCACATGGCCATGTTCAAAACTGGAGAGGGAAAGACTGTCTGGGCCTGCTGGGGACAGATTAAACCAGGTATTAACACACACACACACACACACATACACACACACACACACACACACACACACAGAGGGAGAGAGAGAGAGTCAGAGTGAGTGAGAGAGAGAAATTAAGAAATGATGCTTGTCTTCCTCACTATACTGCACAACTTAAAAACTGCAGGTTAACAGACATTAAGGGGCTTCAGTGTTGACAAAATAACATTTCTCATAGACATTTTTGGGAAATTTATTTAAACAAGTATGAAAGGTATGTTAGACATGCATAGCGATCACAGAAAAATAATGTAGACTAATTTATAATAGAAATGTGAATTCCTTAAGGGAAAGAAATTATATTACTTAAGAAGATGTATTAAACTTAATTTGTTCCCATTTAAATGTTAAATGTATTAACCTAAATTATTCTTACCCTATTTTTTACAGTATTAGAGTATTAATGTCTAAACAGCTGAGGCATTATACACTTGGAACACTAATCACACCAAGACCTGTGGTGCTTCAGAATATCATGTATTTTCCAAATGTCCTCTGTTTGTTGTGTTAATACAGTAGTCGGAGGTATTTAAAGAGGTTATTCTTCTGGAGGTTAGGTCATTTGGAATCTTAATTTCTAATTTAAAAGTGTAAGGATTTATTACAATCTAATTTTCATTTCTACACATAAACACACTGAGTGCTTAGCATACAGTAAATTGGAAAATCTCAACCTCAAAGTATGTTTTGATATATAAACCTCAACAAATTCATTCAGTTCCTTTCAGCAGTCTCTTGGGACTGCATC
>JAOXYF010000018.1:8966366-8978778 GCA_028565775.1 Sternarchorhynchus goeldii | reverse complement strand
TAGTTAGTGTTTGTAGTTAGTGTTTGTAGTTAGCTGTCAATACCGTACACTTCAACCCACAGTTATTGGGTCTCTCAGCCGTGCTGATATGCATGTGTCAGCCAAGATGTCAGCCTAGCAAGACGTTCCTGTCAGCTGAAACCGAATTCTTTATTCAGGTGGAAAGTTAACCTCTCCTCACTTCTGAGTATTCCACTAACTGTATTGATCATTCTCCTCACTTGTAGAAGATTGTTCTCTTATTCCACTATCATAGCTAAACACTAAAGCTGGGAAGATTAGTCTGTCATGTTTTTGTGGAGGTGTAAGGAAGTGAGGAAGTTCTTATGCAAGTTCATGCAATGCCAACGAAATCATGTTCAGACACCTGCAGAGTGAATTTAAGCTTAAAAACAGGATTTTTATCTAATCAAACGTAATCTAATTGACTGCCATCTGATTATGCAGTAGATTAAAGAGATAACTGCTTTTTGATTAAATCAGATTAGCTTTGATTATGTGATATTTCGTCAAATGGATTACGACATTCCTTGTCTGATTTCTAAGCCTCTGTAAGCTCTGACTGAGTGTGTGGCTGTGACAGTGCATTTAGCAGTTGATGACACACACACACACACCTAGAGTTGAGCATGGGCTGCATTCTGTGTGTTACTCATAATCTGCATTCTCACCCTCTCAGATAAGGACACACACGTTTACACACACACACAGTGTGAAGGATAAAGGTTGTAATCACAAAGGAAGTTGGACAGGAAATCATTTAAACTGACATGAAGCCCTGGACCATGTTTATAGCTGTACTGTGTTTAGAACTGTACTTGTAACTGTAGGTGTAGTGTGTTTCTAGCTGTACTGTGTTTTATACAGTCATGTGCATCTGCAGTTGCCTCACCATGGACTCAAGAGGAGTGAAAAGTGCAACACAAAAAACTACACTGGCCTTCAAGAAGGGAAACAGCAACATCGCTGTCGTGACCATCTGACTGTGTCTCTGCACTCAGTGCTAGCTGGCACAAGACTGATTACATAGTGTTTTTATTAAAAATCTGCTACTATATGATACAATTCTTTTCTTAACCACAATGTTCTTATTGATGTGACAACTTGCAAATCAGATACAAATTGCTACAAAGGTCCTGTTAACATTTGCATAGATGACATGATGGAAATTCTGCATGTGCACTTGTAGATATTTGTAGATCTCCACATGTACGTTTCCTCGATGTTGAAAACACGTGACTCTTCTTACCTGAAGCACTTTCGTCCTGAGCAATTTCAAATTCCATTTTTAGGACATTTTTCATTTCGAACAATGACTTGTGCGTTATTGTTTTGAGTTTATCGCTGTTTAATCATGATTCGTGTTTGGAAACACTTAATGTACATTATATGGTCCATAATGTTGTCATGTTATTGTCTATGTTTGCACCACAATGACTGTTGTGTTCATGTGGGATGCCATGGGAAAAAAAAACATTTTTGTACATTAAAATTGTTTTAAAAAGTGTTAAAACTGCTCATAAACTTTCCTTCTAGGGTTTTCAGCTAACTTGCAGATATATTTAAAAAAAGAAATGAATCTTCCTCTCTTCATAGCAGTGTACTTTGAGGCATAACAAGGCTAATGGTAGCAGAGTTGTGAAGGAAATCCAGGCCATGCAATCACTGTGAAATCAGGGCTAACGAGACCTTCGTAATGGCCCTCTGACACACACGCTTCCTGCTGAAGTGCCACTGAAATGCTGATGCACCCTACACACACATCTGCAAACACACACACACACACACAGTGGTCCAGTGATTGACATGTAGTCCCCCTGCCTGTGGGCACAAGCCTCCAAGCACTAAGCAGTGGGCTGGCAGGGTTATTACTAACAGTCCTCTGCCCGTCTCTCTGCATCAGCGCACGCGCAGTGGGTACTATGCACCATCTATGGCAACCCTAGCTATAGAAACACCATGGTTCAGGTAAGTGGCACATACGATTAGTTGTGCCACCTGTTTTGTCTAGCTAGTAGACGTGAGCAAAGTAATTCCACACCAGTTCATAGCTGCAGGATCCAGGACTGCTGGAACACAGAAAATACTCACCTGTAGCTACCAGAGGTGTTTATTTACCACCCTCTTTCTTTACAATCTCTCAACCTGCTCACCTCTTTTATCTCAACCCTGTTTCTTGGCCTCTTTCATTCTCTCCGCGCGCACACACACACACACACACACACACACACACACACACACACACACACACACACACACACACACACACACACACACACAATCTCTTGGCTTTCTCCCCCTTCCTTGGTTTTATCTGATGGAAGGATGCAATGATAAGTCTTCCACTTCAGAGCTTCGCTTCCCCTCAGGCAAGGAGTGTTATCTGTAACCCAAAAAGAGAGAAAAAGAGAGAAAGAGAGAGAGAGCAAGAGCAAGCAGGGCAGATGCCCTTTTCATCAAGGCCAGTTCTGTTGGCTGCAGCTCACCAGTGGCTGCCTGGAGACACTATACTGCTTCAGCTCATGGAACAGTATCACTGGTCTACCCGTATGTTTGAGGGTGTGATTTACATTTTAATTTCACTATAAACTGTCTCAATGACTACAAAAACCCCTCTCATCATACCTTCATCAGAAATAATGAAAACAGTGAGATCTGGTCTATATTTAGAGCTGCCTGTCCACGCCCTTCACCTTGACCCTCTACAGTAAGCATGAAGGCTCACTAAAGTTATGAACGTGTGTCCAGACTTCTTCATTCCTCCTTCAGCATCTGGACCTGAATTTATAGACTTGGTGTTCAATACGCTCATTTCTGATTCACTACTAACTATTCTTTTGCAAATGAAAGCAGATGCATCTCCGATTTCATCCTTCTAGGGAATCTCTGATCTCTCCATCAAACCATCAAAAGGCCATGTGTAAACCTCCTCTCTAACAACGAAGCTTAAATGACTATCGTTAGTAGACATCATTTAGACGAGTCATGACCAACGTCAGTGAGCACAGTAAGGAAGCAGACTGCCACGAAGCTCGAGAGACTTTACTAAGTACCTCCGCCGGCCCCAGTGCCATCACATCCTAGACTCACGAAAACATCACCACTATGACAAAGAAAGCGCCGCGCGAATTTTATTTATTTATTTATTTATTTGAACGAATTTCGCGCGCTTGTTTTGAGACAGCTCCAGAAACTCAACATTGCGAGACCTGTCTTCGTACGGGTTCACAGAACCGCCCTCGCGCTAGGCGAACTGCAGCAGATGACAGCTCTTCCATTGTCGTCTGGCTCGGTTCCGCTACCGCGCGGTCCAAAACCAGGCCAAAGAGGGCATTATTAGCTGCGCTGAGAAAGCTATCGGACGTAGCCTTCTATTCTTCAACGAGACGAGCGAGTATAGAACAGCGAATCGGGCCACCAGGACTGATGTAGATCTCCACCACTGCAAACATCAATTACTTCAAAAGCTTTAAGAAGGCTAAAGCCAGACCAGCAGGTACATACACAGCTTCGTAATCCGTCCCATATCTGTAGTTAATCGGCGCCTTCCGCCAACCACACCACATTCTAACTGAACAACATCGATCTGGTACCGCAGTTGATGTGTTTCATAGCTTACGCTGTTGTACTGGGGAACTGAAGAATCACTATATTTACATGTTTACATATTACACTTCCCGCAGGGCATTCAGTCACACGAGAACACATACTACACAATCTATAGGATGCTGTCTACTGCAAATACAGCATGTAAAATATAAAAGATAACAAATCTTATATATATATATATTCACCACATAGTTTACATCAGTAATGTCAGAGCACCTTGTGTGCCCGTTAAAGTGACACTCTGTCGGGCAGTTCCTGAATGTGCCAAGACAAATTTCTGTATCTGGCCAATAAAAGTGACTCTGGTTTGGATTCAGACTAGCTGGAGCAAGTATGTTATGCTGAGGTTGGAAGTGAATTGCGCCTGAGGGTAGTTGGATCTCCAAGAAGGTTGTCTCAATTTCCTCCATGTTAGCCTCCCGTGTTAACAGCAGTGGTGAATGCTTCTAGCTCTGCCACAGCTGGTACTAATAAATTGGTTTCCATGTTCCTTCTCCACACTGAGATCGTTTGAGGCTTGTTGTATGACAGGCCTGCCTTTATTTAGAGAGGAACTGAATAGTCACGACTCTTAAACCAACAACACAGGGAGACTGCAGGCGTCAGCACATGTGAAATGCATTTCCGCAGCACTTTTAAATCAACACTTTCCCAATCTCTATCTGTATGTGTGTGTGTGTGTGTGTGTGTGTGTATCTCTCTCTCACTCACTCACTCACTCACACACACTCACTCACTCACTCACTCACTCACTCACTCACACATACACACACTCAGCTGCAGCAGTTTTTCACAATGGGAGATCAATAAAGCACATTGAGACAAGCGAGGTCCCATTTTTTGACCCGTTACCTTCCAGCTGTCTTCACCAATCAGACGCAACATTGTTACCATGACAACAGCTACACAGAGGCTACCTCTTCATGATTGGATGTTCTTTAGAATAAAAAAAATATGAAAAAACTGTGAGTTTGGGTTTGCATTAGACAGAGAGGTGGAAGAGAAAAGAAGAACCAAATGGTATATCAGTGACAGAGACCTTCACAAATTACTTGCGCTCAGTGAGCACCACCAGTGTGAACCACCATAGCTCAGTTAGACACACTGTAGTTCACAATTAATTGGACATTGACAAAGTATTTTGGTGTTCTGATTCTGTACTGAAACAAAGAATTGGAAAGGAAATCGTGGGAACACAATGGTAGCTACAACCACACTAGTAATTACGACCACATAAGAGTCTCAGCACTTGTATATTGTACCCCCTTATCAGGACCACAAGTAATTGGACAAGTGGCTGCTCAGCTGTTTTTTGTCGAGTTGTATCACTGAATAATTGGTGCTAAACCAAAGATTTAGAGTTGTAGATGTGGCTTTTGCAGTTGGACACTTTTACTGTTCTCTCAACATTAGGAGGAGATGAAGCATGAAATGACAAAAAAAAAAAAAAAACTAAAATAAATTAATCAAGAGGTACAGTTCGAAAGATTACGTGATGAAATCAACTGATTGCAATATTATGAAATAACAATGATTTGGTAAACTCAGCAATAGAAATAGGAAGAAAATGCACCTAGTCCAGAGCACAACAGTAGGGTGACGCTAAAACACAGTCTCCATTATGAAGAAAAAGTCAAGAGCACATTCAAATTCTACCACAAAGACAACAATAGACCTTTAGTATGACTTCAGTAGATTAACCAAATGATGCATCTGCTGGTAGCACAAACACCAGGCTGTAAATATTTTTGAAATGTCATCTAAAGCAGCACCTCGGGGGTGGGGGTCAGAGGGTGGGGGTGTGGCTCCCTCCGCTTCACTGCGGGTACGACTGCAGGCTGCAGCAGGGCGAGGAGGAGCTGTGAACAATCTCCCAGCAGTGCAGGAGGTGCTTGGATCCAGAGCCTCCACAGGAAACGTCACAGCCTGTGCAGGCAGGACATCCACGCAAACACCCGCCTTCCTCACAGCCATAAAATGGGCTGCTCTTCACAGGCAAAACCAGTCACCTGACCTGAAGGTTACCGGATGCATTTCAGCCAGTGAAAATGAGACAGAAGGGAAGAACAGTATGCAAGGAGGAAGAGAAGATGGCTGCCTGGCTGCCCAGGCAGAGTACCTACAGGGGAAGATATCCAGGGAAGGTGTCTGCTACAACTTCACAGTGTCAGACTGGACTGGCAACCCAATACTACACAAGACAAATGTTCTTTATGATTATATTCACTTTGCCAATTTATTTAAAATACAATGTGCTCCACAACAGAGCAAAAATAACAACAAAAAAATTTCCCAACAATTTACAGACTTGTATTCAAACGGTCTTCTCAGAGCTGGTGTCTCTGCTGTCATGAGAAATGTACAACACGTGAGCTTTTGTGAAAGCGTGAAGATCACCCAGATCACATGGAGCGAATGTGGATGTGGTGACATTCACATGCAGCAAGTTTGGCTTGTATTACCAAAATCTACGGATGATTGGAGAAAGAAGACTTTTCACAGAATGAAGTACAAAAGAAGCTGTAAAACCAATAACAAGCAAAAAAAAGGGAAAAGGATCTAAAGCCAACAGCCCTTCATGACTTCAGCCTTTTCCATGGAAACACGAGATGTATGGCATTCTCCTCGCCAGACACTTACAAAACAAATGCATTTCAAAACTATCGCTAACCTTCAGTCCTTGGTTTTGACTTTAGTAGCATCTTACGGTCAGGGTTTGGCAGGCCGTGAAGATCGTATAGCTTCCCTTGTTACACATCAACGGGGAGGTGGACCATGGAGGTCTCAAGGGCCAGTTTCTCCCATTTACGCCAGAGGGAGATTCAATCCTCAATGGCGAAAGCACTGCTTATTGGGGTCAAAAAACAGTTCAGAGAAACTCTTCTTGCTGCACACAGGCACAAAGAGAAGAAAAGCCTTGGAAAGGGAGAAGGAGAGAGGAGAAAGGAGAAAGCAGCATTTAATAAAAGTAATCGGTGATGGGGAGAGCACTGCACTTTGGGGGTTAAAGGTTATCTCACTTTCTCTGAACCCCTCTACGGACCACACACACACACACACACACACACACGTGCAGGCACACTGCTGTTACCATGGCAACATTAGCCGAACAATGACAAGAGAAGTCAAGACTTGTAAGGACTACCTGAATGTTCCTACACAGAGGCTAAGAGGAATTACAGAACTCAGAAATATAGAGAAAGAGTTTGATAGAAAGAGAGAGAGAGAGAGAGAGGAAAAAAACAGAGAGAATATGTGCAAGTTGATAGTGTTCCGGGTTACTGCTGAAGACCTTTACATGTTCATTAAGGATTCCAGGAGATAATTGGCTTTGGAGATGAGCTCCAAACAGAGAGGTCCTCTACACCGAGGAGCAGCTCAGAGGGGAACAGTACACATGTCGGGGGAGGGCGGGAATAATGACAGAGTATGTGTGTGTGTGCGCGCGTGTGTGCGCACACACGTGTATGCACCTTAGAGTTCTAATTTAAGGGAAATATTAGCATTCACACACGTGTGATAATACAGTCATCAAGCATATGCTAACATGCTGTGTGTTAAGAGAAAGAGAGAGAGAGAGAGAGAGAGAGAGAAAGAGAGGAGGGGGGGGGCACAGACAGAGAGAATCATTAAAGTAGCAACCTTGCGCTAAAGGACAGAGGTTGACTACTCACCCTGAAGTGAGTGAGTGTTAGTGTAGTCGTTTTATTGTGAAAGATGTGATACTGACAAGCCAACTACATCACAGCATACCAACATCATCTACTGCCCACGCAAGCTCGCACGCAGTCCACAGTAAAATAACACTCCAAAGACCAAAGTCTGGGGCGTTCATTCTCAAACATGAATAAATCCTTTAATACATATAAATAAACTTGAGGACAGGAGTGCCCACAATCCTCAGCAAGGCCTTGCTCACACAGTTGGATTAAAAGTGGTGCTGTGGAATCCACGCAGGCTTTAAACACTGCTGCTCTTCCTCTCTCACTCATCTTCATCACGGTCATGATGCATCGCTCACCATTAAATTCTGCAGAGGAAAGAAACAAACCCGTTTACACACGTGATTTGTGTTTAATGTACTAAAGCATGTTAATATAGACAAGCTTTAAGAGCAGGAGAAAGGAGCAACCCTGAGTGAAGCACACAGAGAGGTGAGAGAGTCAGGGAACAGGGGAGACGGCCTCTTTATTACAGCAGTAATAAAAGAACTCATCGCTTTGTCATCTTTAGACCAATGCCGTGACCTCTATGATAGATAGATCAGTGACTTCATCTGATCCTGCAGCCCTTGGAAGGAGTGTGTGTGTGTGTTACATATTACCTGTCTATTTGCTCTCTGCAGCATCTACTTTAATGTTCAAGGTGCAATATCAGTAAGCAGAGCTGTGATGGCATTTCTTACATCTGGTGGGCGGTGCACCAATGCTGTGTTATAGTGACACTGATTAAGCACTACAATAGTGCAATAGTGTGTGTGTGTCTGGTCATGTTTCTTGAAAATGACGATGCTTAAAATTGTATGTGGATATAAGTAAGAGTGATATAAGAATTTTACCAACAATTTCCATTGTCTATATTTACAAACATTTCTAAGCACATTTAAAAGAAATTTTCATGAAAATGAGCTGAATGGAAATGTAGCCAGTGAGTACAAGAATGGGACTGAAAAAGTAACTGTGCATGTGTGTGTGTGTGTCATCCTTCAGTCACTTCCCCATTGCCTATTGCCAGGTCACCTCTGAAGGAACAGGACTTTAATGGCACCTCCACCCTTTCCTTCTCTGTACTCTCACATTAAAATTCTAAAAACAACTCCACAACTGACCAGTCTCACTCGAGCATATAAAAGTGGGGCCGCACTAGCGCGGCTGTCCGCCTCGCGGGATCTCACGCGGGGCCGCACTAGCGCGGCTGTGCGCCTCGCGGGTTCGGCCGCCATGCTGAAAGCTCTGCATGACAAGGTACTTTCATAGGTTAACGCCGAAACGAGCGAATAACTCGGCGCCAACTGTGTGCTAACGTGGCAGAGAGCTCACAGCTGCGCTGCAGCGAGAGGGATTTCCACAGCAGATGGCAAAATTGTGGAACCTCGTGATAAAGTTGCATACAAGCTACAGTTAGCTCTCCCTTCCAAAACTAGCAACTCTCACACAAAGACTCCCCCAAAAGCATAGCCTGTTGTCTACTAGCAATTTTTGCTACCTAGCGTTTTAGAGATCGAGTGTCAAGAAAACAAGTAGCCAATATGTAAAACATGTCAAATTTATCAGAATTGTATACCTTAAATTTATTTAAACAAAAATGCAAATGTGTAGGCTACGGAACTGACTAAATAGATATCAAGGTTAGAAACAGAAACTGTTCGTTTCCTGTTTCATGTTAAGGAAAATCATTTTAATGAAAAAACATGTTTGTGTTTAAATAAATGTACCCATACAAGTAGTTACATCTCTCGCTGCATTGGTTTGTGCTCTTATAAACTTAGATATTCAAATGGTTTAATATTCAGTTAGATATTCAGGTAGTATCCACTATAACAAAAATAGCCTGGTCTTAAGTAATTTTAAGCTATTTTTAAATAAATTTCACATCATTGCCATGTTGTAATAACACAATAATAATAATAATAATAATATCCAAAAAATATTGGCCTTCAAATAAAAAAACTGCTAGAACATAGATTAGTTTAATCACTATGTCATATACATACAGACAAAAAGAATTACAGTGAATCGAAAAAGTGTGTAACGTTTTTTGCACGCATACATATCCGTTATAGTATAAAATATAAGATTATATATAAAGAAAATATAAGATTGAATGACAACGTTAGCTCGATAACCATTAGTGTCATCGTTACATTATCAGAACTGCAGTGGTGCAGAAATGGCTTTGAACATTGTGGTGATGAAGAAACGTTTTAAAGCGACTACTAGTAACAAAAATGCTCTATCCCAATAGATCATGTTTGGGTAGCAACAAAAAATAAACAAGACTCAACACCGCTGTCTTGAAAAATCTCTTCGGGGTGCTTTTGGTTCAGGTTTGTTCTGACCGAGGGCCGTCTGGTTTCACAGTGAGGCGCCGACGCACATTATGCAAACCGATGTGTTTACTTAATCGATTACATCAGTTCCGTCGATGAGTCACCCCAGCCCTAGTTTATAGAGATCATGGATACGCATGAATATGACAAATATAAAACTCTGTTTACAAAACTAAAGCGTTTTTTCCCCCTTCGATTGCTATAGTGTCTCTCTTCATGAGATAATCATCACTCACACTTGAGTGTTCTTTCCTTGTTCAGTTATTCTCTCTGGTTCACTTGTCAGGGTTATGATGCTATTTCCCTTTCCTGCGACCCTGAACTTCCATTACAGCTAAACGGGAAACAATGCTGTTTGGATTCAAAGAAGGAATTAATAAACAAATTACTGCTGGTCACAGATCCGTGGCAGTGAACAGTGCTAAAATACTATTCTGTCTCATTTTAAATGCCTCCACTAGAAGGCAGATAACCCATTCCCACACACTGGGCTATCAAAATGACAGCAATGTCATCGCGTTTAATCATTATGAAAACACTACAGTTAGAACCTACAGCTGTGTATAAACTGCACTGCAAACTAACTAACTGGCTGTGAAGGCCATGTGCAGATAGTTTGATCTTGTTAGACATCTTTAATCCAGGTAGTGGCACCACTACTAGTCCATGTATAGAGGGTCCAGTAGAAGGTCTGGTAATAATTTTCCAAGGTGCTCAAACTAACTGGCCGGAATCACGTGACCTGAGGTGCATCGCTGAAGGCACGATATTACATTAGTTTTCTTAAAAACCTTAATATCCAATCCAACATTTTTGCTGATATAAACCGGACTCTGATACATGGTACTGCATCAGTTCCATCTCTAATTGGAATGTAGGGCAGTCCAAACTCATTTGTACCAGTTGACTCTTTATTCCAGTGCTGTTTTTTGCCCTCCCAGGACCAGTCACAGCCTGGGTATTAGCACCTGTTTGGGAGTAGGTGTGTGGTGTTTATGCTATAGTCACAACCATTAAGGATTTTGAAGAAACTACCAGCTGAATATACAGGGACTACATGAAGATGTCCAGCTAACATCCAACACAGAGAGAGAGAGAGAGAGAAAGAGAGAGAGAGAGAGAGAGAGAGAGAGAGAGAGAGAGAGAAAGAGAAAAGACAGAATATGTTTAGCTATAATCCTTTTATGCTTTGGCAAAATTGTGGCTGATACAGTCATGCCAATAAAGCTACCTTGAATTGAATTAAATTAACAGACAGAAAGCTTAACCGAGAGACTCTGAAACAGAAGAAAAGCATGAGGAAAAAAAGCAAATGCAAAATAAGAGTCCCTTCATTGGCCCTGCAGAGCCTCTTCTGTGGTCCTGGTGCACACACTACTAGACAAGGAATTCACCACATCCTGATGCCTCCAGGACTCTGGGCATAATCAGGCCAGATTACACAGGGTCGAGAGTGTAAAGGTACACTGAGCTGAGTGTCAGGACAAGGAACGGCAGAGGAATGGATGGCATCCAAGCAGAGATAATGCCACCGTCTGTGCGGTTCCTGTGGGCGGTTGTGACGTTTTCATGGCTGAGGAAGATCATGGCCCAAACAACAATCGTCTACCCCACTAAATACATGAATAAGATCACCAGGCAGGCACTACCAACAGGCCTAGATTATATGCCCAGTATACCAAAGGAAATGTCACGGATGCGTTACATTTTAATGTTTCTGCTTCTCCTCGTCTTTTTCGCCCTGCTTCTCTTATCATTCTGTTTACTCCATCTCTTAATGACATTTCCTTTCTGCTTTTCAGAAACATTATGCCGCCTATGACAGTAATAGTAAAGCCATTGTCTCTTTTTTTGGCATTTCTTTTTTGCCCCCAGACTGAATACTGGATTAAATTACTTTTCTTTAGCACAAGAGCGAGTTGCTGTGTGCCTTCATCACGGTCTTGTACTACTGTCTGCTGCACGACCCTGTGCTGTCTGGAGCTCTTCTGCTCAGCCAGACTGCTGTGGCTTTCCCTCATCACCCAGCTATATTCGTTCAGTCTTTCTTCAGCTCTGAAGCAGACAACGGCAGACTTTTCTGATCTCCCTTCAGCACTGTGTTCTGAGGTGATGCTCTCATGTCTGAGCTCGTTTTAGCACAACACACCGTAGATGTTCTCATGTCTATTTAACGACAGACTCTGGAGATGTTCGGACTGTTTAGCACCACAGAAATGAAGTTCTGGTATCTATTTACAACTAAAACGAATGACGTTCTAACCTTGGTTTAGTGCTAGGTTCTGATGTTGTGCTCTGATGCATAGTCTCGCATTTGCACAATAATATTTTGATCACCCTTTAGCACTAAATTCTCATGATATGATTTTTCCTTTAACATTAGTCTCTGATGATGATCTGCTCTCATTAGAAGAAGGTTTTTTGTTGTCTCTTTTGCACTAAACTCTCGTGAGCTGGTCTCTCTTTACCGCTAGACTCTTGTGAGCTGGTCTCTCTTTACCGCTAGACTCTGATGTTCGGCTCTCATTAGAAGCAGGGTGCTGCAGTGCTGGAGTGTTCCTGCTGGCAGATCACCCGCTCCACCTGGCACCGTGCCACGCCACACGCCAGACTGAGAGCTCAGGGGCACGGACTGTTCACCCGCACACTCTCTGAGACATGTGCTATAAGCAAGCTACCTCTCTCTCTCACACACACACACACACACACACACACACACACACACACACACACACACACACACACACACACACA
>JAOXYF010000018.1:8905716-8951417 GCA_028565775.1 Sternarchorhynchus goeldii | reverse complement strand
GGGGGGGTTGGCACAAGCTTTCAGCCAGACATGCGGCACTCAGGCCCACAGTCAAATGACACCGGGCCCAGATGTCTTGTTACAGCTGAGGCAGTGAAGAAGACCTACAGCAGATGGAAGCCCAGCAGAGCTGCCCCCGCTCTCTGCAGCGGCGAGGGTGTGGGTGTGGAACTGGAAGCAGGCTTTGCTCCACCGCTCCACTCCACCACCACCACCACCACCACCACAGCGCGCACTCGGGTGAAGGGCCTGTGCGATCACACTGCGCTGCACCAGCAGACGGCATCCAACCCACGCCGCTTCCCTCTCCGACACAGAACGCTCAGAACTAGCAGGAACGACAGGCCATCGGCGCCGAAGGCCACGTCACATCACAGCAGCCTGGCGCGACGCAGGGAACACGGGCGTCAGCCAGCAGCGATCTGCCATCCTGCCTGCTCAGGACCACCGGCCGCTCCTGAACGGAGATCTGAGCCGCGGCCCAGGGTGTACAGCACAGGCACGTAGCTTTAAAGAGAACCACGCCAGACTACTACACAAACACCACCCCCAACCACAGCCGCTACAGACCCCGCCTCCGTCAGGAAACAGACGTAAGCACAGCTTTAGGAGATACACCAAAAACATAAATAAACACACAATAAATAGATGTTTTCACAATGAAAAATATGTATTATTGTATTTTTTTAAAGGTTGCTAACAAGCTGGAATAGATACGCTGCACCAATAAAACTAGTTATTCTTATATAACGATTATGTTGACTAGTTACAAAGTTATGAAGGAGGGTCAAAAATAATATTTGTAAAAAACATATGTGCATATTTACAACAAGGTACAAGCACAATGTACTGACATCCAATCAACTACTTGTTACTAGGCAGATTTAATTTGACAGTATGACTCCACTGGCTGCCGTTTACTGACACTCTAAAAAAATTTAAATGCAAACATGTAGTTGGTGAACATTGTAGGAATATGGATGACACCCAAAAATACGTAAAAGGCAATTTACTGTGACAGCATATAATAACAGCATATAATAACAGCATATATCACTACTGCAGCCATTACAGAAACACCCCACACTGACCGTTTCCTTAGTGCCTCCTGCACTGCAGACATGGAAGGTTTTGCTGGGCCTGTAAAACACACCAGGACTAGTTACAACAGCCACACCCAACACCACTGCATGTTACCAGTAAATGGCATAAACGAGAAAATCCATAACCAAACACATGTACTGGGGACGATCAGAATCTCTATGAGCAAATGAAACAGATTTCCACTTAAATCTACTGCAGTGTGGATTAAGAACATTTGATTGCAGGAAGACAAAAGGACCATGTGAACCAAATGTAAGTGAGTGGATGCTGTAGTGACAGGTGAGCCGTGGTACCTGGATCAGGCGTCTGGCTGTCAGGTTTTGGGGAAGGGGGTCTTTCTGGGGTCTGACTTTGCTCCCGCATTCTCTGAAGAACATCATCAGACAGCTGGGAACATACACACAGAATCAGCTTCCTGATCAGGGATGGCCTGTATCAAAATCCCTCCTCTTCCAGCTATTTAAGAATTTCATACCTGCTTCACAGCTCTCAAATATACTGTGACAAATGCATTAACGGAGCTTTATACACATAGTTTGTGCAGACATGACGACACTGTAGCGTATACTGAGCCCATACGCATTTATGGCCACTAAAGCCTGCCAAGATAGCTATGAATGAATCATTAGCTGTAGCCTGTGCTAATGAGCATCCACTTTATTGCAACCACCTGGTAGGTGAGCCGTTTACAGTGCAGCTCAGTACAGCATCTTATGATATGCACAATTAGCGATAGCAATTCTCTGGCCCTTCATCAATGGTAACTTTCTGACCACCGGGGCAGCTGTTGGTGAGCTACTCTGAACCCAGCAGTGATATGTGGAGGGAAAAACAATACTTCTGATAAATTTGCACCGTTTTAACACACAATAATTGTAAATCCAAAGAATATGCGACCAGCTGTGAGCCTACGATAACAAAAAAAAAATCAGTTACAAATACGGTAGAAGGTGACTGTTGAATTTTGCATGTCAACAGACGGGCTACAGTCTGTTACTATACTGTACATTTATAAAAATTCACATTTAAGACACATGCACTTAACAAAACTGCCGCTGTCTGTAGTTACACTGGTGGTCGCTGGTGAGCGTAGTGGGTTGCATCAACAGTGCATTCACCCGATACGTAGATGATGCCAACATCTCGATTTCTCACAGAAGTCGTAGTGATGTTTGAGTCTAGACCCAAACATCTTGCTTCCAGCCTTAATTTGACCTTCCAAGGGTGCAGAATTTACAAGTGTCTTTTAACATTTAGCAGCATGAGGGGATGGCGAGTTGAGTGATCAATCCTTGACTAAAAGTGAAACTGCGTCCCAATCTAATTCTAGCCAGCATGCGAATATTGTCGTTATTAAAATAGTCTCAATTAGCTGCGCAGCCAGCTAGCTGTCAAAAGGACTGATTTCACTTTCTCTCTGCTGCCGCTTAGAGGTCCAGCTATGGTAACCATACGAATATATAGTGGAAAATTCAGATATTTTCTGATATGCAAATGTAAGTTACCTTGCTAGCTAAATGTATATAGCTAGCATGCTTTTTGATGACTTTGCATAAAGTAAAAAAATGTCTAGTTAGTACGGTACAGTAAAAAGGGCATGCAAAGTGTGACAGCCAACACTGTTAGCTATAGAAATACACTAGCTAGCTAAATGTCACGATGAACTTGAGCGCAAACCAATAGCAAAGCAGAAGCCATCTAGCGTTAGCATTTCTTCACCTTAATTCCTTGCAAAACGGTGACATTTTCTTCCTCGTCCAAACCGTAAGAGACTTTTCTTGTCGTACTTTCTTTGCCTCCCATGTCCTGTTATTAGGACAGCAAGGAAATTATGTAGCTAAGTGTAACTGTTTCGTCTCTACTTATACAGTACAGGTCACTTTCCAAGACGGGACAGTATTCTCGATTCGTATAGGTGGATGCGATGAAAACCCAATGGCAATTTTATCCGGCGTCACATGATCAAGTGATTTCTGGGAAATGTATTGAGCGGCATGCCTTCGCTCAAAACCGGCACTGCCCAATGTGAAATATCGTTTATTTATAGTAAAACAAAATTAATCGTACAAGAGCTCAGTACTTGTTGGTGAATGGCATACGTTTAGGTTGCATTTGGAATGGACGAAGTCTTGCAATACCTTTCTTAACCTGTTGAGAGGGCACTTGTAGCCCTAGTGAAAAGCCTCGAAACTCAAACTCATTGTATATATTTTTTAATCTCGGGGAAATAAAAAAAGACCCATCTTCTGGTAATTACCATCGTCATACCACATTAGCACGTATAACGATATTTTAAAAATTCCTTCATACGTCTTACCAGATTTATCACATGTCCACAAGTCACAAGTACAGTAATTTCAGCAACGTCACAATTTTACCAAAATAAATGTTTCAGTGTGGATGCTTACTGATGCAACATGCATTGGGACTAAACGGGATACAACACCTGACTGCAGTAAGACCTTCCTCAGATATTACAACAATACGCATTCATGGAAAAATAAACATTTTTCATTTCGATACTGTATAACAGTCTTTTATAGGTCATGGAGACATTGCGGTTTAGCAGATGTAATCTGATTAAGTGTTTTACTACTCTGATCTTTTAAGAAAGTTATATGAAATTAAAAAGCCAAATTTTTAATAACTGCAGGGCCTGGTTCCACAGGGCCTGGCTTGTAGTTTTAACTCCATGTTAGTGTATGTGCAGTAATGTCCTGTTTGCAATCTTTCCTTGATCGTCATCCTTCAAACACTTTAATGAAAGCAGGCCCTGTGCAACTGAGGCAACATCACATCACAACATAACAGCAGTAGGAACACTCTGGCTCAACCAGTTGGGTTCTCAACTTACAATATTCACAACGTGGGACACGAACACAAAAGTTGTGGTATTGTCCTCACCCGTAAATACACATAAGTATCAATTTTACACATAAAAATGCATTTTACAAATAAGATCTTGAACATGTTATTAAGAGTCCAACAATGATTAAATCCCATTCCACCTTTAAATACAAAAATGAAAAGGAACACTCCAAGCTCTAAAACACATACTCACGCAACAGATCTATACATGTTTTTGGTCATTAAAATACTTCTGTCATTCTGTCGTTTAGTATGGAGTAGAAATAGCATAGGAAAATGGTCTACCAAAAACCTGGATGAGGAATGCACAATGGATTGCTAATGTACTAATCACTTGTCGCATCACTGATTTTACACTAAAGACAATTTCCTTGAGTCAGCAGGTCAGTCTTTCTAAACTGCTTTTAAACTGAGTGATGGGTCTCACTCTCCTTGTTCCCTGGGCTGTTGAATGGAATGCTGATGGGGAGGAGGTTAAAATATAGCATCATCACTAAAATAAATTAAAATACAAGGAACCAAAAAAAAAGGGGGGGCGGGGCAAACTGAGGCTCAGGTCAGCACATTCAACCATGTTTCCTTTCAACAACAGTTTTAAAAACATGAAACTCAATGAGACTCCATGTCTCAATACCCATTTTGCAGTATAAGAACTGCTCAGGAACCAGATAATTTAGTCCACCCTCATTTGTTACCAAACCATCTCAAATCCATTATTGTTCCTGTCATAATACTCCATCTTATACTCCAGGTACTAAGTTCCACAAAGTATAAAAGTACTGCACAGGCCCTGTAACACATTGACAGTACAAATAAAACTGTACAGGGGTTAACATAAAAAGGGCATTGTTTTATAACGGGAAGCAAACATAACCAAAACAATCACAGATGAGTAGAAATTAAATGCCAAATATTGAGCGGCAACGCAGGGCCTTCATGAACTGAGCCCACACCCAAAGCCCACCGACAACTTCAGGGGAATGCTGTTCAGTATGGGGAAAAACAGAGGGGCTTCCAACTCTCCAGCTCCCATCTTGAGTTTATCTGTGGCCAGTCATTTCTACCCATTCCTCTCTTCTTTGCTCCATTCCTCTTTCTTTCCTTTAAGCGTTGATGGCCCTCCAGCGGTCGCTGTCGATGCTGTTGATGCTGTGGCTTGCCCCGTAGGGTCCGGACACCACATCATCCAGATAAGCTCCCGACGTGTCTATTTGCGTGCTGGAGTAAGAGCTGTGGTCGAGCTCCCTGCGGCCACCCAGGCCGGCTGTGGATGTGTGGGGCAGGTGCACATCTGGCTCATCTGGTTCATCTATCTGAGACTTGTAGGAGAAGAGGATCTTCGGCTCCGAGCTGACGGCAGCAGAGAAAGCAAGGAGCACAAGGAGCAGACAGGTAGAGGAGAGCGTAAGGAAAAAGATGGAAAGACAGGCAAGAGGAGAGAGTGAAGAGGAGAAGTTGGAGCCAGGTGGAAGAGGAGGAGTGTCGAGGAGGAGGGAGAGATAGTCATACATCTCAAACTGGTATTGTTGTATTATAATTGATCATTTCTAATGAAGTATGTGGCTTTAAGACCTCATATGAGCAACAACCTCAGTACTAACTGACAGCACAAGCCTCTGTGTTTTATCACTCTCTACATACCCAAAGAACCCTTTGAGGAATGTTACGTAGATGAGGGGTGCAAACACAGAGAAGTAGAGGAATGTGGTGACGTCCACACAGCTGTGAACAAGCAAATACACAGTCAGAATCCATTACAAGACAAGCCACGCCTCATGTTTTAAGGAAACCAGATCATCTTTCAGTATTTTTCCATCCTATAATAATATCGCACTCTATGACATGTATTTTTGCAATGTGAACAAATGCAGGAATAAGAGGAGAATGAATTTACATGGTAGCTAACAGAGCTAGAGCCCAAATGAAAAGCAGACAGAGAGAGTGGGGGAGATCATACCATAGGCCTTCTATGATACCAGCACACAGCAGAGCACTGCCCAGACCCTGCACCATATTCAGCACAGACAGGATGGCAGCATACACATAGAAACTCCTTTTAGCTACAGAGAGAATGAGAAATAAGTTAACAACAAACCCCTTCAGAATTGGACATTAAAAAGTTTAAATGGTAGGGAACGATGAGAACTGTGATGCATTAATACATCACTCACATGGTAATGATATTCTTTCTCTAACTGGGGTTTTGGGTAGGACGACTATCAGAGAATAAACCTATTGGGGAAAATAAGCAGGGCCCACACTTAGTTCAGCAAAAACATTTTTTTATGGTAAAATACCATCAAGTTGAATTTAAAACACAACCTCTCTAACCAACAAAACAAACAGAATAGCACTTCTATTGTTCAGTTACCAGGAAGAAGAAGCAGGAGCTGGCCAACCAGAAGTGTCGACCTCCATGACCATAGATATTGAAATCATCAGCTGAGAGATGCTGATCAGGGTAGAGAATCTCCAGTGTACCCTATAACAGGAAAACACACATCCTGGAACTACCACACATATGCACATGTAGTAACTATATGACTGTTTCTAAAGCCTTGAACCATACCTGTGTAATAGAGTAAGCCAGTGCTAACACTGCAGTTATGGCCAGTACACGTTTGATACTTGACTTACTCTCCAAATTCCCTAAAACAAAAAACAAAACCCATGGTATTAAATCACCATGAGCCCACAGTACGTGCATGTCAATCATACTCATTATATGGAATAAATCTCACTTGACACGAGTTTCCAGAATATTTGCATTTCAAATAGGTCAAAGCCTATTTAAATCAGGCCCCATGGCTCAGATAGAAAGTGTTACTGTAATGTTTAACCAGTAGGGATCCCTGGGTTACCTACCAAAGGCCAGTCCCAGTATGATGACACTGAGCTCGATGGTGAGCAGGAAGAAGCGAGTGATCTCCCACAGCACCTGGAAGCACCAGGCAGCCCTTATCAACATTTACCACTATACAAACAGCTTGGAAAGTAGCCACACCCAGGTGCAGTTGTCCTTTGCCCCTTTGGGCCAATCTGAAAAAAAGATTACTCTTAGCTGCTTTTTTGGACAGTGGCTCTCCTAGTTCAGAGTTCCTGAGTGAAAATGGACAGTGTAGGTTTCTTAATAAGATCTTAATAAGCACTTCGGGTCTCCTTATTAGGTAGAAGTACAGAATGAAATGACTATCAACAGGTGTACCTCTGACATCTGTTAAAGAGCTTCCTCTTTGTTTGTTCTTTCACTTCTCTGAAGAAATACAAAACATTTCTAATCAAAGGTGGTGATGTGATCACTCTAGAGAGAGTTTGACAGACATTTATATTACAAGTAAATGATCTACAGTTCCTATTTTTTAAGATTAAGATAGGCATCCTAGACATACAGAAATAACTCAAAATAAAAGAGAAAGAACACCACCACATACAGCAGAATCTAAAACTCCCAAAACAGCCGCCCACTTCTTAACAGTTAAATGCTTATGATTGTGGGTAAAAAACATTTCTAAAACTAAGAACTAAACTAGTTGCAGACACCACAGCTGCCTAGGAGAAAGAACAGAAAGACGAACAGCACACAGAAGCATGATTGTTGTTGTCCTGGCAGTCTTTCAGCTATGCTTTAACTTCCTGTTAGGCCTTGCTTTGTTACAGATATGTGGAATCTACTGAATGTTCAGAACTCTCTTAAGGTGCAGAATATTTAATGATTTGTTCAAAGGATGTAAGAACAGACTAGAAGAAGGTTAACATAAGGTTAAAATCATAGTCATATTGTTTGCAGTCATATAAACAAATGAGAGCTAGTGTCATAGAACTAATGTTTATATCAACTTTTATAGAATATATAAAGGCATTTTTTAAAAACCATACGCAAGTAGGGAAATGAGCAAAAGCGTAAAGGGATGTTACGTTTTTCAAATTCTACCTAACTGGAAACTTCAAAAGATACAATAACTATGCTCACATTAGACTAACCTTAACATATTGCACCTGATCCCATCAAGGGTTTTAGAAAAAAAAAAAATCATCTGAATATTAAAAGTTGTGCATTCCATGATGTTTCAAGCTATCCCTTGCAGGAGGATAGAAGTGTAGTTTTAATAGTTGGAACGCACTGAATAATTTTCAACTTAGCATATGTACTGATGTCATGAAATATTAGTTTGAAACAGCACAGATGAAATCATCGCTAAAATGGGAGCAAATCACATGTGTGCTTTCTGGAAAAAAGAAAGTCCATGCTGAATTCTTTCTGAGACGTGTGAATTCACCTTGTCTATTATGACGGCAGCACTTGATGCACTCACAGTCATGGAGACAATAGCACGAGTGATTCCCACCACTGCCACTACAAACACCTACACCAAGAAAAACAAACTCATTTGAGCAAACAAGAAAAGGTTTCAACTGTTGACATTAGCAGTATGTACTGGTGTGGAACCAGTTTACCCATCTGAAACCCTGCCATGCAAAACTTTCCCCAGATCACCAGAGCAGCAGGCAGTGGAAGCAGCTCACCAGAATGTAGAAGGTAATGAAGATGGGGCTGGAGGTGAGACGGATCTTGGCACGTGCTGATGGAAGTTTCCATATCAGGAACATGAGGAAGGCCACATTAGGCACCAACAAGAGCAGGTCCCAAAAGCGGACTCTAATACAAAGGCCAGACAGTAGGATTAACAACAAAATCTGTTTACAACTATAAGAGCATTGTTGCAATACAACTATAGCATGGTTGGCAGGAGGAAAAATTAAAATGTGTCCATCTTCTGAGACATCACGCAAAAAAACAAAACATAAGTAGCCTCACCCACATCACATTCAAAACTGAAAGCTACTCTTTTAAACAGTTGGAATTTCCCTAGAAAACAGATAGTCATAAATCTGTGGAGTAGAAAAGAGGAAGTAGTGGATAACAATGTAATCAAGTTGTTACTTTAAGAGAGAATTGCAAAAACCATCACAAACTTCTATGCCATATAAATGTTCTCATTTTACCTGATACGCGTGCATACCTTGAATTGCCAATGTCTTCGTAAAGGATTTGTAGACACCGGTGTGGCTGGGTGATGTTGGCTTCGGAAGGCCACGAAGGCACGACCGACGTGTTCTCCACAGTTGGAAGTGAGGTACCATTGCCGTACTGTGCAAACCTCACCGCCGCTGTCACCGTGTCCAGCATACTGCATTCAAATTCTAAATGACAATATACAACATTTACTCCCAACTGGTCCAATATTAATGCACTACAAGCTACAGTTAATGGACGCACATGAACGTCCGAGCGAGACAGAAATTAACATTGGCTAAGCTAACCTAGCCTTCAGATAATAAAACGCAGAGAAGCAGTTGCGGGAATGGCGGTAACGAGTAATACAATCAATTTGTTTACCAATTTATACGGTAAATAAACGTTGCTTTGAAACCGTAATAACGGAGCTAGCTGAGCATCTTAACTTCAAGGTTATCACGCCAAAATGCAAAAAAAATAAAATAAACCACCATCACATTCTTAGTCGTTTCACATTAGCTATTTAGCCAACTGAATAAATTACGAAACTACAAATCTAGCTACATTTTGTAATTTATGTACAGAACTGTCTGCGACGCTTTTAGCAGCTCCAAGTCAACGTCACAAAAATTGTACTGGGTGTATCTAGCTGTTTTGCTAACATTAGCATGTCAGGTTAGCTCGCCAGATGTTAAATCGGAGTCGATGTAGTAGACCTTCTCATGCGATATAGTAGACAGCTGACACTCACGTCTGAGAGGACCTCTGCTAGCTGTTACAGCTGACAGCAACGCTTGGAAGTAGCTAACCTAACGTAGCTATTTTGGCCCGGAAGAGACGACATAGCTAGTTAGCTACCTAGCTAGCGTTCAGTACAAAGTTTCTATACCATACGCGTGTTGTTTACATAGCGCTAAGGCTGCAATATATAAAATATTTCTTCGTAGCTTTAGCAAATAAAGTTTATGAATATGTTTGACTGTAGAGCGGGCACAGCTATATCTTAACTAGAGATAGCTACAGAGCCCAACTAGCTTAATGCAAGACTGACAGGACCAATTTGCTAACGAACTTTGGGTTGCCTGTGGCAGCTGGGTGGCAGCGTATAACGTTGGCGAGCTACCAAGTGTGAATAATTAATCACAGTAGCAAGTTATTTTCCAACAATTATCTATTGACAGTAGCTAGCTAATATTGTGACAGCGTTTGATCAGTCTGTTCAAGGGCCTGCCGTTTAGCCAGCTAGCTTGTTCAGCTATGTTTCTAACGTAGCTTTAAGTAATGGTAGATATATGCTTCGCTGAGACTCTAAACAGCTATATATATATATATATATATATATATATATACAAATAAAATACTAGCTAACTACTTACCTTCACTTGGAATAATTTCAAATCAAGAGCAGATGTGTTCCGTAGTACAATCAGTAGGGCAGTAAGCAAACATAGCTAGCCAGCTATCTCTGTCTCACTCAACCTTCTTTTGCTGTTTACAACTGATCCAAACAGCCAAGTAACCTAGCTACGACGTAAAAGTAACGAACAGGATCTCCGCTGTTGACTCAACTTATCGTCGATGCATGTGATTGCAGAACTACTTCAGAATAGGAGTTTAAGACGAATGACGTTTCAAAATAAAAGTAACGCCACCACATGTCTGGAGTCCTAACCAAAAAGTCATCACATATTCATTACGATGCTAAACGTTATTAGTTACACAACTTCGGCTCAGTACTACTACTACTAATAATAATAAAAGTAACAACAATAATATTCATAATAATGAATAAATAGACTTCTTAACACAAAATAATGATTTTTTTTTATTTTTAATGTAGGAACATTACAGATAACAATTGTATAGCTGACTGAATCAAGTCAGAAAACATGTAATTCAGTCACTGAGAATAACAAATGCTTTGCTTGCCTAACAAAAACGTAATAACTACCATTATAAACAGTTTAGTGTTACTCACACAATGTTATTCGAGCATTAGGCTGGCCAGACATCATCCTCACAGCCAAATAGACAGGCTCTGTGAAGCTCACTCTGAAAGTATGCAAGTGTGTTTTGGCTCCGTTGATACTGCTAATGCTATAAAATGCCACACTTTTGTTGCTAAAGCTCAGACGGATCTCCACCTTCTGTATAGACGGGGTGCGCATAAGTGGCATGTCCTGTCCTTGCTCATATGCCCTGAGTAAGTTACTGCACCACATCAGACACCAAGCTCCAGTGCTGCTCTCTAGACCGCTTACACTACCAGAGCGAGGCAACCCTCTATAACACACTCCCAGCACCCAGGGGCAGCCTTCTGCCACTACACTCCAACAGTGCTCTCCTTTGGAGAAGCTTTGAGAGCTCAGAGCCTGAAGGAAGCTGGTGAACCTGTTCGGTCCAGGTGGATAAGGCTGTTTGGCAACAGTAAAAGATACTGTTTTGAGATCTTCAGAAAGGAGCAGACATGGATGCAGAGTCTCTGCATCAAAGGTCACTTCTGAAGGGTTAAGAATACTTCGTAAATGACGCTGAGCAGCCCCAAGATTGAGACGGAGCTGGTTATTGCGGCATTCCATTTCCATATACATGCCAGACATATTGGTGCTTGAACCTTCTGCATCGCTCAGTGCAATTTCCAGAGGTTCTACAATCAGGCTGGCAGCATGCATCTCAATATCTTCAATGCCTTCATTGAATCTGGTGTCATCTTGCTCCTCCAAAAGGGTGCTAGCCTGGAGCTCTGTATCCTTCAGCTTCCTATGAAGACCTGACACTTTTTGT
This sequence comes from Sternarchorhynchus goeldii, assembly GCA_028565775.1. Classification (NCBI taxonomy): domain Eukaryota; kingdom Metazoa; phylum Chordata; class Actinopteri; order Gymnotiformes; family Apteronotidae; genus Sternarchorhynchus; species Sternarchorhynchus goeldii. The sequence continues at coordinate 8,939,644 of JAOXYF010000018.1, read as the reverse complement.
ACCCTGATTTCCACAGCCTCCTCTCTGGGCTTCAATTCAGCCTCCAGAAGTTCCATTGCTGCTGTGCTGTAGCTTCTCAGAAGTTCCACCATCTCTTCCAGTAGTGTCTTCACATCTGCTCTAAGGGCAGCATTTGATGCCTTGACTGCAGCTTCTTCTTCCTTTACCTTGGCCAGAAGATCATCTACACATGTAATCTTATCTTGGAGGTGTGTCATCACTGGAGTTATCTTTAGCCTGTTCTTGCCTAGCTCATCAGATGGTGAGTTTGCTGTAGAGCCCCCTTGTTCCAAGTCATCCACTCTGTTAAATTCATCTTTCTCCTGGCTAGAACAACAATGAGTGTGCTCCATCTCTACATCCACTTTTTTTCTGGAGTGCACCTCTAGCTGCTTGTTCAGTGTTCAAGCTTCCTCTGTGGGAATTCTGTATTCTGGTACCTCACTTTCCACAGTGATGCTAAACTTCAGTTCTCCTCCAGACATATACAGCAGAATGAATGTCTACAGAGAAGAATGACAGGATCCGAAAAATAGACAGAAGCAGCTGAGTTTCAGGTCCAAATCTCTACTGGAAAAACCTAAAGCCATGGTGTGCGTCTGTCTACACTCTGAAACAAAGCGAAATACTGGTAAGTCTCAAAATACGCTTTTTGCCATTTGAAGTCCAAGATACAATGGCTAATCGTCTTAAACTGACGACCACTCTCAAAGCATGTTGCACATGCGCCGAGTAGTCGCTCTAGATAATCTGCTAAATGCAAATATAAATGTAAATATAGTCGAGTCTTTCGTTTCGATATCTCACAATGCATAAGATTTGTAAAAAAAAATCAACTGGACTACATTTTCCCACCAAGACGGAACGTGGGCTTTAAAATCCGTTTAATTATCCAGGCACGCTATGCAACGAACAGTTTATCAAATATTATACTATAAAGCCACAATAGTACATACTTAACAGATTCATTGCTCAACATTTGGCTAGTTTCTGTAGACTATGAGAATCGAAGTCACAAATAGACCACAATATTATAAAACCAACCTTAAGATCACGTTTAGTAAATCTTGGACAAACATCTTCTTCTTTCGTCTCTATGAGTACTTAACCAAGAGAACGAATTCCTTACGGACATCATGGGTAGTTTGTTTAAGGTGGATCCCTAACGGAAACTGCTTAATATTTAATACAAAATATTTAAAATCAATAATTCGTTCACAACACAGGGGATACCCCAAATTAACACGAAGTCTTAGCAAGCCATCCAGCAATTTTGGTTTTCAAAAAACTGTCAGCGCAGTCTCGTACTAACGATTACCGTCGTGACGCTGTCTCCACACTGGCCTGCTGGGCAAAGTCTTTCGCTAAGACACGCCCTCTTCCACCCCGGAATACCTTTTTAACGTTAATCTTTTTTATTACAAAACATAACAAACATTACAACAGAGTGAAAGAGTCGCCCAGTTTCTCTTCGGAGTCCAACAAAGAAACAGCATTACACAGACAGTAGTTTATGTTACTAGGCTATTAATCTTCACATTCTTACATTTAAATAATAATAAATGCAAGGTCAACCATAAAAGCAATACCATTACGAACAAGTTCAACTAGGTTATAGTCATGAATTAAAAATACCAGCATGTAAAAAAAAAATCATTAAAAAAAAAAACAGCATTTAAAAAACAAAACAGGTTTCGTTTTGGATAAAAGCGTCAGCCAAATGCTGCAAATGATTACAAGTGTTTGTCATTCGTTTAAATAAACCGTGTCAAAATGAATGAATGACATTACTAAGGTATAAACAGTTGGATGTGAATAAATTGACTAATATAAATTACTTCCTAAGCACAAAGGGAAGCACGGACATCCATTGTCTGACACGCCATTCCTTTCTCATCTCTGTTGAATAATGCACCGACATTTAATGTTTAAACCTTTGCCACCGTAGGTACCTAATTGCACAAACTTATCTGAAGGCACACTACGGTCATACAAGTGAATCAGCCTGAAACACCACATGATCATCTTGGTTATTCTGCCAACAGTGCTGCATAATTTCACACAGAGGAGAGCGTGGTTTGGACTGGTTTGGACATATTAGCCAAACCCTGAGAATACAAGTCATTTTTCAAGAATGTAAAAGGTTTGAGGTGATTAGACAGAGACCCAAGTACATGTGTTTGTGTGCGCGCATGTGTGAATTGTAAAATACAAGAGATACCACTTTTCCCCACTCAGCTTACTAAATATTTCTTTCATACATGTTTGCTTGGTAAAGAAAGAAGAGTGGAATTTATTTAAGCTATGTACAGATCCAGTCATTACATTGTAGTACACCATGTGGTGTACACTGTAATGACACTACTTTGTATACAAATGTGTTCTAGCATATACTGTAACATCGCTAGTATATAAAAGGCACTGCTTTGCACTGTGGGTCAGAGGATACATTCATGTTTTGTTTTCTTTAGTGTCCAGGTTACGGTGAGAGAATATGAGACATGATTGACTAGCATTAATCAATCAGACACAGGGGGAAAACAGTTGTGGAAATCTAGAGTGAGGAGAAGTCCAGTGGAGGGAGGGGCTCTCGCCAATAGGAGAAGTGGCTAAATTCTGGATAATCAAAAGATGTAGTCTGGCCTTTAGAGAGCAGAGGAAAGACATGTTCTACCATCTCACTCAGGTGATTGTACCTGGGTTAAAAAAAAAACAACACATGCAAAGTTTAACATCCATTATAACTTTTTATTGTCCATGATCTTGGTTTTAATGTTTCATGTGTAATGACTTACAGTGTGTGTGCGCATGCACACGTGATTTACTTACGAAGATTTGTAGCCTTTGCGTTTCTCCTGTATGAGTTCTCCTTTAGGATTCACAGTGAAGATACGCGTCTCTGGTACTCCAACGTTCTTATATGCAAACACATCCTACAAACATCCCATCCCCCGACCCCCAAGACACACAAAGAAACATGTTACTCTTTGAGTAACCCAACCATCACATACTATTAACCTCTAGGTTGGGCCTATTGGTTACGTTTCACCTGGTAAAATCTTGCTTACATTGACCCTGTTACCAAAAGCTGCATAGAACGGTTGCTGGTGTGGGTTGAAGAGGTCTTTGATGTCATTCAGGCACGTGATCTTGAACACCTCTGGTTTCTTCTCTATCACCTCCCTATAAACAGAGACGAATAATATAATGTATGTAAACTGTTCTGCAGACAAAAGACACCTGCCACAATAAAGGCAAAGCACCTTGCGTGTTCCTGTACCTGTGCAGGGCTGAGAATAAGCTGCTCGGAGCTAGCAGCACGGGCCCTTTGGGTAACACGATGCCTTTTTCATTAACCCACTGCAAGTAGCCCTTAGTGATGTCTGCCATGCCGATGGCGCGGGCCGAGCAGTACAGGAACTTGTAGCCATTTCTGGGGAACAGCAGCACACACATCAGCTAGACCCCACTACGAGGACTGCCTTGGCACTCCTACCACCTCCATACAAGCCTGCCTTCTGTTTCGAATGCGTATGCATGTGGCTCAATGCGGGCAAGGCGCTGAGGGTGCTGTGTGAAGGACTGAGCTTTTGCAGGCAGGCTCTGCTCAGGGGATGTCAGCATGCATGCGTGTCTGATTACTGGTGGATGTTGTGGTAAAGCTTGGCGATGCCTTGGTGGGTCCAGTCTTTTCCCAACTGTGGTAGAATATGACCCAGTGCATCTGACCTGGAATTGCAACATTTAACAGCAATAATCAGACATGGATGGGTATATCAGACATGTGAAACTGGACATTCAGACATGTGTAAACACATGTGCATGTACACACTTGGTGATGGTTCCATCGATATCAGAGATTACGACTTTATCATCCCAGTTCCACAGATAGATGGCTGCTTCACAGCGGCAGGTTCCCTGGTACTGAGTGGTCACGCTGAACACAATCGTATTTGCTCCTTCCCGTAAATTCAGACGTTCCTAACACACACACACACACACGAATGTAATTCATTGCAATGCAAGAAAAGCGAAAAGCTTGCACTAAGGAGAGATAGTGCAGGGCAGTGCAGCTCTTACTATTTGCTGGGAGGTGAGGCGGAGGGACTTGCGGTACACCTGGTTCAAGCACTGTACGGTGGCCATGGCTTCAGCTGCACTTTTCCGCATCTTCAAGTCAGTTACGTCATCATCACTGGACAGCTGGCTGGAGTAATCCCTAAACACACACACAAACTGGAATGTTGGCTGTTCAGACATGCGTGTCTAAAATCCAGTTGTGACAAGAGATTCTCGATACCGGAGCAAAAGTAATCATCATTTAATCTTATCTCAGTGAGGAAAAAGAGAACAGGCAACGAGCTCACAAACAACTGCATAAGTGTATACACAAACATCGCTCTTACTTCAGTGAAGGCGGTATATGAGAGGATGAAGAGGCCTCAAGTTGATTTTCGTCTGAGCCAGGCTGAGAACTTGGCTGAGAAAAATGAAAAAGAAGAGAAAGAAAGAAAGAAAGAGAGTGAGACAGAAAGGAGCTAACAATAACTTATACTATGATGAAGTAACTTCTACTATGATGAGGTGGTATGATGATTTTCAACTTTTTGGTGATGGTAGATTAAGAAACAGAACTGCAGCAGAATTGATGCCAACATGCCAGTCCCTAGCAGGACACAGTCCTCAGGACACAGCCCCTAGCAGGACACAGTCCTCAGCAGTCAACACTCATTCTTCAGTGCCAACTCCTTCCTTTCACAACAGCACCTGGTTAGTGTCCATGTCGTTCCTTCTCCAGGAGAACCACCAACGGCCAGACTTCTTAGGCATCTTAACCTTTACCAGCTGTTCGATTGTACTCTAAGTAAGGACAAAAGATGAAAACATTTTCTCATTCACATACTGACATACACTAAGGTATGGCTCTCTCAACAAGTACTTAACCATGAGTAATGGCAGAAGCCTATATAAACTATAACAGAGGTGTACCTTTGGTAAATTCTTCTGGAAAGCTTGCATTGACAGAATCATTGGAGCAGCAACTGCCCAGTTGTAGTAACTAAAAGGTATGCAGCAGAAATCAACATCACCGATTACCAGGGAGAACATGATCTTGTCCAAATAGAACTAAATATCCAATACACTTTGACATTTATTGTGTTTTGTAAAACTAAAAGATTCACTAACTTTGAATTGATACAGATGACAAGGTTTGGATCATCAATAATTCCAGGATTGTTCACAAGGTCTTGATATTTGACGATATGCTCCATAAACTTCTCTGCAATGAAAAAGGGCACAAGGAAGTCCCATGTTTCCTTTCCTAGCTCTGAACCAACAGCTACACATATGAACAGCCAACCTCTCCTTTCCTCCCCTCTCCCATAATGCATCCAATCATTACCTTTGTTGATCTGCCTGGTGTGGTCCTTGGTCCCGCACAGGGACATGGAGACGTCCAGCGTGTCTGTGGTGGAGTCAGACATGTACTCTGTGCCACTGTCCACGTTGCCTGTGCTCAGAGGTGAAGGAGACTGATGGCCAGGCTGCGGGGAGGGTTGGGGAAGGTGGAGGGAGCCGAGTTCAGCACCAGTCCGCCCAGCTGATTCACCGTCACTGCACAAAGAGATAAACAGGGCACAGAGACTGAGGAAAGGCAGGGCTAATTACACCTAGGATTACCATTACTGCTCATGTGCTTTTTTAAGCCAAACAGACAAACAAGTTGTGATGTATATAGAATACAATCTTTATTTATAGAGCACTTTTAAAACAACAGATGCTGACCAAAGTGCTGTTCAGTAATAAATAAACAATATAAAAACACACTACATCACCCAACATAACGTAAACACTGACAACATTAAAAGCCATGGAATAAAAATGAGACTTTAGCCGAGATTTAAAAATCAGCAGTGAAGGGGATAGCCTAACATTTAATGGCAGCCCATTCCATAATTTGGGAGCCAAAACTGTGAAGGCACAATCGCCTCTATGCTTTAGCCTAGACTTAGGAGTAACCAGAAGAAGCTGATCAGATGATCTGAGAGACCTAGATGGAACATAATCTGCAGAGGTATTTAAAGCCTCACCTTTTTGGGAAATATAGTGCAACCACTTCAGGGTCGAGACTGGACAAGTCATCCAGATAGATGTCTGCTGGGCCTAAGTGCTGACTGCGCTTGCCTGAACGCATCATTCAAATGAGACAGAGAGGTGAAAAAGGAAACGTGTTCATCTACAAGAAAAGTGATGGTTTCTGTTCAGTTAAATTCATCGCAAATTTCTCAGTGTGAATGTAAAGGTACTAAAGCCCACCCTTTTTCTTATCCTGGGGTTCTGCTGCCTTAGACAGAGACTGGGAAATGCCAGATGTCTCCTCTAAGTGGATGACTGCTTTCAAGGGTTGCGTTTCCTTATTAGTCTGCTGGGTCTCTGTGCCTGCACATTCCTCCTCCCCAGCAAGTCTTTCAGTGAAGGTTTTGATGCCGCTGTCTCTCTCGCTCAAAGCTGCCTTTCCTGCTGTACTGATCGAGTCCACTGAGGTAGCTAACACTTCTGTCCGGCCCAAACTCTCAGTGTCATCGTGGCTCTTGTGGTGGTCGAGGGAACCTGAGATGGTAGTGTTTGCACTAACGGCATTAGAACTGCTGACCAAACTGGTGTTGTCGGCAGAATTATATGGATTAGCCATTCTGAGATTATAGTCTGTGTTCCATGTACTAACGGTGTTATCGCTCAGACCACCCGAATCGTCCAGACCAGATATGGGCTGCAGGTTGGCCCTGTCTGCAGGCTGTAGTGCTTCCACCTGGGCCAGCCCGACGGGAGACGCCTGCTCCCTCGGATGGGAAACCTCTGACGTCTCATTCAGGGTGGAATACAAAACTCTAGGCAAGTTATCCAAGAGACAAGGCTCAGTTGCTAAAGTCCGAGGTTCCGGCCTCAGCACAGTTACCATTGACAGGGGCGAGGATGACTCCACGTCGAATGAGGCCTGCCGCTGGATGGTGCGGAAGTGACCGGTGTCAGAGGGGGTGAAGGAGGAGTGGTCAGACAAGAGGAAGGGGGAGGAGGGAACGCGGGGCAGGTCTCCGGCTCGTTCTGTCTGGCACACCTGTGGGTTAGACACACCTCAATTAGACTTTGATTCTCAGGAGCAGCATAGTCTCTTTTAAGGTTGCTTAGAGGGGTAGTACAACACCTTGGGAAAACCACCCCAGTTCCACTGCATTTGAGGCCCTGATGTCTCCTGAGGTTTCACCAACAACTCCGAGTCACTCTTAGGGGACGAGGGGCGACTAAAGAAAACACTGAAGAAAGAAAGAGAGAAAGACAGAGAGAAGAACAGAGAACCAGGAAGTGTTCAGGTATTACTACTGGAATACAGACCCTTTGAAAATGAGTGTTGTTACCTCTCAATGGGAGTGCACTCTCTATCAGAGCAGGGGTGCAGGTCTTTAGTCTGACTTCCTATCAGATCCTCACTTGGTTCCTCAGAAAGAGAGTAGTACACAGACTTGCTGTGGAAACACATAAAAACAACAAATAAACAAAAAAAAACACACATACTAATTGCATTCATAACAGAAACCTAATCCACAAGAGATAGAAATATCCTTGAGGTCAGAAACTGCAGTGCCTTCTCATTTATATCGAAATCTTTTCTCTGCTGGAAAATGAACACATTGATTGGATTTGATCTACTGTTAATGCAAGACCTGATCCACAAAAGTAACTTTTTGAACACAACACCAAATGACAGGGGCATCAACAGTATTCTAAACACGACTTGAATACAAAAGCTGACCTTGCTGTCATAGGTGTCACAAACTCCTCTTTACTGAGCTCTTGCTCAGGTGTCTCCCTTTCCTCTGAGGACGAGTTTCCATCCTCCCGGAGGTGCGCATCAGACCGGGCGCGTTTACGTCTCCGTTTTTTCCGCCGGGTGGAGGAAGACGAGGTTGTGCTGGAGGGAGACTCTGCTACCTCGGAAACCTGGGAAACCTCGATGGGGAGGGGGGAGGTGCAGAGGTGAGCTGGCACCTCCGCCTGAGAGAGAGGAAGCAACAATATTTCAAATGCATTACAGCTTCCGAAAATAAGGTCAATTAGTTTGTATGACTGTGTCGTTTTTGATGACACAGACATGTACAGCACACTGACAGTGAAAATACCTCCAAATTTTCACTCTCTTCAACAAAAAATGCTTCTCCATTGTCCCCAAGTTTCATGTGCAGGTCAACAGGCTCTCCATTGATCTCAATATCCACCTGAAAATACAATGGTAGTAGACATCAAAGGACAAACCACAACATAATCCAACACTGTAATCCAACCTCCTGGTCAGTTCAAAGGAACCGGCTCTTTAGATGGGTATTCCTTATTCCCAAGATGCTCCTGTATCTCACCACTTTCTCCTTGGAGCGCAAGACTCCTAGTTTCCCAAAGCGCACATGGAAAGGTGAGCACTGGAGAGTGCCGTCTGGCTGCCGCACAACGATGACGTCGATCCCCCCGGTGAGCGTGGCTGGGTTCAGGCCACGATACAGCTCCTTTACCGTTACAAAGACCGTCTCTGCCAGCTGACCTACGTAGTTCATGGTCTGGGACTGAGAAAGAGACAGAGGCGGGGGGAGGGTAATGGGAACTTTAAGTTACTAGATTTAATACTGACTACATTAAAGAGTTCATATGAGAGGATATACGATCAATATAACTGACTGCTCTTCCAAAAGCATTTAAGCTCACAGCAAAAACAAAACATGACCCATCACAGAGAAAAATAGAAAACAGGTTACAAACACTTAAATATGCAATACAATATCATTCAGTAATAAGTCGCAAAGTCTTTTTTGTTGTGTTTTATCAAACGACACAAGGGCCTCATAACTATAACTACATTGTAATAACCTCATGGTATCAAGTACGTAAACAGACATTTACGCAATAACTTGGGGACATGCCTTTGGTAACAGCAAGGCAGTAATTAGCAGTGTTCCACAGACACGCAAAAAAAACAACTGCATTATGCATTATTCAAAGAGCAGGTAGGACCTGAATCCATACAGCCCACACAAAAATGATGACAGTTCTTCACTGGAATGACTGCTGTCCCATGGAAGGCGGCGAGTTGAGTCATCTGTCCGTGATCCGTCTATTTGTGTGGCTTTTGATTAGTATATCGTTTGTTTATGCAGTCTTTTACTGTTTAAATACTAAAATATGTTCTCATGATGCATTTGACTTTGTGGTCAAAATAACAAAAGCTCATGCCAATGCATTTTCTGATTTTCCAGACAGTCCATACGAAAATAGGAACCAAGAGTTGAATCTTCATATAGAACAAGATACAATTTGATGGTCAAAATTCAGAGTCAGCTACCTCTCTACTAAAAATGCAGACATACAGCCAAGTGTCAACAGGTATTTTCTGCAGGCTTAATAAGGAATCAAGGCCTTGAGCTACACTGTGAGTAGACAATCCTTGGTATCACTGGATTGTAATAGGCTAAACCTACATGAAATTTTTATGTTAGTAAAACTTCACAAGCACTCTGACTCATTTCCCCCCTCTGTTGTTCTGTGCTTAATTACCAGTCAGGACGTCAGGAACAAGACCCAACATGATTAAAAAAAACGTTACACTCAAACTCTGACCTCTCAGGGTGAAAAGTAGCTTACCTCATCGTGTGTAATCAGATTACAGAGCAGAAGAACATGCTGCACTCAGACTTGTAAACACGGAAAGATGGAGGATGGTTTTAACATCGTCCTAGTTGTCCAATACTACATTTTGTTTAAATAAACTGGAGGTCAGCTTTAGTGGCACTATTCCTAAGAAATGTTTGAGCCGAAGCTACTTCTAACTCTTACATTTTAACTAGGTAGTTTTTGCTAAACTATCGTTTATTGAAGTAGTTTGACAACTGTTTTGTAAAATAATAAACCATACACAATGCCCATGCTCAGCATAATTAATCATTACAGCTTAATCCATCTCATCATCATTATTATTATTACTCCAACTATTACTCAATCTAGAGTGGATCTAGATCAGAGTAACTTCACAATGCCAGGGCAGAAGTCTGCTGAGTAAATAACGACTGTATTTTTAAGGCTCTTTCCAGATCAGTCTGTGATATCAAGGAGGAGGAAGTAAGATCCCTTACCCAGAATGAAGGCCACACCTTCCTCTTACCTGTTAGGTCTAATACTCTCAGGTATTCGGGATTCATTTGACATTTGAGAGCCAAACCTATCTCCATCCCCAAACCTGAGACACATTCCTAGGCTACTACACCAGCTACTACACCCATCTCTCTCTGAATGCAGCCATCTTCCAGGACTACCATCTGGATTACACAGTGTTTGGTGTAGCCATTTTAAGGTGAGCCAGTGTAAATACAGGAACTCGCTCTCTCTGTGGGTTTATTGAGTTTGTTTATCAGTGTTTGTGTCGAGTCTATGTGGAAGTGACAAAAACGTGATGCTGCTGATAAAAACTGAGAGACCCAGCAAACTCGGGTTTCATTAACCACTCCAAAACACACACACACACTTTTTAAAATCCGTTTCTCTCTTTTTCTTCCTCATAAACACTCACAACACAAAGACAAACCATGAATTAGATATAGTTTGTCTCTAAAAACCACAACAACACACACACACACACACACCTACTGCACATGACAGGTCAATAGTTTGTGTCAGACTCAGCCATTCTTTTCACTCGTGCTTCTGTGCTGATTCACCAGGTGCAGCCTGTGTGTTTACTTGTGGACAGGTGATGGTGTGAAAGTGGACAAAGGCTAGAGGTGTATAACAGAGAAACAATGCTTATCAAATAAAAGGAAATAGAAAATAATGCTGTTACTCCAAAGCTAAGAGAGTGTGAGGAAGGTCAATGGGATGATGAGCTAATCAACTGCAGTTAATGTAGTGCATCAGACCACAGCATAGTAAGACAGCTCATTTTCTACATATCAGTAGGTTTCCTGTCTTTTGTGGGTATAACTAAAAGAATTTGCAGACACCAGCAGTCTGGCTCTGAAATAAAGCACTAAGACCCATTATATCAGCTTCTGAATGCCAACTGGGACATCTCACTTACACCAGAGAAATGGATGGACTAAGGTAATGATGAAACACAGCTTTCCCTAACCCAACATTTTTACTGATATTCTTCATATATGTAAGGCAATTCTGTTTTAAAATTTCTAGCCAACTGATGTAAAAAAAATAAAAAATTCCAAATTAGATGACCGACATCTTTCCCTGCCCTGAACATTCGCTTCTGTTAAATCTTTTACAAACAGAAGAGTAGCTTCAGGCTTCAGAAAACTCTGAACACCCAGCAAATGGTTAGTTGACTGAGTACATGCACACTGTAAAACCTGAAAGCAGGAGAGATCAGAAAGTAGCCCACAGTCTCCATGTACCTCAGCCTGAGCAATCCTTGTCCTCTGGGCTCAAAGTTCCTCCCCAAACCTCTTGGTGATTAAGTAACACTCCTCTTGCTCATCAAGGCTTGGCGTAGCAGCAGCCTGTCCTACAGTGTACCTTCTTTACACAATACTCATAACGTGTTGGCTTAACGATGTAAACGATTTTTAATAAAAAAATGACATGGTTAATGTAAACAGTGTGTGCTGTTGACGTCTCAACTTGTCGCCTGGGTGCTGAAGACAGAATTTAACAGCTATTTTCAGCTGTTTTGACAAATAAAAAGTGACGGTCTCTTAGGTACAAACGAAGCACCATAAAATCAAAGAGATAACAACAGGTTAAACGGATTACATGTAGATAATTCTAGTCTTAATAATTAACTATTGTGGATCTAAATGAACTCCATCGCATTCCAGAGTGTGTAAGTTACAGCTGCATATATTGCTTATTTACTAGGAGTACGTAAATTAGGTTAATGCCAATAATTCAGGCAATTCAAAAACAGTAATAGCTTGTGAATCCATGCCAATACTATATAAGGAGTGTAAAAAGTGTTGCTTTCATATATATGGAATAAAAATTGCAATTTCAATGAGATATTTTCACTCCAAAGTGACTGTTTTCCAACAGCTGAATTAGTTCAATTTTAGTAAGTGTCCGTGGGAGCGTCGCTGTGGCTCAACTAAAATCTGAAGCAGGCTACTCGCTCCTGTGATTTTGAAATATTCTGTACAAACATAAACATTTAAAAGACATAAATCACTCTTTCTGACCATCCTATTAACATTCCCATCAACGTCCCTAGACTTCGTAGCACTAAAAATATTAAAGGGGCATTTAACCTAGCTACGTTTCTTGACTCTTTAAAACGTCTGAGCTACTTTGCTAGCAATATGCTATTCAGTGGATCCTTCCAACTTTACGAAATGATGTAGTTTATTTTGCTAGCCACATAATCCACGTCGCTACGTGTCTTAAATGTCTAGGGAAAAAAGTATGAAATAGTAAAAACTCGGAACACATCAGTGTTTTGTGAACGTTTGCCTGCTGACATGTTGACTTGCTCAGTACTGACTGAGAGTTTGCAAGTAATTTAGTAGTTCGCAAGCTGTGTGTTTCAAGCCTGAAACAAGTGGCAAATTTTATCTATTGTTAGTTAGCTAGATAGTTACAAGATGTCTAATAACTAACAAAACATACGTTGCACTAGATATATGTCGAGCTTTAGCTATGTAGAAAATACGCATTTATAAATAAACTAATTAATTTTTAAACAAAACAACAACTGAATGATGCACATTATCGCTCGCCAAGTAAGTTTACAAATTCACAAACCTAAGAACCATGAGTTTTGGGTTTGGTAGCTAACAAGGTTAATTTAGTTAATTACCTAAATCAGAATACTAATAAAAATAATAACTACAGACTGTAAGCTAAACATAAATAAAATGCATTTTGCTACTAGAAATGAACTAGCTATGATAGAGTACCGATTGATGAATTGGGGTAGATTTATTAGTTAGTCAACGTATTGGTTATATTTGTCAAAATAACCATTGCAGATACGTAAATATATAGTTAATTTAATAACGCTCTTACCTTTTCAATAGCGAGTTCTTGTAGATACGTTTCAAACTTCCGGACGCAAAGGCACACGTTCAACGCGGTGAATCGGTAAACACGTCAATCACAGTTTTTATCCAATACATGCCCATGATATATCGAGACACGCCTTCTCTTGTTCGGTCGCTGTTTTTAAGACAAATCTATTCAATACCGCTCATTTCCACTAGAGGGCATAAAGAGTCAGTCAAAATTTGAAAGTTCACACAATTTTCCTGTCAGAATCGCAATCAGAATCTGTTGTGCTGGACAAGTGTTTGTCTCGGTCACGCTCGTTCCTGCAGTACATAAAGGCTGAACTAACAAGACAGTAAGACAATTTACATCTATCACTACGAGATATATTTAAACTAATTTGCTAAAACAATGTGGACCTTGCAGTTCTGTGCTTCATGTGGAACAGCTCTTCCCATAACCTTTCCAGCCATTGCTTAATTCCTGTATAAACATTGGGCTTATTTAACTAGGTTTAAGTCCTACTGCGTTAGTTTAACTGAACCTCCACACTTTGAGAACACTAGAGAGTTTTATGCAAGGTGCTTGATAGAAAAAAAATACTAGGCCACCTTTTGACTGTGCAATTGATATTAATTCTCTTTTCATTTGGGAACCCAATGGAGATGTAACGACAAACAAATTGTAGTTGTCACTTTCACAAAGCAAGAATCATATCAGATCTGTCTGTGCCTTGTTTGTATTTGCATATACCGAACCATTACATTTACATTTTACACATTTGGAAAACAATCTAATCCAGAATAATTTAAGATTTTCAAGCATGTTACAGAAGTAGGAAAGTGTGGTATTAGGAGAGGGATATAAGCACATGGTTGTGGGCGAGTGTGTTCTCTGCTGTGTTTCACCCAGCTCCACTCCTCTGCTTTGCTATGGAACAGCAGACCTATTACTACTCTGGCCACTGTTCAAGCACTATGTAAACATTCTTCATCCAAAACTTTAAACAGGCCACAGTAAACTCTTCTGAGCGACATCTAATAGTCATGATATCATTTAATGTGTTTAAACATCTAATGAAAAAATGTCACCCCATTTAAACATCATGTAAATGATAAAAGAAAAACTTTATCACTCTCTCTGTTGGCTCTTTCGTCTTAATCCTATCTGTGTTTTTTTTTTTATCAAATCCAGTCTTACTAAACACACACATTGTCAAATGTATTAGCTATAGTTAAAGCTACAAAGCTGAAAAAAACCCTTACATGGAACAACTGTGAAAGAGCATTCAAAAGATAAGAAAGGTATTCAGGTAGGAGCAGAGAACAGAGAACAGAAGATTGGATCAATTAATGAAACAGGGTTCAGTAAACTGAGGGAATTTACCTCCAGGATATTTGGCCATTGTATCTGCTCATTGACTCTGTCTATGTAAGGACTGTTTCACTGCTGTTATGGACAGTAGTGTGGTTCTGTAATAATAAGAAAGAAATACTAATTTGATTAGCATCTCCCATGTCAACGCTCCCTCGCCACACACCCAGAAGAGTACACACAACCCAGAATCGTTTCTCTAAATAAAGTCATCCTTATCTATGTTTTTGTCAATTCGGCCCCATTCCTGACTATTCCTTTCTGTGGTGTGCAGGCAGAGGGGCAAGCCACAGCCTGCACATTCTTTTTCCTTATATGGCTAAATCCCTGTGTTGGGCCAGCCCCATTTGGGAAAACCTGGGCCCCTGATTGGCCAGAGGCAAAATGGGAGGGCTGCAATACTAATCTGATGCTTTAAACAAACTTTTGTGCAGGGTGAGTGGCTGCTTCCCTCCCTCTCTACCACACTCATCTCCCAAAGTCTAGTGGGGAAATTACTTCATCACCTGAAGGCAAGGTGAGTAGTAGTTTTCTACCTTTTCGTTATGCCGTGTGTTGTTCAGCAGAACTAGACCGTGGTATGTAATACACTCCACTGTTGTTGCCACCGGCTCTGATGGATGTAGCTTTCTGACGCATGTTCAGTTATGCAGTTCTAGAGGAAACTGGTTCATGGTCAGTTCAACTCAGCGTAAGAGCTCAGAACAGAGGGTGAGCACAGCTGAACTTGGGCTGTGTCAGGGTGATATGGACTGTGGTCAAAACTGTGGTTTTGGATCCCGGAGCAGAGTAGAAGCAAGAGTTTCTCTAGCCCTCCCATGAGCTGTTCAGTATATGCTGTTCATATAACAGGTTAGTGTGCTCCCAGCCCATGTGTGGCAGTGCTGGGCTGTAGTGGGAGCCAGGCATGTTCTGTCATCCACTCATGGTCCCCCTCATCTCTGTATGTAAATGTTCTTCTCACCTGAATGATGCATAAAGTAAGAAGAGTTCACTTCTAGGAGCTGCAAGACGTTTGGCCCAAAGGAGGCGTTTAACAGATTTAACAGATTGCGCATGTCTTTGTTTTTCCCCCTTCCTTGTTTTTTTATTTTATTTTGGGAGTTGACCTCAGTCTGCATGTAGTCTGATGTTTGTTGATGTCAGAATTAGCTGGGTTCAGAGGCTAAAAGTGAGTGGCTTGTGTTTTGAAAGATTAGATCCTGAGTTCAAAGGCCTGGAAAGAAAATGGACGCCATTTCTCAGAAGACCAACAATGCTGATTTATTCCAAAAATAGTTTAATGAACAGGAACACAAACCAAGTCAATAGCTACATAATCATATAAGACAATACTAAAGTATGATTAAGCAGGTAATCATCTGTATACACGTAGAACTGTTCTAGAACGTTCATTAGTTAGTTAACCATAGCAATCGCTGCTACATTGTGATTAGGAAGGTAATTATCTTTATACACTTAGAACCTCCCCAGTTAAAGGCGATTAGTATTCTCACCACCAATGTGATCCCTGTATTATGAAAACCTTGGGAAGCAGAAAGAGTGCAATTTTGAGGGGTTTTATTGTATATTTGCGATTGTAAGCTTTCATTTCAATAACTGAGCCAGATAAGCCCTTGTTTGTAACTTCCTGAGTTGGTAAGAGACCCTCTCAGACACACACACACACTGGCACTGTACACTTAAGCTTAGGTAGTGACCTGGAATGTGTTGCCAACACACACAAATTTAATGACAGAAAATAATGCGAAGAAAAGTGAAGTAGGGAACTAAGTGAGTGGAGAATAAGTCTATCTTTAAGAGAGCAGAAGCAGGCTTTGAAAAGCTGCCCTTGTGGAGTGGCAGTTTGAATATCGCTGTAGACATTTTATTGCCCCTGCTGGAAGACACAAAGGTGAAGCAACCAAAGGAAAAAAAAAATTTACCTACTGAACAAGGCTTATAGCAACCTGGCATTCACAAGCATTTGCTTATTTAACAGAGCAGGTGATACTGACCGATAATATGCCTTTATTAAGCCTTTTATAGTGAAAGTTTAGAAAGGAAAATGAATGATTCCTGCCTGACTGCTGTCCGTACTGCATAACATTCATCATAAATGTTTTGTTCGCTGTATTTGTGGTCAGCGACATTGTCCTTCACAAACACATGATGTCCTGAACGCCCTTGAAGTTAGAATAAATAAATAAATAAACAGCTGTCCTTTGATGCACTCGTCACGTTTAAGGGCCATGACTTCACTTTGCCATTCCCTGTGTTAGTCCCTTCATCACCCTCTGCTCCAGTTCACAGCCCATGGCCTTCTGTTACACTATGATTCATAGCTGGGTTCCACCTGTCTGTCTGATTCCTCTCCTTATTAAAATAGGCACATGTGTGAAGTCAGTGGATCTGACGGTACTGTGCTCAACGCCGGGGGGGGTGGGGGTTGCACTTCTGTTTTTCACAGCAGTAGATGGTTACTGAGATGTTTGTTGTCTGTGGATATCGTCACAGCAGCTAACGGTCAGTGTGTGTTTTTGTGGTGTTGATGTTGTGAAGGGTTATTTTAGTCAGGTTCTGACTGGACTGAAATATGAACCCGGGACAGGAATTCATACAGGAAACAAGCTTCTAGAATCTGAGAGAGAATACAGAGGGATGTTCGTACAAGAGTGGTGTATCTGTCTTTATGAAGATGCTTAATGAATCATTATAATGTACATTTGGTATGAGCTCTGTTGCACTGTGAAAAGGCATTTTTAACCATGTAAACTAATGCCCAGAGTGGGATACACACACACACACACACACACACAAACGCCCATGGCAATAACTTTTTTTTTTTTTTTTAATAACTGAACAGACCAATTAAATTTAACATGCAAAGAAAAGTTAGGATTAAGAAAAATTTGTTCTTTATGAAGAAGAGTGGAAAATGGCCTCTGCTCAATTGAAGCCAAGCATAACTGTAGTTCGATCGCATACTTTGCATGTATACACAGTCTTCCCCACAGCCTCAGCAAGGCTGTACGGTTGATGTAGCAACAGGCATTTTACCCACCCCACTGTAGCCTTCACATGACTGCACTGGCTTCCTGAAATGCCATGACTACATGAGTAGAGGTGACGTCGGCAGAAAAATTCCTAGGACTGGTCCTGTGGTTTGGAACAGAGACGGCATTCCATGGCACGATCCATGATGCTCCCTCCCGTTTCTTCTTTCACCATCCCACCAGTTTCAGGCTGAAGCCCATGCTGTGAACAGCAGTAGGTTGCCTACCAAAGCTGTGCTTTCTTTTAAACGCTGGTAACTACACATGGAATCAAACGGATTAAATTGAAGCCGGTCGGAGCCCCAGGGACGGACCTTTCTTGGTCTGTTTCCAAAGCATTCAAGGTTTCCCTCTCTCCTATAGGTCCAGCCAGATCGTCAACATGTCCAGCAAACGAGCCAAGGGGAAAACCACCAAGAAGAGGCCCCAGAGGGCCACCTCCAACGTGTTCGCCATGTTCGACCAGTCACAGATCCAGGAGTTTAAGGAGGCCTTCAACATGATCGACCAGAACAGGGACGGGTTTATCGACAAGGAGGACTTGCATGACATGTTGGCCTCCTTGGGTAAGTCACAACGGGACAACGGGCCTGGAATTGTAGTATATAAACGCATGTAGTTTTTAATAGCCTGTGGCATTTTCTGCCCTCGTCTTAGATTTTTTAACTTGCATCTTTCAAACTCACTATAGTGAAAGTAATTTATGGTGCTCTCAGCCAGGACTCACCAGCCAGCCGCTCCCAGAAGCAACAGTATCCACACGCTTCTGCTCGATTAATACCGTGTTCACAAACCCTGTGTGCAGGTAAGAACCCGTCGGATGACTACCTGGAGGGTATGATGAGTGAGGCTCCCGGTCCCATCAACTTCACAATGTTCCTCACCATGTTTGGAGAACGGCTGAATGGAACGGATCCCGAAGATGTGATCAGGAACGCCTTTGCCTGCTTCGACGAAGAGGGATCCGGTGAGCCACACCTGCTCATCCTAAAGATCGGTTTTAAACCTAAAGATCGGGTTCATGCACTGAACGGCACCTCCATAGCTGTGATGGACGATGCCGATCAGGCCTCAGCTGTGGAAGGGCGTCGTCTAATGTAGACTTTATCTTTGTTAAAAAAAATTTAAAAAAACGTCAGCAGAGTGCTTTCTGTAGGAAAGAGGAGAAGCCAGTTACGCAAGTCCTGTCCCTCCAGGCACACTGCTAAATCTCTCCCTCCACCCACAGGTGTAATTCATGAGGATCACCTGCGGGAGCTGCTGACCACTATGGGCGATCGCTTTACTGATGAAGAGGTGGACGAGCTCTTCAGAGAGGCTCCCATCGACAAGAAAGGGAACTTCAACTATGCTGAGTTCACTCGCATCCTCAAGCATGGAGCCAAAGACAAAGATGACATGTAAACCCGTGAAGACTCTCGTGTAGCGTGTATATAAGGAAAGGGAGACGAATGAAGCATCATGATTTACACAGTTGTAGGTCACGGTCATATTCACATCGATACAACTGCATTCGTCATTTAAAATATTCACGTCCGTTAAATAAATCCGTAATCCTTATGCTTGTGTGCTGGTCTTTGTGCAGGCGTTCAGTGCTTATGTGGAGTCACTCGCAAAAAATAAATAAAGACCAGTAAAATATAAAACGGTTTACGTGTAACTGTCCTGTACAAATTCAATTATTACTTGTACGGTATTGATTGGGACATAGTTTTGCAGCTCAGAGGAAAAAAAAAAAAAAATGTAACCATGTTGAGAGGAAACTGTAGTTGGGTAGAATGAGTGAACGTCGACCCAATACCTCCGCTTTAATGCCCCGTGTGTGTGTGCGTGCGCGCATAGAACTTTTGGTAGTCATTTCACTACACAATTAATCTTAAACATTTGAGTTTATAATTCTGCCTGTGTGAAACCTCAACACACTCAGATGGAAGACGACCAGTCATTTTCCATGTTTTATACTGAAGTGAAATTAAAACATTATTGGTAATTTGTTTGACAAGAGATGCATTGTTAGACATGCCTATGAAGAGACACTATTCATTTATTCCCATTTAAAAATTCTCCCTGATGAGTCATGACATACATCCATGTTTTGTATTTTAACTTTTATTACTCTGAAATGTAAAAACAAAAAGGGGTGGGGTGCAGGTGACCACACATCATAGGATTAAGGCAGATATTGCACAGACTAGTCCAAAGATTTCTAGAAAATGCTGGGAAGATTCCCTTGTTCTCAGGTAAGGCACAAAGGCCAAGTTCATTGTCCATTTACTCGATATTCATACATGAAAGGGAGGAAACGAAAGATATTTACATCCATCTTGATGCGTTTGGTCATATAGAGAGAGCGTTACACATTTGATATATTTAGTAAAAACCAGAATTAAAGACAAACCTGACCCAATAGATATTTACATGCATTTTACACTGGCATCTACAAGATCCATTCAACTAAATAGACAGTGTGTAGAATATTAACATCAGTCATTCTACAGAAGTGGAAAAATAGAGCATCTTTTAAAAATATATGTATAACATCCAGCCTCATCACTGTTCCAGTAATGCAGAAAATAACGGAATGCTCACAGTGGTTTTTAAAGTAGTGGTTTTAAATACCGGTTTATCGTGTAGTTAAAAGGAGATATAAGCAGTGTGGAGTTGGGAGGCGGGTCAGAAAGCCGACGCCGACCCTCGTCAAGCCCTCGTCCGAACACGCTACTGACCTCTGACCCTCCCCGTCCCCGCAGCTGTCGGCGCCGTGACCGACCCACGGCGAGCCGGGTCGGCCCAACCTGAGAGACCGACGCAATGCTGACAAAAAAAAAACATGACGACAGACCGAAACGTGTTCAGTACTGCAGAAAACGAGCAGACATCAAAGACCTGTACTGATTAAAAGGCCTGCTTCCTGAAACGCAACCATAATCAAGAGAGAGAAAAAGCACAAACCACTGGAGTAGCTCATTACAGATCAGCATTAAACGATTTCAGCACTAAAATGGAAGTTAGCTTAGTTTGGAAAGTCATAAAAAAAAAAAATAAAATAAAATAAAGACAATGGTAAGAAAAGGCCCCTCATTAGGTAATACACACCGCCTGCACAGGCACAAATGCACATGATAAAAATAATGGAAACACAAAAACACATTTAAAAATAAAATTCAGGGCCAAATATGACATCTGCAACAATACATAACAGTTTCATGGAAACTATGACCAAAGAAAGAAGTGGCACCAACCCAGCTGGGGGTGGAGATGATAAACCAGCGAATGAAGCAGGACTGTACTGACAAACGCCTACAACTGTGTTCATGTCCCTCCAGACGTACCAACTAACCCAGCTGTAAAGGAATACCTCAAAATATGCCAACAGAGACTCCGCTTCTGGAGAGTTTAAGCTTTTGCGTTTGTACGCACAAGTAACACCTTGTCAATAATGCTGACGCAGTCCTTCAGGACAGCAGGGCTACAAAGTCACGTCCATGTCCGACGCGAGCAGCCGTCTCGCAGCTTTTAACACCATGAGCGCGTTGCAGGACAGATGTATACCATTTAAATACAGACGAGCTGTAGGACAATAGTACCAGTCTATACGGACAACAAACCTATTACTGCTGAAATATAAAACCTGTTCACAGCAACCCAAAAGGGCGTGTCTTCAGCTATCCACATATTGATCACTGTAACATATACCTCACTCTTCTCTTAGGTTATACATCTCTCTCTCTCTCTCACACACACACACACGAGCAGGTAAGGCACCGCATTCCAGCAGCCTCTCAGCTCCACCGGCAGCTTGGGCCTCTGGGGACCTGCGGCATGTGCCCTCGCCCATCTTTAGATCTTAAGACACACACACACACACACACACACACACACGATGCGCATCAAGTACACACACACACACACACACACACACACACACACACACACACACACACACACACACACACACACACACACACACACACGACTCAGAAGATTGAGAAGAACAAACAAAACCTCTGCAGAGAGTGAGCAGAGTCTGAGGGCTACTGTTCAGGTACTGAAGTACTGCTAACGTGAAGAGACCTACAAAAATAAAGTGCAGAACATACAAGTGACTGGGAACGCAGAGACAACGCCGTGTGTTTAAACGAACATCTGGAAGTAGTGGTCTCATTTGCAGTGGTTTCAGGCAACTGGAATGAGGTATTAAATTAACGTACGAGGCTACACCATGTAAGGGGTTCAGGAGCCAGTCCTGCATTCGACTGAGCAGAATCAAGTCCAGGAGTAGACTGGAAATCCAGCCCCCAGTTTCTCTATTCGGCACAGATATACAGAGCACCAGTGACCCAACACTAAGCATGCTGGTTCATGAGGAGCATTCTAGAGTCACACACAAAATTAGCTAGCCATGCTACATAATAGTCTAATTACCTAGCCCTAGGACAGAACAGTGGTGTGTACAGGCAAACACAGTCTAAGCACAGTTCTTAAGTACAGAAGAACTTTGAGCGTTTTCTAAGGCAAATACTGAGCAAAGGCCACTGGAAGAAGTCCCAATGCAAGTCCTGAAAGAAAAACATGAGCCATACTGACCATCGAAGCATCGCGCCCAGTCAGACGGTACAGAGCTGTACAGAACACTGAGGTTGACGGCTGCAGCCAAACTTTTAAATCACATAATTAGCTTTGCTGGTGTCTGTGGATATTGGCGCTAAAACCGTTGGTTTACCAAAACAAAACACAACAAAAACAAACAAACAAACAAAAAAAAACCAACCAACTAAAAATGCCCGTTGAGCGTTTTCCTTCAAGGAGAAAGCTGTGCTGATGTGAGGTCCACCACGTTTCCTTCCCATCAGGCCCAATGTTATCCAATGCAGTTGTGCAGAAATCATAAAATGGTTAATTACCCAAACACATTTAATGTAGTGAAATTTTAAAAGTCTTTTAAAAGGTCAAAAAAAAAATCCTTTTCTCAATATCAACTGATGTTTGTGTCCCATCAACAGTCGGAAGAAGTTTAGTTGCCAGCTGGTTGTCTAGCAACCGTGAGATCAACAACCAACATCACCGTCACAACACAGCAGACAGTCCTTATCTAAAATGATCTGGACAACCATAGACAGCCAGTCCACAACAGAGCTGCTGCATTTCATGAAATGGTTAAGAAGGAATGTTTTTTTTTCACCGGCGTCTCTAGCAACTGTGAGTGAAGTGTGTGTGAATGGACACAGGAACGCGCACACACACGCACGCACATCCCGCAGGGCGTCTCGTTTCAGTTCACCGTTTCCCTGACTGCGTGGAGCACGTGCTGGGAGCTCCAGGAGCGCGGGACGCTGCTGGCAGACGGGCTGGTCGCTCGCACCACGCTCCAAACGCCGCTCTGCGCGAAGCTCACCGACCCAGCGATCCTCTGGGGCGCCGCGGCCAGACTCACGCCGGGATCTCCGGCCGGAGCCGAGGCGCTCAGCACAGGCACGGACACGGGGAGCATGGCCTTCCCTTCCAGGCTGGGAGCGCCGACTGCATCCGGGGAAGGAACCCCTGGGCTGCTGCTCCTCCCATCCGGCTCGCGGCGATCGCTCTGGGCTGCAGAGGGACCCGGGACTAGGCACGCCTGCTCTTTCTGCTTCTGGTTCTCCTGCTCAGCTGCCCTCTGCAGTGCCGCCTCCACCAGCAGCTTCAGATCGCTGAAATCGTGGGGACAGAGCTCTGGCGGGGTGGGCGGCGGAGTGTTGAACAGCACCCCCGTGGGGCTGACCGCTCCCATGCTCGGGCTGCTTGAGGAAGGGGCGGGAACGGTGGTCAGTCTGGGCTCGGGGCAGCCTGCCAGCCCTTCCCTTTTCAGGAAGCCCTGGGTGTCCATCTGCATGAGGGCCTGGACACCCGGGTCCTGGCCCCGTGTGCCGGGGCCCACCAGGCAGCCAGCTCCAGCCAATATGGCCGTCGCCGTGTTTCCCAGCAGACTGAGGTCAAGAGCAGGGGCGGGCAGGATAACGGCAGGGCAGGGCATGGAGACGGCAGGAGGGGAGGCGTGTTCCGGAGAGGCGGAGCCCACCGAGCGGCTGTCCGACTTGGCGGCACGGCGGGAGATGGTAAACTGAGTCGGGTCTCTGCCGTCCTTCCTGAGGAGGTCGGGAAGCAGTCGCCTCCGGGCATTGATGAACCAGTTACAGATCTGACAGAAAAACAACAAAACAATGACATGGTAGTAAAACAGACCTGTTCTACACAGTGAATGAGCATCAAACCTCAGGTACATACCAACACCAAGGAAGAAAAAAAAAATCCATTTCATTCAATAGAAAATAAAAAGATTAACCAATGATTCATTATAATTTGACCATCAAAAATGAAGGTGCACAAGATGAAATGTTTCTTGAATCACACCGATTACTGCTCCTTCAGTTCAAACACGGTCCTCTCTTGTGAAGGCTCTGCTGTACCATGCCTTCGCTTTCACTGCAGCAGGGTCAGCGAGACCCGCAGCAGGACGGTCCCGCGTGACACAGACTTACTGTGACAAAAATCACTGATGCAAGTAGCATCAACCCAGATATTTGCAGAGCTGCAGCTGGATTTAACCAGCAGGATCATCAGAGTGACGAGAGCTTGCGGTGATGGCTCATAAAGCCCTTCAGTTGAGGGACTGCAAACTGCAGGCTTTCCAAGAGAGACAAGAGCAAAGCCACAGGGAGGCATTGCTGCCTGCATTCCCACACCCTGACAGCAGCACACGGCCCCCAACACTCAGTCAAGGACAGGACGAGACGAGATAACGCACACGCCCCACCCACACACACACACACACACACACACACACACACACACACACACACACGTGTCAGCACACCTGGGCCGTCCTGACGGCGGCCCGTCCCCGTGTCCAATCAGGGACAGCAGACCCGACCCGGTGCAGGTGCCGCTCGCTGAGCAGGCCAAGACGGCAGGGTTTTGACGTTTACCTGCGAGATAGAAAGGTTGGTCTGTCCGGACAGGCTGAGCTTCTCCTGCTCAGATGGGTAGGCGTTCAGGCGATGTTCATATAGCCAGCTCCTCAGAATCTGCACGGATTCCTTGGGCAGGTTTCCACGACGGCGGCGTTTGCCTGAGCCGCACGCTGCTGCTGCACTGGTGGAGAAGTTGAGCGGGTAACCCTCATCCTCACACGGGTCGCTGTCCGACATGGCGGAGAGCTCCAGCTCACCACCCTGCTCCTCTTCAAAGGCTGCGAGAACCAAGGCAACAAAGGACTTCGTTAACCTCAAATTAAAA
Source organism: Sternarchorhynchus goeldii (assembly GCA_028565775.1). Lineage (NCBI taxonomy): Eukaryota > Metazoa > Chordata > Actinopteri > Gymnotiformes > Apteronotidae > Sternarchorhynchus > Sternarchorhynchus goeldii. The sequence continues at coordinate 8,914,937 of JAOXYF010000018.1, read as the reverse complement.
TGCAGATGCATTTAATGCCAGCTGGAGAAAACAAGAGAACAGATCTGCTTTTCCTCCATTATGCCAACATGGATACGTCTTGTTTAATGAACAGCCATGTTGACAAAACGGTAGATCAAACGCAGACTGGCATGCATGGACCGATTCCCTTTTAGTAGATGTTTGGTATGCCTCCATAGATGGTAATAATTCAATTAGAGAGAGACTATGGCAAAGTTCCAACAAAGGCATGTGTCAAAAATTCCATAATCCAGTCATGCAATGAAACAAAGATGGTAGGTTTAGTACATTATGGCATGCAAGGATTTTTAACAAACTCCACGGCCTGATAAGGGTGTACCGAAAGCTTACTGGCAGACAGCGTGTCCTTGAGTAATTCGTTTAGCTTATAAACATGGCTTCAAGTTGCCCATGACTATTTTCTGTCTTCCAAAAGTCATCCCTTTTCAAAATGATACTCCTAAGAGAATAAACGAACACACATGGGAACACTAACTTTGGAAGAAGGCAACCGCTGGTTAAGATGTTTCAACGGAGATTCACAAACCACCGATTTTCGACCATGATCCACGAAACCCTTGCATTAACATCTACAAGTAGAAAACATTTGGCACCGACTGTGACTAGGTGGAAGTAGTATTCTTACAAAAGGCTCAAAGTAGGCATCTTCAGAGCCGGGATAATGATTACCCAAGTTAAGGCAAACTTTCTTCCAAGGGGTGGGGGTGGGAGTTCAACTATCCACCCTTTAATTTCCTCCCCAACATGACCTAGGCCTCATCTTTGAATCCCCTCACAAAACCTGGGGGAAAGAAAAGGCAGACTACTCTAGGTTTTCCCAGTCGACCTCAGGTGAAAACAACTGTTTCACTTTAGGACTTATAAAAGTAGTTTTCTTTATTTATATAGTTATGAAAGAAAACTATCCACAACTGTATATAAAAATCTCACATTAAGGAAGTTAATCCAAGTTAAACATGCTGCATCTTCCTAATATCATTCTATGCCTTGTAAGTATATAATTAAGAAAATATTTTATTTAGAGGAAATACTTTATGCCCATAGAAAAGTTACATAGGTGGGAGGTGGGGGTTCACCAGCATTGTGACCAGAGTAACACGCACAGATGCATAGATGCGCTGGTGCAGGAAAGGGGGTGGGGATCATCAGGACTGTGGTGAGCACAGTAAAGGAACCACAGATGAGCTGGAAAGTCAACATTCTCACCATTAGAGAGGAAAAATAAACACTAGATTTCTACCTAAACTACGTACATGTTTACGTGTGGTACTAAAGGTCCATCTTTGACATTGAGTGCTGTGGTATACTTGGCACGTGTGTCCAAAAAACAAAAACAAAAAAACACCACAAACAAAATACCCCATACAAACTGTTAAAACAGTCGATTTTATCACTTATTTAAAAACGTGGTTGTTGAATATTACCACAGAACTGTTTTAGTCAGCGAACAATTCAACAGAACTGCGGCTGTCTAGATTGTCTTCCCCCTCTTGGTGTAACCTGAACCCTAAGAGCAGTTAGAAATGTGGGAGTTCCTACGTTCCCGTCTAACAAAGGAGATTGTGTGTGCAGTATCCATCTCAAGCAGTGAGGAGTTTTAGTGGTCGTTTCCATTGACAAAGCTGGCATTTCCCCCCTCCCTCCTGCAGACATGCAGCCTACAGTCGTATCGATGTCGTTGTTGCAGACATGCGTCAGTCCCATTTCGTTAACAGCAACAGTGACAATCGATTCGCAAACAAAACTCAACAGTTTCTGTGCGAATGACGACGATTTCTCATTTGCTGCGATGTTTATGCTGGCTATGCTAGTTTGACTAGACAAGGGGATAAAAACAGTGACGGCAACACCAGGCTAAATGAAAGGGTTGCCAGTTGTTTTGTGGGTGCGGGGGGCTGGGCTCAGTTATGGGATTGATCTGCTGTCAAACAACAGAGATAACTAGTTGGCTGGATTAAAAAGTTTTGAGGTTTTCAAGAATTTGCTTCAAATATAGCTACATAATCTAGCCATTCTGGCGATATATAAATGAACTTAACAGTAAAACAATTGATAACTCCCATTTCGAGGGCGAATTCGTTAAATATACTGCGTCTAAGGCATAAATGTCACGTAATACTTCACAATTTAAACCATCTAGCTAAACTGGACTCGCAACGTTACCACGAAAACTTACAGAGCACCATTTCAGATTTACAAACGCAAGTAACACGAGGGCCGGGACGCTCGAGAGAACGTCGACAAACTTTCCCAGGCGTGCAACCAACCAATGATAGCAATTCGTCACCGTTACAAGAGCTAGAGAGCTAGCCATCATTTTACCTCCAATATCATAAACTCGAATTTACCCCCATTAGTTCAAATGCAATACCTCCATAGCCTAGCTGAGCTAGCTGCATAGTTCACGCAACGGCGGCCAAATAACCATATTTTACATAGTCAACAATAACGGGATATATCCAATTAGCCACATTATGCAAGAAGACTGATAATTCGACACAAAGAATCCACTGATTTCTTATCAGAACGTTTACAGGAAAAATAATAACGTCAGAGGCTTTACAGTCGCGTGATGGTGGCTACAAAGAATCCATCCAGCCGCGCTCTCTTAAACGTGCACAACTGTCCTTTTTGGCAGCGCCAGATGGACACCATGCTTGTCTCCGAAGATAACTAGCTAGCTAGCTAGCTAGCTAGCTGTGCGTCCACATTCAAACACAAACACACGCTGCATTTGCTCCCAACAAAAAAAAGCCACATTCCTTTTAAAACCAACAGTCGCGCGCACTTCGCCAGCCGTCGACCACGGAGAAGAACGCTGTGAAAAATAAAACTTGTCAAAATTCATTACCTCTTTTGGCAGATTTCATCCTTTGTTGGATAATGTTTCAAAAATCCGCAGCTTTCGAAGTTCCTTGGCGAAGAAATGCGTGCTTCCGACAAAACGGTGACAAGGGGATCTTTTCTGGCCAAGACAAGGTGTTGTTACACGCATTCGATCTCCACAAACCTTGATTCGACACCTCACTTTGTAGAACACGCTGACGTGCGCTATAATTTCTTAACGAGTGGGTTTCCTTCCATTTGCATATTACCAAGCGCATAAAATCTTGTTGACAAATACGTCCTGGTTACCTGCAATACAGATACGCCAACTCTTATTCTGCTAGTGACAGTAGTCCCTAAACCCTCCTCCAGTGGTTCAACGAGCCAATCATAGACTTGGTCTGCTGTTAGACAGATCTATGTCATCAGCCTTGAATGAGTGACAGTCGAGTTGATGCGTTTATTTTATAAAAAATCCTCCAAAAGATTCGCACCAAATTAAGCGATCGTGATAATTAATTAGTTTTTAATTATCTGTATTTCTGATAGCATAATAATTATGTTCGAGAAGATAAAAAGCGGTTTTAGGTGTAGTCCTACTTATTTTTCTATCGAAATTAAATATTTATAGCAAATTCCTGCCATTGGCCCTGTTTTGTAAAAAAATTAAAAAAGAAAGTATTTGCAGCTTGACTATAGCTGGCTTGGGTTGCCCGACGGTCTGCTTCATGTCTGCATTTCGGGCATCTTGTTTGTAATGGTGTGCAGCTTTTACTTTTTTATATTAATTTCGAATGTCCTGCACTTATTTATTTAAGAAAGCATCGAAATGGAAAAAGATGTACAAGTTTCTAGTGCAAAAACAACTGTGATCTGAAAGAACCATCGCGTTAATGGACAAAAACATAAAGGGAGAGAAAAATACTAAAAAAGGGAACGGGTGTGGGGAAAAGGCAAACACTGTAAAAAAAGAAAATCAGTGTGTTGTCCTACTTATGCATCATCATATTGGTGATGTTTTCTAATCTTGCATATAGCAAACCCCGTCGCTGGGAATGCACTAGAACGCACAAGCGCCAGCCTTCCAAAGTTTATCGTTGCCTCTTTTTCTCGATTTACCAAGCAATGGTCTAATCTAAAAAGTAGTTATTTAAATCGTGAAAAGAAATGTAAAGAAATAAACATGGGGTACAATTAAATTTGACTTCATACTAATCTTGGAACTTCGCCAAGGTTACCTCATCGTGCTTGATGCGCTGAAAAAAAATGGAAAGTGTTTGATTTCACTTTGCCTCTCCTGAAGAGCTCCGACAAGGTTACGTTTCAGTGGTTAAGTAGAAGTGGCTATATATAGCTTGCACACTAGCAACAATAAAAGAATCATAAAGTTTATTGTAGGCAGTAGGACAATACAGCAATCTACTGCAGCAGCCTTTGGTACTGTTGAGTGAGTAGTGTGAAGTGTTGCATGTCCTTGCTTTTGTAAGCCTGCTAGCCTATTCAACCTTTACACCAAAGATTCCAATTCAATATGTAGAGGGAAGAGAGGAAAAACAAGAGACACCTTTTTTGTTAACTTAACTCCATTTTATTACTAAAACAAAGACCCTGACATACACAGCCTAAAATCCATATAGCATTAGAGATATCGAACAAATCCTAGTCAGTAAAATATGTGCTTGTCTCATAAAATATTGATTATCGATTGTTATAGGAATATTTTTTTTCTTTTTTTTTTTTTTTTTTTTTTTTTTGCTACAGACTCTTGCGTTAAGAGTATTGATTTCATCTTGGGCCCCATCCTACCCAAAGCACAGCCAGAAAATGACAGGATGCCGAGAGCAAGAAAAGCTCATTTTTGCATGTTAGGCTTATGAAGACCAGGGAGGAGCGCAGCCTTGCGTCCCAGTGCAGGGTCACCTATCTGGGCTTCCTGTAACCCATCGGCGGGGGTGGGGCCGACCGTCCATTGCAGCCTAACCCTATCTGCACTGAGCTGTGGGTCAGTCACTTAAGAGGTATATAAAATGTTTTTCCTTTAGAATCCAAGCAGCGTGAACAGACCGGGTACTCCACTGAAGTGCATCTCAAATTAAAATCATTTCCAAAATAGCTTACGCCCTACAGTTCTACATGTGGGGATTTTTCTGAGAAATAAACAAAAAACAAAACAAAAAAAAACACAACTGAGAGACAGATTTCCAAATATTTTCCAGAGCTTTCAAACCCAATCCGTGTCCTATAAGACATGGAGTGTAATGGTCCAGTGATCCTAAGGGAAACCCTCTAATACGAGATGGTCGTATTGCAATACAAAAGGATATAGATGACTGTAGAATATAAGAAGAGTTTACTTGATTGAGAAATAGTTTTGAAATCCCAGGAACAAACTATAAATGGAGAGCAACAAGCAACAAAATGTCATAAGTGTAATAACGAAAATGCGTCAATCCCTCTGACCTGAATACTCTTAGCACAATGTGATTTGGAAGGAAACCTACAGTTGAGAGGAAAATCTGTGGATCTGAATCCTTTCTGATATTTGCTCTCCGTTCTCTTCTCTCTCTCACTCACCTAGTGTAAGTGAAAAAATATTTTTTTAAGTCTTGCAGTGTAGATTCATGTTAATTTTTTTTAAAACAGAGGACAAATCCTCACAAACATCAGAAATCTCTTGCCCTCATCTTTTCAGCTCTCTGTACCCTGTCTCTTATAAAAGGATGATAGATGCAGTTACAGGCTCAGGCACAGCTGGTGTGCTGCACCTCACTGACAAACCTGTGTGCTGGTGCTGCCCATATTATTTATTTATTTATTTTTAAAATTTACCTTCAGAGAATACGGAGCACTACTACAACCTACAGAAGTCTCAAAGAGCTGTTTTTGGAGTTTAAACAGCATGGAAAGTAAAATCATTTGCTTAGACACTTTGTCCTAGTAAAGCTATTAAAATTGCAGGTGATTCTTCCCCAACACTTGACAAGCTGCTCCTGCTCCTGGCCAAACGCCTGCTCTATTGTGCAGGCTTCAGACCCAGAATACACACAGCCCGTCGCCTGCTCTGAAAGCCTGGTTCACCTGGGTTAGAAGTTGAGCCTGATGGTGGCAGGTCTGCGGAGATGCGTCAGACGTGCCTTTAAACCCCGAGCAGGGAGAGGCAGCAGGCCGTCGGCTCACAAAGCCGCAGGCGTCAATGGCCCCACCCCCGCGCCAAATGGGGAGAGGCAGGGGACAGAAGACATCCCATTCACACCATTATCACAAAACAGCCATGGGAGCCATCACTGGCTCAAACACACAACACCACAGACAAAAGGACCCACTCACTTGACCATTTACTTGTATGCAGCATTTGTGTGTGTGCTTAAAGAAAGCAGGTAGGGGTGATGGGTGGTTCTTTCTTAGTCAAAAATTGCCTATGTGCTTTTTAAATAGAGATAAGGGGCATCTGATGAGAGAACTCGTGTTTAACTGGACTGAATTTAGAGCTGCACTATGAATTTGTGACTGTAAACCTACAGGCACCTTCAACCCACAAAAGGACTGAAAGACCTCCAGTTGTCAGGAACTGGTTGGTGCCACATGTGTAGGGGACACATCACACTGTGTGGTGACGAGCCTGAAGCCATATTGTTACGGACGTGTCATGTCCTTCCTGCTGACCGTGAACCAAATTAACCCCAAGCAAACAATGTGTTCTTTAGGTCCAACAGAGCGTTTAAACTAATAACCGAAGAGGAACACCGTTTAGTGGGAACCTCAAAAATCACAACCATTACTAAAACAATATGGATAAATTAAGCTCTTTGAACTGCCACCTAACATTGATGTAAGTATGATGAACCTGGAAACACCTAGCAGTGAAGAATTTTGTCTGGTTCCATCATAATTGGATCCAAATGTCAACAGGCTGAGCTTCAAGTGACTTTGGTCTCATAATTAAAACACTCAATATTTATGAGGGTTCTCCACAAATTTCTTGAAAGCCTAATAAAAGCTTAATTCACCATAATTGCCAGGGACATAAATTGTAAACTCTATTTCAACAGCCTGAAATGGCAGCCAAACAGTTCGCAAAAGTCTGTAAAGTACCAGAGTTTAATGATTTTGTCATTAAACACTTTGATGGGTTTAGATGAGAGTAATGTAATGTTAAAATGAAAGCACACAAGGAAGAGAGAACAAATTACTATAAAAAAAAAAAGTGTTCACTTTAACCATATATTGGCTCACTGACTTGTGCTTACAGTGCATCACCTACTGACTGCAGTACCTAAAACGACCACAGAGGTGTGCTATTTCTCCAAGGGTTCCATTAAGGGTGTTTTTTTTTTTTCTTCCGAACTATATTTCTGTTGCTGCTGCTGCAGGATATGGATAGTGGATAGTGAAATGTCTGAAGAAGAAAAACGTACACAAAGACTGAATTTTAAATAAAAGGCCAAAACATGTCACTAGGCTTTTGTTAATGAAGATTTCCTTACAGAGATGTCACCTAACCTATGGCTAATAACTTTAATAAAACACTTCTCTTGGTATGGTTTCTCGACAGCACACCAGGCTGACGGTGCTTGTGAAGTGTGGTCAGTACACAGCAGGGGGAAGCAGTACAGAGGGAGTTATGCTCGAGATCTCCCCCTGGTGGAGTAGGAAGGTTTAGTCTTTATGAGCGGTAGCATACAATAACTCATCCCAACCTCCATTAAATCTGGCACGTAAATATGCTTAAGAGCATGGAAATTACCATCCCCTCCCCCCATGATCAAATGGCATAAAGACCTAAAGGAGCAATAAATGTGTTTTATTTTTCTTTCACTCCATTGGTTCACTGTTGGTCACATGGTGTGTCAGGACAGTGAAGCCAAAAGGAAACTCCATTCAGTTCATCTAATGGCAAACCCATACGTTCTGCTTGGTTTAAACCAGAACATACACACTCAGGAGCACAGCTGAGTCGTGGGCCCCAAGCACGTTCCCGACAGGAGAGTGGAGCAGGCGGGAGGAGGAATGGCCACAGGGAAGAAAGTTTAACATGGACCCTCATTCAGGGGCCACATCCTCCTAGTCACCACGACCTCATGGTGAAGAAGAGATTTCTACAGCGGATATTAAACAAGGCCGCGGACCAAAAGCAACTGACCAAATGAATTAACAGGAAGACAAGTTTTTCAGAGAGGGCTGATGCATGGAGGGAGTCTCTGAGCAGGTGTGTGTAGGCAGGAGTGTTTTAGACAATCTACAGAGGTCTCCGTCTTCCTTCTAAACTCAGTGGGGCAGTGGGAGGCAGAAAAGGTGCAGCTGCTCTAATGCCACACAGTAGATTCTTATCCAAGATATAACAACATTTAACAGTCTGATATGAAGTTTAGGTCATATAATTATCAATAATAATAATAATAATTACAATAATAATAATAATGTCATACTAAAAGTCTAAATGAGGTTTTCCTTGGCAGTCTCTGAAAAGAGGAGCTCTTCATGTGTTGTGTCCATAATTTCCACCGTCTTTGTCTCCTTGTTTTGATTATATGTTGCCACAAAACAAAACAAAACAAACAAAAAAACAGAAACAAACAAACAAAAAGCAGTGTTTTATACTGGAGCACGTTTGCGTCATGCCTCGTTGCCCGTCTCCTCACTCCTCCCACTCTCTCCTTTCTGCCATCCCACGTGTTCTCCTGTCGCCGCCTCCCCTCCTCACTCCCTCTCCAGCCCTCCCCTCCCCTCCCCTCCCCTCTCTCAGAGGCGGGTCTGGGCCTCGGGGACGTAGATCTCGATGCTGTTGGCGCTCTCCGTTGTCGAGTTCTGTTTGACTGACTGCGCTCTCTTGGCTGCCATCAGCCTCTTGCGAGCCTCCTGCCGCTGTTTATCAGCAGCTTCTCCGCTCTTGTCCCGGCTCAGGGCAGGCTTGGGCTTCCCCGGCTTCTTGGGCACCGGAGGGGCCTGTTTCTGGTTCTCCTGGACGCCAGCAGTCAGCAGGACCACGGCAGGACACACAGGGAAAGAAGAGCTGGAGCTAAAGCGGGACTGTATGCCTGAAAGAGTGTCTGGGTACATCCATGCGTCTATATAATGTTTGCGTACCTGTTTATATGTATGTAATGCTGTGCAGCCGTTTCATGTATATAATCCTGTGTACCTGTTTGTCAGGCGAATCTCGGTCCAGTTTCCAGTCGTTGGTTTTGAGATGGTAGAGCTCGTCAAACTTGAGACTGATGTCTTCTATTGAGAGCTGCAGGAGATCCCAAAATCCTGCCAAATCCTGAGCTGTGGGTCTAGGGTTAGCGTTCACATTCTACACACACACACACACACACACACACACACACACACACACACACACACACACACACACACACACACAGAGAGAGAGA
>JAOXYF010000018.1:8880752-8891417 GCA_028565775.1 Sternarchorhynchus goeldii | reverse complement strand
CTCTCTCTCTCTCTCTCTCTCTCTCTCTCTCTCTCTCTCTCTATCTCTCTCTCACTCTCTCTCTCTCTCTCTCTCTCTCTCTCTCTCACACACACACACACACACTAACAGGAGTGAGAACACGTAGGTCTGATAATGTCTGGCTTGTGATCAGAATTTGACAGAATTTACAATGTATCACATGTGAATTGGACTCTTGTCCTTTCACCCCTAGTCCATTTATACTTGTACTAAAAATGTTTTTTTCCATAATAACCTGTAAGTGTGAAACAATGATACGAGTTATGGAGTGTATTTGTAAAATAACCTGGTCCTAATAATTAACCTGGTCCTAATTAATTAATTATCCTAATAATTAATTAATAATTAAAAATTTCCTTCAGTTGTAATTAGCCTTCAGACAGTATGAAAGTATATTAAGGACATACACAAAATGAACTATTGTTCATACCTGAAGGGTGATGTCTGTCACCAGGAAGTTCTAGTAGCAACTCTAGCAATATATTATGTCACTGCAACATTTTATCAAAAAAATAAATAAATAAAACTCAAAATCCAAACCGTTATCTATATCTTAACTGGTCTAGAAAGTATTTTAAAAATATGCCTGTTGGAATAACTGTGTCTCTTCACACTTCCACACATTTTCCAACCATATTCCTGTACTCTGAGAACACACGTGGGGTGGGGGTGGGTGGATGTCATAGTCCTGTAGCAAAAGAACTTCACCTCAGAATAGGAAGTGTTGGAACAGAAGCTAATACTTGTCCATAAAGGCTGTGGTTAGCGAGATCAGGTGTGTTACACTGGGGTAGGAGTGAAACTCCATCAGCAGACATGCTGGATCAGCACAACTTGATCCAGATGGGAAGCAACTATCCTGGAGCCTTTTCACACCGAGCTTTCACCCTGCTTAACCGCAGGCCCAACATGGCTGGGTGCCCTGTGCGAAATGGGTCAGCCAAAGTCGAGCTACTAACTAGATGCGATGTAGTTAATGCTATTCATTTACAACTGACGTGGTCAGTGCCATCTACTGGCAATGTAGCTATCCTACTCAACAGTAGCTATAGAAGTTGTGGGTTACAGCAGATAAACAGCAATGTCAGGAAAATAGTCAGCCATTTATTCCATTGTGAACTAGTGATAAACAAAGCTTCCATCTGCCTTTAATGACATATACAGCGCTCAGCAATTAATTGGCTCTGGTCCGTGAAAAATACAGGTAGTGTGTTTAACAAGGATCTAACCTGAGTTGGGCCATTTTACCAACTCAGGTTTACCACGTGTGTGTGGACATGTGCCGTGGATGAACACCTGTGTGAAGGCCCCACTCACCAGTGCTGGTGCTGTAGGTTCGCACGGTGGTTACGGTGGGGGGTGGAGAGTCGGAATCCAACGATGCCGTGTCGTCGTCTTGAGAACAGCCTGCTTGAATGGCACGGAGGTAACTATGGCTACGGGAACGGAAGCATGTGGGCATGGGCATATCCGGAGGCTCCTCGACCCGGGAGTTTAAGGACGTGTGCGGGTGTGTGTCTCCGAACACGGATTCCAGACAGGATTCTTCTCCATAGCGTTGACTCATCTCTGAGTCCCGCACCTGGTGGGACAGAGACAGGTTGGTCTAGATTGCCAGATCAGAGCAGTTGGCATGGGTTGCCAGTTCAGAGTAGTTGGCATGGGTTGCCAGATGGGCCTAATGGAGCGAGGTGGACAGTGATGCATAGATTGACTAGCTGCCAGCGTGGAACTAACCCCCCAGAGCATGCCCAGAGGAGAGGTGTACAGGACATTCTGTAAGTGTTGACAGGTGACGGAGAGGTGAAAAAAGACTGCTCAAATGGTCAAGTCTGACTCGGTACTTTCAAAAGTGTTTTGTCACCTTAATTCAAATGAAGTGCATTTTAAGTACATATTGGCAAATGTTGTTTAAAAAGCAACTTGAAAACAATGTGTGTGTATATGTGTGTTCGTGTGTGTGTAATAAAAGAAACTATGCAGAGAAGCTGGTTTGTGTGCACTAAAACCTAATGAACTTAGAAGATGAGTAAAAGAAAAGCTCTTAATGTAGACCTAAAAAAATCAGTGAATGGACATTAAATGAACCAGCAGTGCTGACTCACTCTGGAGGCTCCATACGTTTTAGACAAAACCAGTTTTAAATGTTCATAGATTATGGGATATGTGTGTTAATTGACAGGGTGATTTTAAATACGTTGGCTCATTTTGAACACTCTAAGATCCTCTTAAGGCCAGTGTCGTTCAAATACCATTTCAGTCTGGCAGACTTAATTCTTCCACCCACTGCTCTTATTCTGAGTCTGAATTGATCATTTGTCACTCTAGCAAAGTGGTAGGAGAGGAGAGAAACGGTTTGCAAGTGACATTGACACTCGGAGGTCCATGACATGTATTTAGGAAAGGGCCACTGATGTTTTAGTATTTTTCCTTCAAACTGACATAAGTGGTGTCTCGGTTAACCTGGAAAAGCTGTGAATAATGTAGAAATAAAGTCCATTGAAGCTTTCATGAACTTTTATGTAACTATTACTGTGGAATGAAACATGGTTGAGGTATGATTTCGTAAACATGGAAAAATATAGTTACTATACTTTTACGAAATCTAAATGTTCATTCAAACATTGTGCATTAATAGAAAATGCACTGAAACATGAATCTTGTGTCTTGATGTAAGGTTGTTTTAGTCTGCTAACACCTTGATAAAGGGAACTACAACATAAGAGCATCTGAGTGCTTAGACTTTCTAGAAGTATAAGCACGGCTTGGCCGCTTATGTTGAGAGAGAAGACATTCCCAATAACGAAAGTGTTTCACTGCTCTCCCAGGCCTTTCTGACTCTAACGGCTCTCTAGGACTCACATCACCCGCGAATATAGCGCTGCAGAGCTGTGTTTGCTGGGTGAATGTCTCCCGCCCGAGTGCTGACCTGGCTCATGCAGCTGCTGCGTCCGAGTGTGCTGCAGCCCTGACTGAAGTCATCGTCATCCCAGCGAGGGAACGATGACGATCCAGAACCTCCAATACAGTCCAGATTATCCAGACTGCGATTAATAGAGAACTCTCTTAGAGACGGAAGACAGCTGGGAAGAGAAGAGAGGAGAAGAGGAGAGGAGAGCATTTAGCAACGCTTGCTCATGAAACAATAAACCATTGTTATCCCTCTACTAGTCTGAGTTCACTCTTACACACAAAGCAAATGGAAACACTTAAGCCATGAGAAAAGCTTTGTGCAATGATGTAGAAAAAATGTATTCATTTAACAATCATGCTTTTCTGTCCAGCCAGCCATTGCTTCATAATCCTGTTAATGAATGAATCCATTCACTGTCTTCATTCACACCCCTTTCCCCACCAAGCCTAGTTGATTGGGCATTTACGCTAGATAAGTAGAGCTCACTATCACTGTCTGCAAAGTACACTGATTAACTCAAACAAATGTAACACACTACCAGAGCAAGCTTCTTTTCAACAAGATTAAGCAGAAACACGTCGCAGTCAAAGTGAAGCAACAAAGTGAAGTGATCATTCAGCACTGATCTGAGTACTGCCGATCCATTAAGAAAGGTGCTTGATGTTCAGGGTGAGCTTGAGTGAAAGCCAGAACTCTGAAGAGGCTTTACACCTGCGTCTCTACTGATCTGTGATGACTACTGGGTAGTTGATGGGCTTTGAGGTTTGCCTTCCTGCAGCTCTGTTCAACGGTGAAAGCCACCCAAGAGTTGGAGAGCCCAGGGTCACGCCCATCAGTCATCTCAGAGTAGGAGTACTGAGAATGAACATGCCATAGAATCCTTCTCAGAACAGAAAACTGACTAGGTCTAGATTTCGAAAAGGGTGTATGGCTCGCACACTGTGATTTAATTTAAGTGTGGTCAACACACATCACGTTCATGCAAAATGTACTGCTGTTTAAATCTTTCCATCTTTGCCTTGTTATATAGCATTCATGGTGTAAAATGATCTAAGTAACTGTATTGATAGCCAAGATCAGTAGAGGAACAATGTGATCTGATCTTGCTTTTTTTGGAACTCAAAACGGATTAGCTCCCATTTCAGCACTCCCAGTTCTGAGATGAAGCCCCAGTTCTCTTTATGCATGGAGCACTACAGGACTGTGAGGTGGCGCCCCCCGGTGTGCTTAGTGAGGAACTGCAGTCAGCATGCTGCTCTGCCATCTCACTGCACTGACCTTACGGAGCGTCCGATCTGCTGCAGGGTGGCAATGCTGTGGAGGGGGGACCAGAGCGCTTCCAAGTCCCCCTGCAGCATCGCGTAGTCCAGCGGACGGCTGGAGGGAGGGCAAAGGGCATTATGGGGGAGAAAGGGGGGGGGGTGAGGTTAAAGTAAAGATGGCAAGAGGGAAACAGAGGTTATGGGTAGGGAGGAAGATGCCCAGTACCAGGGTTATGGATTAGGAAAAGCACTGGGAAGTAGTGATGGGACTGTAACCAGGGAGTGATAGAACAGAGGGGTGTTTTCAGTACTATGTATTTGGGAATTGTCTGCCAATATGTGTTAACCTTTGCACTCTGGGATATGTAGGTTTCATGTAATCCTGGTCAGCTCTTCCTCTGCATTTCTGTTAGTGGGGTGTAAATCATTTTTTAACACAGAACTGATATTTCCAAAAATCTGAAAATGTAGCTGAACGACTTCATTCCCTCCTACAAAACAGGGAGCTACTCCTACTGTAGAACCATGATAACTACACACGGCTTCCCTGTTCAGAGGAAGGCATGGAGGAATGACAGGGAAGAGTGAGCCTAGCTCGAGTCTGTGTGTGTGTGTGTGCATGTGTGTGTGTGCGCATGCGTGTGCACATGCTTACGTTCTGGAGGGGAACTGGTCGCTGAGGGACTGCTGTGTGGCCCTCAGGTAGCTCTGTCTGCGGGCGGTTGTTTGGGGCGAGGGCTTGGGGCTGCTGTCCGAGTCATCGCTGTCCTCCAGGTCACCCATGGCCCTCACGTAGCTGCCGCTGCGCATGCGCCTACAGGGGATCTCGCCGCGGCCCAGCGTCCCGCTCCACTCTCCCGCCGATGGCATCTGCGCAGGACCACGTCAAAACAGCCGTTCAGCACCTAACAGCCATTGCCTAGGCCAGCTCCAGGCACAACGCACTACACCAAAAACTGCAATGAAAAATGACTCGTCTGTTCCCGCTACTGTGTGTGTTTACACAGCAGCTGTTCTAATACTGCCTGATCATATGAGTTAGATTGGAGGAGTCTGATATCATCTACTGGTATGTAGTCTATATGACTCATGTGTTTTTTGCATTTCTGATTACAGTAAAATTATTTATTTAATATCTAACTGTCCATATTGAGAATCTATGTTTGTGCTTGTACTTGATTCAAAACCCCCAATGTCTGAACTTCCCTTTTATTGTACCTCCAATGGCATGTATGGCATGAACAGATGCACTGTAAGGGAATAAGTCTCCAGGAGGCCAGTACCAGAGTGCTGGTTCTAACCTGTGCTGCAGGCTTTCCCACTCACCCTGCCCCGCACCTGGAGGTAGTGGCAGGCCAGCTCCTGATGGCATGACTTGGACTTGAGCATGGAGCGGTCGAGCGTGGCCGAGCCCTTCTGCCCGGCCTGCCTGCTGGCTCCCAGCGTCAGCGTGGTCCACGGCCCGCCCTTCCCGAAAGCCCCCTCCCCCATGGCCGCCCTGGCCCCGCCTCCCCCCGGAGCCGGCAGCGCGACGAGCCCCTGGTGCTTCAGGTCGTTGCTGCTCTTGGAGACCTTCAGCGTGTGCTCGCTGATGGTGTTGTAGCCCTGCATGAGGTACTTGGAAGCCGCCTGGCTCTCCAGCCCATGGCTCCCGCCGCCTGCCGGCCTCCCCAGGGTCATCATGCCTGCCGAGTTCCTGTAGCTGGTGATGTCGCTGTCCAGGTCGTCGGAGCTCCAGTAGCCGGACATGTTGGAGCGCGGCCTCCTCTTGGCCGTGGTCTCGCTCTTGGCCCGGTCTTTGCTCTTGCTGCGACGCCGCTGTTTGTCGTTGCCGTGGCCACCGGCCTGCCGCCCGTTGGCCGCGCCCTTGATGGCGGAGCTCTCCAGCGAGTGCGACTTGGCGAACAGCTTCTGCACGGAGTGCACCAGGTAGCGGATCTTTCCGGGGCTGTCGGTGCGCTGCTGCTGCTGCTGTTTGGCGCTACTGACCGGTGGCCCGCGGTGGAGCTGCAGCGTGCTGAAACCATCCCGCTGAGACGGCAGCTGCTTCTCGAAGTGGTCCAGGAGGTTAGCGGGCATCCGGTTCGTCTTTGCTGCGCCTGGGGGCCGACAGGGCACAGGGGTGTACTGCTTCAATTTTTAAAAAGGTTTTTACGGGTTTTAAAGGGCTCTCAAAGCACTCCAGATTCTCCTTCACTCTTGTAAATACATGTGTTTAATATTAATTTTAATGTACTTACTGAATAATTCACAGTAAGATAGTTGTTGAATAATGTTCCTTAAGATTAATAACTAAATAATAAGGCTTTACGGTTAAAAAATAGCTGGGGCTCCTTGACGTGTGGGGATGAAGCATCTGAGGTTTAATTAAAAACAGTGCCTGCTCCTCTAGCAGTGTGGGGACAATATGTGATAAAGCCTGACCTGTGGGACCCTGGAGCCATGCGGGTCTCAGAGATTGTGGGGGATTGCTGGGGGATTGGTTGTGAGATTGGTGGGGGATTGGTGTTATGATTGTATATGCGCTCTCCAAAATCAGCACACATCCTCCAGAAACACATCAATCCCACACTCGACCGATGTGGATAACGCATGCGGCACTGCATTATCCTGCCAGCAGAGGGGGTGAGCGAAGGAGACGAGTGCCCCTGAGAAAAACGCTGCACGACTGCCCTCCGATAGGGGGAGACGGGTGCAAACGCGTGAGGACAATCTGGTTGGATGGAGTGAAATACTGAATGAAAAAGACTGACTACTCTGTTAACTATGAGAGGAAAGGAACCAAACATATCCCTGTTGCCACAACACAACACGAAGCACAGTTCAGAGTTAACAGTGATTCAAGCAGAACTGAAGAACTGAAGGGCTCTTCTCTACCACTCTGGTCTGCAAATACACCATGAAGGCATGGAGATGTAGATTGCCAGTTATTTAGTCACTGCGAGTAATAATATTTGACTGCTCCCAGATTCCTTGTAACTGCAAAACAGCTGGATATAAAATTTATACAATATAGCTGAAAACAAGAGACTCCTGCAAAGAACATGGCTAACTGCTATATAACCAATTTTCCCTAAAATCACTTATATTTGAAAGTAAAATAAATGGACACAGAAACACATAGACAGCTAATCATATTAGTTCTCATAAGCAGTGATCCCACTCCCTTTCCCTTACTTGATATTGTAGCGGATCCACTGGTGATCATGGGGGTGCGTCCTGGTCCAACACCCATGGTCATGCCCATGGACATCGAGGGCCCCAGCGCCCCTGTGCCCATCCCCCCCATGCTATCACCAGTAGGAGGGGAGAAATCGCCCTGCTCGAAGTGGGAGTTGTAGTGGATCCGCGGGAAGGTGCTGCTGGAGGACAGCTGGTTGTTGAGGGGCATCAGGCAGTCGGGAGGCAGGCCACTCGGGATGGGCGCCGGGGAGAAGTGCTGGGGGTCCAGGGCTCCGTAGTAGTCCATGGCTCTGGGGAGGAGGTAGGGCGTGCGCGAGAGAGTGGAGGTGGCCGAGGGCAGGTACAGGGGGTCCGCGCGGCTGGGGGAGCGCGGAGGAGGTTCGTAGTCGGAGAGGTGGCAGGTGCGCTGGGGGGTGTGGCCTTTCATGGCAGACTGGGGCGGGGCCCCCCCACCTCCCTAGAGGAGCAGCATGGTTCCACCAGGGAGAGAGACACGCCCTGGAGGAGATATCCTGGAGAGTGAGAGAGAGATAGAGAGGGAGAGAGAGAGAGAGAGAGAGAGAGAGAGAGAGAGGAAGGGGGAAATAGAGAGGGATAGAGAAAGCAAGGGAGCAAAAGCAAAGCAGAATGAGTCATCATGGGTATCAAAGTGACACAAAAGAAGAAACAACACTCCGACACACACAGAGTCTGTTTTTAGGAAAGTAATTCAAAGCTGTGTCTTGATTTGAGACAGCCTTTAATTGACTGGTCAAAAAGAGATGACTGTGTTGAGCCAGTATCTCACTGTGCACATCTGTTAGAAAACATAGAAAACACACACACACACACACACACACACAGACACACACACGGCAGATAGCATTGGTGCTTGTAAACAGGATAACAAGCAGGATGTGGTTTTGCTTCTGTAATACAGGAGCTTGGTACAGCTTTACAGAGTGAGAGGGCATGTCTGGGGAACGGGGCTCATCCACCTCCAGTTCTCTCTGCCCCTATTCCTGACCCACACACAGTCTGCAGTGTCTCTGCCCGTATTCATGACCCACACACAGCCTTGCCACCTGTTTTATGTGGACTCTAACCAACAGCCACCTGCCCCACACACACACATACACACACACACACACACACACACACACACACACACACACACACACACACACATATAAGCCCACAAAAACACAGCCTTCTTCCTTCTAGCACCTGAACTACGTCAAGCAGTGAAGCGTCCAAACACACATCCCCCCAGGAGCCACAGAGATGTATGGCCCTGCTTCAGCCACCGCTTCCTTCTCTCTCTCTCTCTCTCTCTTTACTTAACATGGCAGGATTTTGGACTACACACTGACACTGTGGTACAGAAAAGAGGGTTGAGGCGATGGGTGTTTGCTGCCCCATGTCGTGTGCCCAGACTGGCTGTGCCCTGCTATTGCCCAGTTGGCGTGTTTGGTAGCAGCATGTGTGTGTGTGTGTTAGTGTTTGGCAGGGAGGTGGGGGTCAATTTATCAGTTCAGTCAGTACAGCATTACAGTAAGTACAGCATTACAGTCAGTGGCGTGACTCCTGACTAAAATATAATAAGCTGATGGATGGTTGAGATTTTGTCTTCTTTGTCTTCTTTGGTTTTGTGATCAGGGGAGACCCAGGGCAGTGGCACACACAGGCAGCATTAAACTCTGAACAGCCATTAGTGGTTTTCTCATGGATGAGGTAGTTTTACACACTAGATAGAGAGATGGGGGTATTTACCAGAATTCATGAGACCTGAGAGGAGTGTCAGAGGGAGTCTGAGGAGAAATCTGACCCATCAGCAGCACCATCATCATCACGCAGAGACAGAGCACAACGTCCAGGAAGTAGAGCTTCAGGTATCAAGAATCCCTTTGAAGCTATGAATACACATCTCCCTGGTGCTCCAATACCTCAGTCACTTCAGACAAATTACCTTAGAAAAGAGGGCCAGCTATATAAGAGTGACTATAGGAGTTACCTCTCTCTGTCTCTCACACACACACACACACACACACACAAACGTCTTAGTTAAAATGAAAACGCAGGTCAGGTATACTCAACAAAGAGGAACCTGAAAACTACTGCAGCCCAGCTTATAAATAATGGAAACATGTTCAATTCTGTTGTAAGAGGAAATCCACAGTGATTATGACTTTCAAAGCTTGTGATTCTCTGCATGGAGTGCATGGAAAATGCAGCACAGTCTTAAGAATAAAAGAAAACAGAAAAACGCATATGACGCTTCAGTTAATTAAATGTTTCCTATTTATCAGAGAACACCATATAAAATATGCATATTCCACATTCACATAAGATTAAATTTGCTATCACAGACTCTGAAACAAGATTTAATTTAGGTTTATACTGTATAGGACATGCAGACAGAGAGAAATTAACACACACACACACACACAGACACACACACATTAATATTCCATCTCCCGATGAATGATTATCCTCATGTTTTAATGCACTTCTCTAGTCTTGACTCACTTGATATCATTCATGTAGAGTTCTGGATTTATGCCAGAGTCATTAATTGCTCATTTTGAATCCAATCACTCAGAGTTAGCCAGAAGACCATATCAAGCAGTAATAATTTTGAATGAGCCAGATGTATTTACTTACACATCCCACCATGCTTCCAAGAATGAAAGAGAGAGAGACAATGACAGTCAGAGAGAGAGAGAGAGAGAGAGAGAGAGAGAGAGAAAGAGAGAGAGAGAAAGAGAGAGAGAGAAAGAGAGACAGAGAGAGAGAGAGAGAGAGAGAGAGAGAGAGAATCATGATTATGTGGGTTGTGAATGAAGATGTAATGACACAGGTGTGTTATGCTACCATACACACACACACGAACCCACACACACACACACACACACACACGCACACACACACGAGATAAAAAAGAAAGGAGAGCAAACTTCTGTCAAGCTTACTGGAAGGAGCCGAGGGAACAGGTAACCAGCCTGAATTAGAGTGCTAGTATTGTTTGTGGGAGAGAGATCAGTCAGCCTGCATTACAGCTTCCTGCTCTCTATACAGCCAGTGGACTGTTGCTTTTCCTTCAACAGAAAGCTGTACAGGTGAACTCCACAGAGTGCCATTCAGCACTCCAAACAGCAGGGGGTGCCAAGGGGCAATGCATTGCACATTATGTAGCATATTTACATAGCATATTTTACAGTACATCATCTAAGCTCACACACACACACACACACACACACACACACACACACACACACACACACACACACACACACACACACAGGC
>JAOXYF010000018.1:8849650-8864680 GCA_028565775.1 Sternarchorhynchus goeldii | reverse complement strand
AGGGCACGTTTATGCTCTTGATGGGGTTTAGTTTAGCGAGTAGGGCACGTTTATGCTCTTGATGGGGTTTAGTTTAGCGAGTAGGGCACGTTTATGCTCTTGATGGGGTTTAGTTTAGTGAGTAGGGCACATTTATTACATTGTTTCTGCTCTCCCCCAGTTCTTAACATAACCCCAAGCAATCAAGAACACTAAATGGCTGGTGTAGATATACAAGGAACTAAGGTAGAGCAAAACTATGCACCATCTGCTGGGCCCTAAGGAAAAACACTGGTTTATGAGATAACCAGAATAGAAAAAAGAGCTTCAGAATGGCGAGTGAAAACAGGAAAATAGGCAAAGCGAGTTCGCAAAGACCTCTGCAGCATCTGGCATTTGCACTAGTCTAACAGCAGCGATCCTTTTAGCTAGAGAACCATGGATACAGAGGCAAAAAAACAAAAAAAAGCTGATTACTAATCAGGACAACAAACACGCTAATCACTGCAATATTCATTCAATACTCAGCAGCAAATTGGTTTGCTAAATACACATTTATTTCACAGCCAGCCACTTAGTGTTCCAACAACGTTCCTAAAGAGCAGAAGTGATATACTGCTGTGTCTCCTGACACACGTGAACCTCAGTCTGAATGTGTTCTTGACCGTAGTCCCTCCTATTTCCTCCAACACATCCTCTATTCAAAGCGTGCGCTGAATTCCCACCTACTGCCTGGCGCTGAGCCTCTTGCGTGAGCTTGCACATCATCACGTGCACTCTCGTCAGCTCCAAGCCATGCCGATCTGGCCACTATCTCATTAAGCGCTCCCAACATGCCCTTGGGGAACGCTGCTCATCAAATATTAATGGAAACAAAATGGATTGTAGCTTGATTCTGTGAGTGATACTTACAAGCCAACTCTCACCATCGATGGTTGGCATTACTACAATCACTTCAGGGTCAATGCTGTTTGTAAAGTGCGCCCCCCCCCCCCCTTGACCTCTGGGTATTGCACAGAGTGCACTTAACCTGCGAGCCTGCCTTTAAACATCACACACAGCACGCCTGCACACCGCATACTTGAAATATTTCCAGGTTAACACACCCGGGATATCAGGCTCCAGCACACCAGTGTTATAAATATATCAGGTTCACATAGATATTGTACAGTTACATAAGCCAATGCTAACTCACGTATCATTCTCTAAATTCCGCCTAAACACTGCATCTTTCTCATTGGCTAACCGAAAGTACAGCTGCGAGTTCTCTTTCTTTGCTATTAACTTACATTCAGTTTTTCTCAGCAGAAAACTATTTGATGTAGAGGGATAACTGCACTTGGCACAAGTCACCAATGATTACAACTTACAGCAGGTAGAACAGGACTCACCGAGGTAGAGCCTGTGTCTACACAGAGGACACAGCCTTCCCTAATGAATGCCACCTCCCTGCACTTGGGTAGAAGGTACAGAAACATTGTTGTCCTCCAACTGCTAGTCTCCTTGGGATTTTTACCTGCATACCGGATGTAAGCGATCGTCTGTACGGCATGTGGCGGGACTGCCGTGCCGTGCCGCGGACGCTGCTGAAAAGCGGGGCCAGACTGATGGGAAGAGCCGCGGGTTGGCCATGGGGTGCCTGGGCATCAGTCTCCATTATGCCTGGCAAAAGCTCCTCCGTGGGTTTAATTACTGAGCCCTGGAGACGGGAGACCATGTGACTCGATGTAGACTGCCTGCAAGTGCAGGACCATGCTGACGAGCCCGGAGTTTAGATCAGGACGTGCATGCAGGCAGCTGATTCGATCAGGACGTGCATGCAGGCAGCTGATTCGCCACAGCAGAGAGGACGGAGGGAGCGTTCAGCTGAAGGCCAGCTGCTGTGGAGCGGCACTGTCAGAGTGGAGTGCTGGAGCTAACAAGGATTTGGCTGTCAAGATGCTGATCAGCTGCATCAGGAAGAGACGTTTAGGGGAGAATTAGGATGAAACCCTTGACAAGATTGACTGCAAGGAAGACAGAAGTAGACAAGCTAATGAAATGTCCATCAATGACCCAAAAAGATGAATATATTTCTATATTTATAATGTTTCTCTGTCTTCCATGTTCAGATAAACATTACAAATACATAGAAATTGACATAGATATGGACATGAAAACAACTCTTATTTTCTCAGCCAAAGAAAATCATCCATGTTGAAAGGGTTTGACTGAAGTGTGTGTGTATGACCAAGACAGAATAAGTCCAGTGATCAAAGTCATGATGTTTAGTACAGGCAGGTGTGTAGTGTATTTTAAGGGGAGTCAGTGTGTGTTTCTCCCTCACACAACCTTCGTCTGTGCAGTCAGGGATACTGCATTAACATGACAAAGCACCACGCTGGCTGCCAGATTAATAACCACAGTGTAGCATAGCAGAGCAAAGGCCTGACGGGTGTTCTTATCCAAGAACAGAACATCTCTCACACACACACACACACACACACACACACACACACACACACACACACACACACACACACACAGGAAAAGGAAGAGAGAGAGAGAGAGAGAGAGAGAGAGAGAGAGAGAGAGAATATGAGATGGAAAGATATTCTATACGTAATTATATACATAATGAAACCTTCAGGCTGTTCACTTCACTTAGGCCACTAACTGCAATGTAACCTGTAACAGTGTTACATAGTATTTTTGATTGTGTGGTAAGCAGATATGCCAAGAAGGGAAGATAAAGCAATGCAGACCAGTTCACCATGTATTTACACCCTTTTAATGAAAAAAAGCAAAAAATCGGCAAGTTCTCTAAGTGTCAATGCTCAGCTAATCCCCTACAGCTATGAGGGTTCTCACCTCATCAAGCCGATATATCACTGATGAAGTGGAAAGACAGGCTTTTTTGTTTAAAACTGCATGATTTAAATGCTTTGACTTCAGGTGGCACCTCCAGTTAGTTTTAAAATTGAGGCTGGCCAACAGAAACTCGTCAATAAAATTCTGTGTAGAAATACTGAGAAGGAAAGGTATTGATTAACTGCGTACTGTTTAGCATTAACATTTAACATTGCTTCTTTGATGCAGTCTAAAATTTTAAAACCCAAAGGTTAGAAAGCTGGGGTGGGGTGAGACGGGATTGGGTGAGACACACTCGCTTATCCACACCTGCACTCATGTGGAGGGTCATGTGGAAGGTCACATGGAAGGTCACACGGAGCTTCACAAAGGTGGTGACATGGAGGTTTGCGTGGATGGGTCACATGTTCTCAGTATAACATTACAGTTACACTGTGCTGCTGCGGGTCCCAGTCTGCATCTCTGTGATCTTCACTGCATGTATAGACTATGGTGATTCCTAGAAAATGAATACATGCGACTTTATAAAGACCTTGGTCTTAATTAATTCGAAATTCCTGTCACTGTACGTCAAAGCCAGTAGTAGATTAACTCTTCCAGTGCTGATTTGGTGATTCAGTGTTGATAATCATAGGTGTTGCTCAGTACTGTTTTTTGTGATGTAAAGGTTAAGTAATAAATCACAGAAGGAACATTATTACGTGCAGTGCAAAGTACACACACACTCAAATATCCAGATCCTGACTCATGATCTTCCGATCTGCCTGATGCACCCTGATGCCCTTCCTCTGCTTGAGTCTCACCAACTTAACGTCACTCACTGCTGCAAATGGATATACTTTAATGTCTGTAAACAGTAAAGTCCAAGCCCCCAGTGGACAAGCCAAGGGACATCTGTGATGTATGACATCGGTTGTTATAAAAAGCGCTAAATAAATACATTTTGACTTGACTAAGTATTACATATATTGCAAATCGTTTTTTTCCTTTATGTAGCGTCATGATACTACATCATTAAACACAATACATGAACACAATAAGCAAAGGACAACCTTAAACACACAACAACTCCTCTACAAAATCAAAACTGAACACAATACCCCATTCATTCTTTTAGATAATTAGTAGTCCCAGCACATTCCTCCTGCCGGTACTAATGTAATCGCCCACATGCGAAACTCGATGTCTACACCCACGCCTGCTCTCTCAACTGTCGCGATGTTTTCCACCTGATTTTAAACGACAATGAAAGCCAACGAAGTTTGACTGCAATTAGTGCTAATCAATACACACCACTTGATTCCTAAACACTGCATCAACTACACGCACCAGAGAAATCAGTGCCACACAATCGAGCTCTTCCTGTGCTGCTGATCTCTCACTGTTATTATGCAGTATTAACTGATATGGTGCGTGAAGAAGAGTAATTAAAATATAAATGTAAAATCTTATTGGAGAGACACAAGATCTAGACATAAAAACATGAAGATGGTAATAAGCTTTTAAACTGTTGCTTTATAATCAACTTTTGCTTCAAGTACATGTCCTTTCAACGCACTCCTGATAAACTGGACTTAAATCTTGTCAAAGACAGTGGTTGGCCAAAACGACCCAATTTCGGAGTTTTTAGCTGTCTGCACTTGCTTTTGACCTGCTTTTATAGATTCCAGAAATAAAATTATCCAGCAGAGATCATCTGCTTCACAGCATTTTTTTCCCATCATATAACGAATAAATACAGCAACAATGAATTAAAATACACCAGGCAGGATATCGAATGTACCGCAATGTTTCAGCTCTATTTTCAAACTAATATAACGAACACCACCAACAGCGAGATAAAATCGACAAACGATGCGTGACATATACACGCTTTTATACAGACACACGAGACAAGGCGCAGGTGAAACGAGTAACAACGACGAGACCAACATTTAGACACCACGCCCACAGACACACACACGGAACGCTTATCAACGCAAATACACACACACACACACACACACAAACAGAACAGGTGCGGAGTCGTCGGCGGCGGCTATCGTGACAACCCCAAACAAGGATATACTATCTTTATATACCATAAATACTGTTAGACTAACTAGCACAAAATTAATCTAATGAATTATGGAATCATAATCAATCTAAAGTTTAGATTGTTTTTCAATAGTAATGTAACCTTTTATGATATCAACAAAATGGAAATTGTGAATATTTTAAAACTTTTTAAAAGTATTTTAAATATAATTGCATGTGTATTTCAATGTATTCAGTGTTCCTTCAGTGTCTTCTACCGTACACTAACCTGAGAATAAACATGAGCATGTGAAATGGATTGTAATATGCAGCCCACAAAGTATCAGACATTATTAGTAGATAAGCAGTACAGTTTGTGATTTATTTTTCTGTACACATAACAGCGTTATTAAAATGACTTTGGCACCATAAAATATGGACACACCATCTGCAAGAAAAACTTTGGAAATAAACTGAAACTTTAGCTTTAAACTTTATTTAGCACATTAACTCTGTAGGTTTGAGTGGGGCTTGTCTGATGACAGATGGAGACTCCATTAATTGTAGCTATGATGAGAGTCGCGTTATCATCATCCATAACAGTTTATGCAGACTGAAACAGCTGCTGTGAAACCGTGTGGGGATGTGAGTCATAAAGCTGCAGTTTACCAAGCCACTACAGAAACTGCAGCAGAAGTAGCTTCACCCATAGAAACCCCACCCACCTGGTTAGCTCCGCCCACATTAGCAGAGGTAGCGCAGCCCATCCGGTCAGTTCCACCCACAGTGCAGAGGCAGATTGGTCCACTTGGTCAGCTATGTCCACAATGAAGAATAAAGCAAGGTACCAAAATCTGGTACAAATGTGGTACCAGTTGCTAAACTATTGGTACCTACCACACCGATTTGCCTCGCAGATTTCAGGGCTTCAGTTCCAGTGGCATTTAAAGGTATAGTTTGGTGAAAAAATCAAATTTACTTTATTTTGCAGTTACCCCAGATGCAGACTTACGCCAGATGTACTTGATAAGCCAAGACATGTTTGGAATCAAAAGTTTGCTTCTTGAGTTTAGAACAAAAGCTACTTTTGTACTTTGGTAACAATCACAGAATGTCAACAGCAATGACAGTAGCTTTTCTAAACAAGCTACATGTGTACAAACTGCTCTCAACCTGCTGAAATCACACCCAGGTCGCTGCCCAAAGCAGTGGTGGTTCATTCACTTTCCTGCCTCACAGTGAGTCACGCTGCACCCTAAAACAAATCTTCTTGTCTGTCTCTCCTGAAGGCCTAAAAGCAGCTCGACTAGGTTGAGAGTTTGGCTGTGCTTTTACAGAGGCCATTTGGGTTGTTGTTCTGCAAGATCAGCAGTTAGCTGTTCTAAAGGAAATTCCTCGAAACGTCTTGGCTGATCAGCCACATTTGTCAAAAGTGTTTTGCATTGGTATGACGGTTTAAGGCACAACACTGTTGCTAGTTTTAGTATATGTTATCTATCTACCACCTCAAGATATCAAGCTAACCACTAGGTAAGTAACTGACCACTAATAATGAGCTGGAGGATTGCTGCCATTAATGTTGTATGGTAACATAACTTATAGATTCTAAGGGTGAAGCGATATGGTATTTTCAATAAACAAACTCTGAAAAATGAGTGGTGAGGATATAAATTGGTCATTTTTTATTTACGACACACATTTAACCTATGTACTTAATCTTCATAAACGATTTTTGACAGAAAAAGATCTGAGAGAAGCCAACATT
Organism: Sternarchorhynchus goeldii; assembly: GCA_028565775.1. Lineage (NCBI taxonomy): Eukaryota > Metazoa > Chordata > Actinopteri > Gymnotiformes > Apteronotidae > Sternarchorhynchus > Sternarchorhynchus goeldii. The sequence continues at coordinate 8,858,070 of JAOXYF010000018.1, read as the reverse complement.
ATTGTGGATTTCATACTTGGTAAAACCAGTGAGATGGAGGAGTGTGTGTGTGTGTGTGGAGAGGTGGAGGTGATGGTGGTGGTGAGGGAGTCAGAGACAGGGCTGTCAGGCTGAGTTTTGTTGTTTGTCTGAAAGCCTCATCAGACACAGTGAGGACAACTCAACCTATGCTGAAGAAGGAGATGATGGGGGGTGTGAGATGGCTGCTGCTCTAATAAACACTCTCACCACCTGTGAGAAACTGAGAGAACAGCATGATAAAAGCCTACAGGAGCCACGGCTCCCTTCAAATACCGACGGACCATAAAAGCTCTGAAAAAACCACTTCCTGAATCACAAAGACAAAACACTACACCTTGTGACATCTCAATAAGCTTTACTTTAATTTCCAGTTGAATAGCACTTTGGACAGGCATTCTGCAATGGCCAGTGTTCTCTCTGACACAGAGAATGACACAGCGTAGCACCTCCTGTACCACTATCAATTCCCTTCTGTGAAAGTGCGGATGAATCTCCCACTCCTAGAGATAGGGTAGGGACACACTGAGCCCACTAGCCAATGGGGTGTGTCAGTGACTGACCAGTGTCCTGACTGGGCTCTGTGCCATCGATTCTATTTGGTCCTCATCAGTGCTGTTACACCCAGTAGTACATGTTTAATCTGCACTTTGAGTAGCAGGAGTTTCCTTGTATGAGTGTGTACGTGTGTGCTGTTCACCAGCTGTAGTGTGTTTGTAGTGTGTAGTGTGGTTGTATTGTGTTTGTAGTGTGTAGTATGGTTGTAGTGTGTATTGTGGTTGTAGTGTGGTTGTAGAGTGTAGAATGGTTGTAGTGTGTTTGTAGTGTGTCGTATGGTTGTAGTGTGTTTGGTGTGTTTGAGTGTAAATACACTCGAATGGTGACAGTGAGAGGATGGAATGTGTTCGTCAGTCCCTCACTTATGGCTGTAGTTCTTCAGTGCCAGTCTGGTGTGTTCCTAGCCTTAATCAACAGAGGTCGATTCCCACTACACCTGGATGACATTGTGGTTTATCACAGACGAACAAGCAGTGGAAATTTCCACCAAATTCCAGAGGAATTCAACATGGATAACAACCTTAGGTACCAAACCAACAACACATGAGACTTTGCAACATCTTGGCATAGTTATTTAAAGAGCGTACTTCATCTAAAGAATACATTGTTTATTTAAACAGCACTATTCCATTAAAGAACGTAAATTCAGGCATCTTGGAGGCTTTGTGTTTAGGATGTTTGCCACTGGAGTCTTGGGTTTGTCTTCGTGTCTGGGTGGAGTTTCTATGTTCTCTCCATATCTGTGTGGGCATCCTCTCACAGCTCAGTAATGTGGAGGTTAGGTCAAATTGGCTACCCAAATAAACTGTTCTGGTGTGTGTGAATGACTGTGTATATACATACTCAGTGATGGATGGTGCTCTGTCCTGGGTGTCACACTGTGTACAACTGTCTACTGCTTCTTGCTGTTGTGTGACTGGATGTAAACGTTGTGCGTGAGTTATAAAGTTTCTTTGGGTTCAGGGAGGCTATATAAGTATAGCTACATTCATAAATTTTAAGATTTGTGCACATAAACAGTGGTATATTTCCACTTTGCATGCAATCTTTCTTTTCTAATCAAATATATGTGGCATCTCGTCATGTTCACAAGGCTCAGTGGCTAGTGTTTCTTTGTTTAAACGCAGCACCATTGTCCTTTGTTCAGTGATCATGCTAGAACAAGGCCAGCTGAGCTCATTAACATACAGTAGTAACATTGCTCCACTGCTCAAACTCGACGCCATTTAATTTTCTTTGTTTTCCACAGAAGAACCAGGATGCCAAACCCCACTTCCTTCTAACATCACACAGGCATGCATTTCTTCTCCTTTTTACACACACGAGCTGTATATTCATTTAGGCTACTTACACTGTCAATGTACTGATTGACGTTAGTTAGTTTTAATTCTTAATATTATTTAAATTCTGGTTATTGCCAATATCTCAAAGAAATCACATTTATTAAATCCTTCGGAGATCAAATGATCAAATTTCTTTAGTGAAAATTAAGGATTGTGATCATTTTGATTTGAATATATATGGGACTGAAATGATGAGACCTAATCAGACTAATTAATCAGACTAATTAATTATTATGAACTATAGTAATCATGTGTGGTTTAGTAGGTAAAAAGTCCTACACAACTCCCACAGGAGGTGCTCTCAGCCTGATTACTACTAGGTCTCTTGTCTTGTGCTGTTGTGTCACTGACAACATCTTAAGCTGTAAAATGTAAATATTGAGTAACACTGTCCAGAAAGGACAATCTAGTTCTCTCAGCTTAAATAGAACTTTTCTTGCTCCTTACTGTTGTTATAATATTGTAACATTATGTTACTGTATGTTATAATTTAATGTTGTTATAACAGTTTTTATTATGACAAACTGTAAATTTACAATAATGCCTAAAAATATTATATTATTTTAGCAAAAATCTTTAAATTGTATACAATTTAATGCTGCTGTTATGAAAAAAAAAAAAACTATTTCTGCAAAGCAAGCGATATCAAACGGCTTTTGACAAGAATGATTTTGTGAAATACAAATCTAAAACATCAAGGTATTTTTAATGCTTGTTTTTAATAAAATTACAACAAAATGTACAAGGCTAAAAACAGGCTCGAGACATAAAATATGACTCTTTTAAACAGCATTTAGGTAACATACAGCAGAAAATCCCTATACTTTCATATCATGATAATCTTCAGTGATTTTATTGCCAATCTCTGACCTGAGACGCTGTAAGTTCTGAGCTGAGGAATCAGATGGGCTACAGTGAAATGGCACATTCACTGAATGGCCAGTGGACAGAAAGCCTGGGGATGCAGGCCTCTGAGTCTCCTCATTGTTTGAAGGTCTAAGGGCTCAGAAAAGTAAAAATCACTTTTTGGCCACATTGTGCAGGTCACAGTTCCTTTTCTGATTGAACCATACCTCTGATTGTGTGTGTGTGTGTGTGTGTGTCCTGAAACCCTCTCTGTTTTCCTGTGGTGCAGATGGTAAGTGCATATGGGATGTGTGTGTGTGTGTGTGTGTGTGTGTGAGTACAGATGTTAGCTGAGCTCTCCGAAGCTTCGGGCCCGTAGTGCAACAGAACACTCCTCTCTCACAAATCCGACTGTCCTCAAGCCTCTGCTCCTACCCTCCACGTCCAGGTCAGGCACAGGCTGAAGCAAAGGAAGCCATTAATACCTCTGTTATGGTGAGTGAACTGTAGGAACATTTAAATGCAAAGCCTGCTTACTTTACACAACAGCAAAGTAGAGAAATTGGGGCACCGTGTGAGTGTTTTTATGCTTGTGTGTGTGTGTGTGTACGTGTGTGTGTGTGTGTGTGTGTGTGTGTGTGTGTGTGTGTGTGTGTGTGTGAGAAACAGCATTCAGCTCATCCTCAGACAGAGAAACAGGGGGTGAGAAAAAGTTAATCATGCACAGTTGTTCTATGCAGTGTCTGGAAGTGAAAAGCTGTTTTGTTTGTGCTTGTGAGTATGTGCATGTGTGTATGTGTATGCTAGTGTGTGCACGTGTATGTGAGTGTGTGTGCATTTTGTTAGATCTATGTCTGATGTAGAGGCTATAGATCTAACAAAAAGACAATAAAGTCTGCGATGTGTGTGCTGACTAAAAACAGTAAGTTAAGTTCTTTTGAAAGTTTGATCTCCTAATGACATACGATGGAAGCTGAGACAAATTATTTCTCTCCTGCCAATCTTAAAGAACCAGAGATCCAAAATATATGTTTTCTTTCTAATTAGGTTATTCTAGCCACATAGTCTATACTTGCAAAGTTTGTCCTATTAACACTGTGTTCTACTGAAAGGAATTAACACTGAAAGGAATTTCTTCCTTCGTGTGTAAAATGAATAGTCCTAATACTGAGTAAAGCTTATATAAACTTTATTCAACATAGTCTACACTGACATTAACTACAGAAGAACTCGTAGGTAGTCAGTGTTAGATATTTAGCAGTGAAGTCCATTCAGTCTTTAACTGTCCATGAAATTAGCTTTTTATTAAGCCTACAGTTCTGTTTTCATCCTGACAGAAAAAAGTAAAAACCTACTGCTGCAGACATTTTAGAAACCCTCCCACTGGTAGGTTTTTAAAAATATTTTACATATAATAGAGACTCTGTGTGAGCATATTCTTTGACCAGTAGACTGCCAATCAGGCATGTTCAGTGAAATATGCTTGACCATTCTCAGACAAATTTCTGTTCTAATTTCTAAATTGAAAATTTGCTGAATGTCTAATATAACACTATGTTTTGCTGTCACACAAATATTCTTAATATGTTACATGTTCCCTGGGTTTTTAAAAGGCATCCAGTATGAAAGTGAAGTTTAAAGGGTTATTACTCCCTACATTTATGTCCCCAGATCAGTTCAGCCCACCCCAGTCCCCTGGTCGTCTGTGCAGATACTGCCGAACTGCACGCAGGCAGGTGCAGACTGGTCCTGTTCCGCCCTGTATGGAACTAGTGTACAATGTGACAACTTGCAGTTGCTGACATTTGTCGAAACACTTGCATGCAGGACTTTGGAACATTCACGTTACAGCAGGACCTGTTAGCGCCATTAAAACTCTGCCCAGCACTGCACCAGAGGACAAAAAGAGATCGGCCCGTAAGCCTCAGCGGCGCAAAGGATTCTGGGACATTATATCGGCAATTCATAATGCCTTCTGCAGAATAATGGCACAGTGGATGGTGTTTGTATTACACAAGCTCAGTGCCCTAAAACTGTGGACGAATACCACAGGTTATTTTCCTTCACATAAATGCAACTCTGCAAGGAGAAACACAGACAGTGATGTTAGCTGAGCACTGGGACACCATGTCAGCTGAGCACTGGGAGAGGTTTAAACCACGCCCCATGTGACACACTGTTAATGATCAGAGCCAATCAAGGTCAGATATCTTTTTTTGGGGGGGGAAGTAAACAAAACGTGAGCAGTCAGACTGTTGTAGCTCTGATCTCACTGATTCTGAGTATCTCATACAGAGCCAAGTCACATCCATTCCAGGTAAAGACACATCCATAGCACCACATAACAAGCTGAAAGCATAAATGTGAAAAACAGAATCTATAAATATCCAGCAGTGTGAGAGAACCAACAATGTGACTTTCTGTCTGGATGCTCTGCTGCCATCTCTATTTTAATTGAGGTCATCTGCACTAATTAGCACACAAATTAAATTAGCTGCACTAGCCATGAAAATGGTGTGTGTGTGTGTGTGTGTGTGTGTGTGTGTGTGGAGAGAGAGAGAGAGATAGAGAGAGAGAGAGAGATACTAAGGAGACGGTGTCGAGGGACATAATTGAGAAGGACAGAATTAAGGGGTAGGTGCAGACACAGACAATTACAAGCAAAAAAGAATGTTTACCATTCACAACAGGAAACAGCATAGCACACGGTGCACAGGCATGTAAGACAAACTCTAGATCCTTTCAAGCAAGAACTTCATTTATCTTCTAAACTCTTTAATTCAGTTCAGGGATTAAGGACAGCTGGATCTTAACCCAGCATTGCAGGACACAACATGGAAATAACAACATACTTGTTAATGATCATATTTACACAAGCCACTTTCCATCTCTCTCCAATAGTTTCTATTTCTTTCCAGTAGTTAATATGGTTGCAGTACAGACATATTTTTCTATTTATGAAATCCAACAGCAGAGAAGTTTTCACAGTGAATTCACTGCCAATACATATTATTAATATATCTCACTTCAGCCAACAGTGATGAGTCTGTTCTGTTGGGATGGGCAAACTACAACTAGCTGGGTACCACGATGCAAAACTGCACCTGATCATTGGAATTATTCTTTCGTTGTAATCCAGTCTCTTTCAAACGCTCCCAAATTGGCAGGTTTACCGCATGACCAAGAAGAATAACAAACAACTGTGGATGAATCATTATGGGTTGGCGGTGAAGCAGTAAAGTGCACGTACATCAGCTCAGTGACGTCACGCCGCAAGCTCTCCTGATTCTCCTCAGATTAATGCAGAACAAATGTTGACATTTTCATGCTTTTCTGAGGTCTCTGTTCAATATACTGAACAAAAGGGTATTTTGGATGTTGCTTCGCAGAGTAAAAAGCGTAGAGCAGCAGTGTGTGGCCAGATGGTGACGTCAAAGATCAAACATGGAGAATGTTAAGCAAGAAAAGCAAAGGAACGCAAAACAAACAAACAAGCAAACAAACAAACAAAAAACGGAGGACACTAGAACCCTGGGAAATGAAGGCACTGGAGGGTGAGGCCATGTGTCCAGTGTTTTGAGGATTTCCTAAGAGACGGCAGGCCTTTTGAACTACACTTAGCCTTATTATGTGAGATTGACTGTGCTTGTCATTCAGGAAGGTGTGTGTGTGTGTAAGACAGAGGAGAGGAAGAGCGAGAGAGACAGAGGAAAAAGGAGAGAGAGAGAGAAAGAAGGAGAGAAAGTGAGACCCGACACTGTATAATAAAGAACATTGGGTCACAAAAAACTAGGCCATGAATGATACCCCTCCCAAAGGCCCAGTGGGGAGGAAGTGAGGTGGTTGGGAACAGTGAGTCTGGCATCTCAGTACATCATCGGTTTTATCCTGCTAACACTCTCCTAATAGCAGGTATTACGCAACTCATCAGGCTTTCAAAGTCTTCAGAATGTGCCAACTGGGGTACTGGCTAACCCAGGCCAAGTGCAACTGTGCTAACTCTTATCTTTGTAAAACAGCTGCACTACACAAAAAGGGAACTTAGGACATGCTATACAGCATGCAGTCAAATGTAAGTTGTTTTATGAGAGAGAATGTGCTCATTTTTAGCAGAATGCCTATATGTTTGTTTGACAAGAACACAATCAGAAAATGCAACAGTATATTTTGGTTAGTCTTTAAGGGACAAAAAAGATTGACCTGTTTGAGTATGGCATATGGTGGTTGTGTGTGCAAAGTAACCTCTGATTCCACTATGATCCTTCAGAGAACTATAAGACATTACTGTGTGTGTGTGTGTGTGTGTGTGTGTGCAGTGGTATAGAGAAAGGGAGGGAGAGATAAAAGGCAGAAGTTTTCAAAGCTTTGGTTGGATTAGTCTTCAATAAGTCTCCTACAGATTAGGATATGTTAATGTAATGCTTACACAGAACTCCCTCTGTGTGTGTTTGTGTGTGTGTGTGTGTGTGTGTGCGAACACAGTGTGAAGCTGTAAGCATATGGTCGTACTGGATCAAAGATTGTGTAACTTGGCTTACAATTATGTATAAAGTATATATGCAGCTCTGATGCAGCTTAAACTGTTCTTAATGTGTGGATGTTTTTATAATCAATTATACATGCATATTTGCATATATGTGCAGTAATATCTGTAGAGGCAATAATCTTAATTCCACCTTCTCTGAATGATATTTTATCCTATGTTCCACTAAGCAGAAGCAGAAGAAATGCCCATCTGCTGGAGAATCCGTCACACTAGGTTTAAATGTACTGTGGACAAATGTTCCTCTCAACGATTTCTTGGGAACTCAAAAAGCTAAAAGGATCTATAATGGCTGACATTTCTCCATGTTGATCTCATCACTGTCCATGCTACAAATACTCCAGTTTTTCACACTGTAAAAGTGACCTTCATTCTTAAAGGTCCTAAGTTCATTAAAGTGAGCATGGATCAATAACACTCTAAATGGCAGGCTGCAGTCAACTCTTTAGCTCTTAGCCACTCAAGTGCTGAATGGTCAGTAAATAACATCCTCTGTCACTCCTCTCTGCTGGGGGGCAGAAAGACAAGACAAAGCGTGAGAGAATACATCAGACTTGAGTTAACAGTCTTATCTACAGGAAAAGACTGAGCTTCTCAATAAACTAGAATGTGCCTTTAGCAAAATTGGGCTACAGTGCTGTTTTGATGTGACAAATTATCAGTGTTTTCCCAAATGAACCTTATTTGTACCAAAAACCAGAAAACTCTTGTTTGGAATCCTAAAGCAGTTTTGCTTCATTAACTTCTATTTAATTCACACTTGGGCTAACCCACTCCATCCCAAGCCCTGGCTCCATCCAGTAACATAAGATGCTCAAGGGCGTTCGGTCTCAACTCCACCACTGGGACATGTTCCCATAGTGAGCCCGGCTTCCTGGAGAAATACCCCAGCAGCAGCTGCTGTAAGACTGCCTCTAACATCCCTCTGTGGTCCTGCCAGCCACATGATCACGTCTGTCCTTTTCGATGTCAGGGAGTCAGAAATGTTGGAAAAGGGTAAGACAAATACTGTTCTGTGCTTGCCAAAGGTCCTTCGGCAGGACAAAAATGGACAAACACATACCTTTGTTAAACAGCCTAGCGACCATCAAAATCATGCTGGGGGTGTGGGG
>JAOXYF010000018.1:8827621-8842415 GCA_028565775.1 Sternarchorhynchus goeldii | reverse complement strand
ATATTTCAAGCTTGGGTAATCTGATAGATGCCTGGAAGCTTGAGGGCCCTGAATAGTATCTTAACTGTTCCCAGGACTCCACTCTTCTGAATAGAGATCTCAGATATTGTTCCTGGGTTCTGCTGGAGCCACTCCCCCAGTTTGGGCCCCTAGTGCTCTAATTACCATGGGAACCATTGTTGTCTTCACCTTCTACATCTTTTGTAGCTCTTCTTTCAGATCTTGGTATTTATTGAACTTTTCATGATCCTTCTTCCTGATGTCACTATCACTTGGGAATGTTACATCTATCATACTCAACTAAAATTAGGATGCAGTCAGAAGCTGTTGTCTCTCTCCAGCACTAGTGTTAGCATAGTTTTCTGGAACCTGCAGGGCCCCTATCAGTAACAGTGGTGCCATTGGTTTAGAGCAGCATGCAATGGTATGTTTCTAAATGATGTGGTAAAAAGTGGGAATCATTGGAGATTGGTCCATGCCTGTTTTTGGGCATTCAACTTTCATTTCAAAAACTGAAGTTGATAAACAAAAATGTTATTTCATTCTTGTTTCAAAATTTATTTACAAGATACAGAGCAAGTAATTTTTCATTTTCGTTGTCAGAAACAACAGATACAAAATGCAAGCATTTATTGGAACAAACCAATAAAAACAAATATGCATTTTATATAAATAAATAAAACAAAATTTAAATAAATACAAAATGCATTTTAGCATTTTTAAATGCTAAATTTTAAATGCTTCTGAAGTTTTTGATTTGCACAATGTGAGGAGAAAGTCAGTGAGGTACCATAAATTGGACTGAATCATACCCAAATACTGAAGCTTAAGTTCTTACTGCTCTAATCCCAGACACCCCCCTGGAACCGCTGGCAAACGAACAACATATGAACACGGTAGTAACAATGGGCTTAAGAACATTCTGGCCACTGAACATTCTAACAAACATGATGAGACATTTTGAAAAATCTCAGCATCTCAGTAGCTGAAGTAATGACCAAGGTTATTTCTGAACAAACTGGTAAGCCGTTCTCCACTATACCCGATTAACAGTGGATGTCAGTCTACAAAAAGAGACAATAAAACAAGTGTATGCTGAGATTCAAAAGCTAAAAAGAGAAGATGAATCTCTGAGGGCTGCTGTGGCTGTCTGGGCTGTAAATCCTAAAGCTGGATGTGGGTTTTGAAGCTGCATGGCGTTAAGGAGGAAGATGGATAAGATGCTAGAAAAGTAGCAGTTGGTGCCCTTGACAAAGTGTCTCTGGCTCTCAATGTAAGTCTGAAAGAAGGGGCCAATTTAATCCATCGGAATGTGGTCCCAAGGAACGACGGACCTCATAGATTCATAATGATCTCTCTTTTGCATTCTGCTGCCTGAGGAATGACATTTGGAAGGCTGCCAGATCATGCAAGCTCCTCTGGGATAACAAACTATATCTCTCAGAGGTTCTACTGCTGGAGAAGAGGGGACCTTTGGTCCTTAGTGAAGAAAGATAGTGATGAGTCGAAGAATGAGGGGTAGTCTATGGTGGAGTTTGTGGAAAAATTACTACAGGACATGCTTGAGCCTCCAGGGACAAGGAAGACAATAAGAATCATATTTCTCTGCTACACAACCAAAGAAGAGATTCTGTGCAAGGCCTGGGGAAAGACAAAAGTGTTTTTGAATGAGAGACTAACGTGCTTTGACCAAGACTACCCCCCGGCACTCCTGCACAAAAGTAAAGAAAATTCTGAAGCATAACATGAGCTAAAGCAGTGAAATATATGCTTCTAGCTTCTGTTCCCAGCTAAGATAGGAACGTTCTACCAGGACAGGACATGGCCAGAGGACGAAGGACTGCCCTGTCGGCATGGAGGAGAACCTGGCCAAGTACCTGTCCTGCTTGATTGGGAAACCTACACATCAGGGCCTTGGAGAAGAGCAAGAAGAGAACTTTAGGCAGACACTGCTCACTTTCAGAAGACTGCAACCCCTCCAGGAGAGCTATAAATTCAGATTAACCACAATGTTTTTGAGGAGATACACAGCATAGGAGATTATCCTAAAAAAATACACATTGTAAATTGTATTTTCAATAAAATTTTATTTTTAATATTTTATTTTCTGCAATCACTCTTTTTCTCCATCTAAACGAGAACATATACATGGGTGAAGTGCTCTGGGAAATCTTTTTTGTGATTCCAATCAGATGTGGTAGAATTTGATCTAAAATGAATCAAGAACAAGCCACACATTTACAGGAAACTCATTTAAACAATGAGCCTTAACAGCTAAAGAGAATGGGTTTCACCTATTTGTTTTTTTTCTCCTGTAAATCAGGACATAAGAGAGATGTTACTATTCTCAGCTCAAGCTAAATTTTGGAAAGAGGTTTGTAATGGGAGATCAGAGTGAAGATGTATTCTATTAAGGGGGAATATAGATGGGAATCCAGTTACTCTATTAAATATATATGCATCCCCAGGAAGTGATACTAGTTTCTTCCAGAAAATCACTATAATAAGAACAGAAACAGAACATCCCTTGATATGTTAGGAAGATTTAAATAAACAGTTAAAGCCAAAAGTAGACTCTTGGCTTTAAGTGTAGAAAAACCAATGAATCAGAAAACCAATGAATCAAAGTCCCTACATAGGAAAAATATTAGACTTTCTCAAGATGTTGGTCTAATTGGTATATGAAGAGAGATTTTCCTTAATAGAAGGGAATATACCCTCTAGTCCCTGTATATGAGAATGTATATTTCATAACATTTAGGAAAGATAAACACCTGTGGAAGTCAGACAATTTTTAATCTGCAGCCAAAGAATAATTCATAGAAACTAAATTCAGGATCACTCTTTTAAGGAATAATTTGAAAAGTGTTTTTACTTTTCATTTATTAATAACAGAAATTAATCACTTCCCATTCAGTGGAATATTCTAAGTATTTAGAGGGATATTTATTGCAATATCCATTACATTATATCAGTATTTTACACTATATTATGCTATATTCTATCATAATGCAAAAGGACGCCTCCCTTTATTCCCTAAAGTTACCCACATCAGAACAATGACTGCTGATGTAACTGAAGGTGAACTAATGTCTGCAGTTAACAGGCTTAAATTAAACCAGGTTCAGATGATTTTAAGGTTGTGAGTTCATTCCTGTTATATTCCCCACTCAGAACTGGATTTGTACCGGAAATAACATGGAAGAGAAAGTCTCTGCTATCCTCAGACAAGCAATCTTATCTGATAATCTACAAAGTTACATAAATACAACTGATAACTCATGGGTAAAATGGACTTTTAAAACATGGGAAACTAATATAAAAGAATATAAACTAGAGGAATAAACCATAACTTTTATACGCCAAGTGTGTTCATGACTCAGTCTTTGCAACAAAAATACATATATAAATAAATAAAAAGTTATTTTGGAATATAGTTCCAAACCTATAGCTAGTTAACTAGCTGCCAGCTGGCAAGGAGAAGCTGAAATGCAACGTCTTAAGTGGAAAATCAAACCAATTCAAAAGTAATGACCGCTCAATTTGTTAGAAATTAGTTTGTTAGAGATTTTTATTCAAACCAATACGCCCCATGATGGAACCGTTATCCCCTAGAATATCCACATATATGTGATGTAAGAGACATTTCTGACACAGGTGTTTATTTTGCATTAGAGGGAACATTATTATTTAGACATGACTCAAGTTCTTTGAGCTGCATTATATCTCTAATAACTTGGAACCCACTTATCTATATTAAGAGGCCCTGCATCCTCACCAGACCAGCTGAGCCGCTGAACCATCCTCACTTTCAGCAGGAGCCAGGCTAAAACGAAGAGCTCAAGATAACACCCGCACCTCATACTCCGGCTTCGGAGGAGATGCACCAGACAGTGAGGGAGAGACAGACAGACAGAGACAGACAAAGGGCAAGATTTCTCCGTCATAGGAAACTGGAGCAAGAGGATGGAAAGTAAGACCATGTACACAGAGTACTGTACCCGCATATCCTGGCATCAGGCTTCCCCTGCACTTCCTTTAATCCTAACTCGGCATTAGCTGCCAAAACACACTTCATACAATCCCTCCACTCCAGTAGCTTTGACTAACCACTTCTACTCTAGAACATGCAATAACCTTTCAAACCATCAATATGATCCTTATTTAGCAAACCTCACACTGGCTACATTTTAGAATTATACAGTGTATGTATAATTATGCAGTAAATTAAATCACGCTTCCATAACTCATTTACTTAGTAACTGGCTATTAACTGGAGAGCATGATTGCTGTTTTGGTCTGGACCAGTGATGATTAAAGACATGATTTATGATGTTCTGCATCAGTAGGCATCATAATTAAGGAGGTTTGAGTTTCTTTTGTGAGATTAGTAAATGTACGCATGTATTATACACATTTCCACTTTAAAACCTTTGGCTATTGCTATGACCAGTTGAACACTAAAGCTGGTATCTATGATAGAATTATTCATACAATCCTTTGTTCCTTTTACATTTACCACAGTTTATATCCCAACACAGTTATCGTTGTCATACCAGTGATGTGCACTGATTTTCACTGGCACGTACAATGCCAAAACCCCCCTGATAATCCTCCAGCAGCCTCATTTCATCAAGTCCACCGACCTGGTTCCTGAAACAGTGAAACAGCTCTGACCATGCCGTGCTCTTGGTCTATCCAGCTTGCAATTTGGACAGCATCTAGAGCAAGACCTGGCCTCTCCCATCTCCCAGGGTCAGCACAGGGCCGGGAACGTTTGCTCGCGAGGAGCGCGCGTGCGGTCCGTCTCTCTCTTATCCAGTGTCGGAACTATGTCAGCACCACCTTTAGTATCGTTCGCAGAGAACAATGAGTCATCGACCACTGTGAAGGCAACATGAAGAGTGCTTTCATCGAAAGATCACAGGGCTGAGACTGGAGAGCAGCTGCCGCTGACTAGGGACGAGAAGCCAATGAATGGACAGACGCTGCGCCTGCAAGCGTTTGCGCTCTACTGACTAATGACTCGGAGGTCTGTACATGAAGCATGTTCTCAGCACGTTTATGAGTGGGGTGTAGTGTGCATCCAGCCAGAGGAAGCACCATCAAAGCAATTTCAGGACTGCATCTGTCTACAGTAATGAGATTGTGGATTTGGGTTTGTTGCATTACTTTTCCCTAACTAAATCTTTAGCTTAATCAGCTGCCACAACCTAATAAGCAGCAGGCCAGACCAGATGGTTTGAATGCAGGCTACATTGTGACGTCACTATGGGTGTTCTTTTTTTGTATTTTTTTCTTTTGTTTTTGGGGGGTTTTTTTTTTTGAGTAAAAGCATGAAATCAGACTGTGAATTCAGGAACTGAGTTTGATTTGTGAGACTAAGCCTGTGTCTAAAAAGCCCCTAAAAGCATTACAAAATGACTGACTGTCTAAAGTAAAGAATAACGGTTGTAGCACAACCATTCATTTGAAACTCAAGTGTAGCTAATCACCCAATAGCGAAGCTTGAAGAGGTTATGCTCTCATTTCTCTCACTGGCTTTGGTTAGGACATTACAAGACATGTGTAATAACTGCTTGGAATAACATAAACAGCATATCTAAGCTGTTCTCTAAAGCTGTATGATTAGGTCTGACCGAAGGTTTCTCTCTAAATGCAGGGTAGAATGGATAAACTTAGTTAAACCTTTACATCACATGTCCTTTTTAAATGTGGCCTGGTGGTTTACTGAACCTGCTTGAGCTTTTAAATGTTGGGAAATGTCTCCCAGCCTACTGCTTTCACCTCCCTGGTTCACATCTTTACTTGCCTCAACAAGTTTCAGCTGTCAGTTTGCAGTGATGTCTCAGTTCCCTAAAGTCTCACTGCGACACTGAATTGTGGAACTGTGATTGGTCCACCAGTGGTATAACTAGGATCTTATGTGCACTCTTATTATGCAAAACAAATTTATGCCCCTCCCTATGAAAGCCCCCATAGATATATTAAATCAATGCTCTTAAGACATGCAACTCCATTGTCTTTTAAGCCATGGACATTTACAGAATGCAGCCAGAGTGGGGTGCCCACCATATTCAAGGGCATGTCGTGTGTCTTGATGCATTTTCATAGAACTGCTTTCATGTTTTAGCATTTTAGAGTTATAAATAATGTCATGGATGAGATACACTGAGAGTAAGAGGGGCATAAATGAATGTTAGGGTGTGTAAAGCAGCGCATGTTTAGGGTGGCTGGTGAAACCTACTGCTGAGTTAAACGATCTCACTGTGAAGTATAGATGTGCACTGTAAGTTCTGATGGAAAGGGCCCCACCAGCATCTCAGGCTCCCTTTGCTCCTCACCAGTTCCACCAGTGCCACCCCCTAAGTCAGTACACCCTTAACCATCACACCTCCATTTATGTCATTCACCAATTTAAAGACCATTTCTGCATGCACTATATGTCAGTTTGTAGTGTGCATGTTTTACGAAGCTTCGAACTGCACCAACGTGTGTCAAGAATATTTTTTTTTACTCCTACTGGAATCAGATATAGAACAGCCTGGTAGTTGGTCACCAGCAGCGGTGTGTTATCATTTGTCAAACGCAAACAGAATTTTAGCATGGACCAGATATGCTGGGCTGTCATGTACATCAGGCTCTTGTTCCCATTAAGAGCAATTCCAGGCAGGTCTGTTAAGAGCGACCAGGCGGGTCTGTTAAGAGCAACTCCAGGAAGGTCTGTTAAGAGTGACCAGGCGGGTCTGTGGAGAGCAACTCCAGACAGGTCTGTTAAGAGCAACTCCAGGCAGGTCTGTTAAGAGTGACCAGGCGGGTCTGTTGAGAGCAACTCCAGGCAGGTCTGTTAAGAGCAACTCCAGACAGGTCTGTTAAGAGCAACTCCAGGCAGGTCTATTAAGAGCAACCAGGCGGGTCTGTGGTTCAGCTTTCTGCTGTTGCCAGTGTTGCAGCTCGACGTTATAGGCAAGTTATGGTCCAGTCCACACCAGCACTGGTAAACTGGAGACTGCCTTTGTGCATGCAACTGCAGGATGTACACAAAGTACCATGGCAGGACTGACACAGGACACAGGACACCCGTGTGCTCACCGCTCTCACTGTTCCCAGATCATTCACTGTGGGTAGGGAACTTCTGGGAAACAGACTGAAAACACTAGAGTAGCCAAACAGTGTTTTCTCACTTCCAGGATGGAATCGACCACTCTGTCTCTGTCTCTGCACAATCACATTAGCAGAAAAGTAAGTCTTAAATCACATACATTTCATATTATCATTCAGTATAAATCTGTTGACACAAATTCTGTTATCATTTGATGTTCCTTTTTATTTGTTATCATGTAGAATTTGGCACACTCTTGAACTCTTCTTACATTTTTGAATTTTGATAACTTTCCAGAGACTGGTTCATCTGTTATACCGTTACATTTACATTAATATGGTGTCTTTGTTTAATCTGAGCAGTTTATGTTTAGGATATTTGTGGTTTTTCTTTTTTTCCCCTCCTCAGGTTCATAATGAGATGCAGCTCAATTGTAGTTGTCTAAAAAAACATGAACGAAAGACACAGGAAGGAGAAGAGACAACTGAGGAAAACACTATCTGATCTGAACTTATAATGCTTCGAGGAGCCCATACGGACATTATCAGGTCAATCAGACACATTGGATGGGAAAGCAGCTGTGATTGGTTCACACCACTGTAGATCATGTGCAGATGCACCCCCAGAGGACTCTCATTCTCCTTTGTCACTGTGCAAAATGGAAAGGAAAGGAGCATTGCTTCATGACCTATACTTTCCCTCCCAAAACAACTCTATATGCCTGCTGTAGAGAGAGATTACAGGAAATAACCTCTAAAGTGAACCACTGGTCTCATACTGAGAGATGAAGAGAGAGAGAGAGAGAGAGAGAGAGAGAGAGAGAGAGAGAGAGAGAGAAAGAGAGAGAGAGAGAAAGAGAGAGTTGAAAAAGATGTCTAATATAGTATGGTCTATTTCTGGTCATGGCTGTTATGGTGACAGGTACTGTATCAGACTGTGGCCACTCTGTGTGTGAATGTGTGTATGTGTATGTGTGTGTGTGTGTGTGTGTGTCCATGTGCGTGCCTGTGTGTGTGTCCATGTGTACTTTTACAGGTGACTTACAAGTGACAGCCCACTCACCCTTCCACGCTCGTCTCTCTCCTGACTAGCTGTCCTTGATTCTCGCTCTCTTCTCCTTCTTTTTGTCTTCACTTCCTGGCTCTTGGGCTTTTTAGCTCTGCTCTCAGGTCGACTGGCTCTTTTACTGCCTCACCCTTTCTGTCAACCCTCCTTGCCTTTCTTCCTTGCTCTCTCTCTCTCTCTCTCTCTCTCTCTCTCTCTCTCTCTCACTCTCAATGACA
This sequence comes from Sternarchorhynchus goeldii, assembly GCA_028565775.1. Lineage (NCBI taxonomy): Eukaryota > Metazoa > Chordata > Actinopteri > Gymnotiformes > Apteronotidae > Sternarchorhynchus > Sternarchorhynchus goeldii. The sequence goes on along the minus strand of JAOXYF010000018.1, from coordinate 8,834,030 downwards.
ACAGTAACAGTATGAATTAGGCCAGGCCCAGACTTTAGCCTATTTCACAGCTCTCTTCTGCAGCAGGAAATTGTAAAAAGGCCCAAATATCTGCATCGGCACTGATATCAAAGCCGGACATAAATGTAAACCTAATCAGCATCAAAATTGAACAAACAGCCTTTGATACACTGTATTTGGTGAGAGGCACATGTTTTAACACACAAAGGCATCCCTTTAGATGTTCCCTGTCTTTTTGTCAGTAGGTCTCACAGCAATAAAAACAACAGTTGAATACCTTTAGCAGAATGTTAGTCTGTGATTTTCCCCCACTTTCCTTTCATTGTGCTCTTAGACTTATGGGTTTTGCTACATGCAAGCAGAGCAGATTTTAAAACGAGGTGTGAATTGAGAGCAGTGGAGGTCAGGGAACGAGTCAGCATCCATCTGCATCAGCTAGTTCACCAGGGGCTACGGCCACAGTGTGCACCCCACCAGGTCACTGCTCATCGGGAAGGTTGTTAGGTTCGCTCCTGCGGCATGCTGGGACATGGACTGGGCCATGTAAACGCCTCCCAACCAGAGTGGGCCTGGGAGACTCCCTCACTCCAAATACATGCCTGCTGAATGTGTGTTCACACTAGACTGTGTCATCGCATCTCTCTATCTCTCTCTTATACACACACACCCACACACTCACAGTACAGAAACATCTGTGAGCAAACGGAATTGCATGCGAGATGAGCGAATGTGACTGATTCCTCTGAATCAGTTTGATTAATATTCAGTTTGGAGAATATTTTAAATGAATCCCTTCATGATGGCATTAACACTAAAGGCTGAGCAGTTCGAGGCTGTGGATTTGATTGAGGAAGAAGAGGAGACTCGCACTGAGCTACGACTCTTGCAAACGTAAGAATGCAGCTGATGAAGAGGAAGTGGTAGATTGTTGACCACACTGGATTACAGGCAGACCATGTGATCAAAGCAGTGTTTGGCTTCTCTGATCTACAGATTCACCTGTCACATCATATACTGTGTTTTTAAGCAAATACATGCAAACTTTGACTGAAATCATATTCCTATACTGCGGCTTTTCTTCCAGAATGCAAATGATAAATGATTTTCATTAATTTCCAGTAATATCTGAAAATCTGAACACCGTTTCCCTGAAGATGAAAAACTCCAAAGTCCAAAGCCACATAGCCTCAAAAGACTCACACACATACAGACGCACACACATACCCGTACATACACACAGATAAACACACACAAACACTTTTTTACAAGTATCAGGTGTTGTGAAAAAAAAATCAATAAGGATGTGTCACCTGCACACTGCATGTTAATATCCATGATGCCAAACAGGACCTTCAGTCCCCACTTATTATGGTGAGAAAATGTGTCTTTGCCTTCTCAGCATGAATGAATCAATGCAATCTGCACTGAGCTTCAGGCCTGGATAACACACACACACACACACACACACACACACACACACACACACACACAAACTCTCTCTATATCCCTCCCTTCACATTAAGTTCATTGGTGTGGGATAGTTTGCTGTTTGGTGAACGGTTCTTCATTGGGTTTTACTAGTTATAATGATGATTTGTGTATTTTACTATAGTCTATAGTCTGCTCCCATTCAGGAGCATAATACTTCTCTTAACATTGAAATCTCTCATCATTTGTTCACGTTGCTCAGTGCTTACATGCTGATCCACACTCACAGATCTTCAAATCAGAATTTCCTCTCCATCCCCAGGTCTCATCCATGGGCAACACGCCTTTCGGTGTAGTTGTGTCTCAACTCTGAAACACAGTGTCCAAACATCTGCACCGTCTTATCTATTTTAGTCTTCAAATCCCAGTTAAACGATCGCAGTTAAAGAAGTGAAGAAGTTCTCAAAAGTTGGGTCAGTAGGTGTGTGGGGAGAGACGGCCGATGACAATATTTAACAAGAGACTATTGTGAGGGGAACATTCCCAAAGCACTGTGCACTAATGAGAGCTATGCACATTAAGTGTAGGATGTGCTAAATTGGGTGTAGTGGGTGACTAATTAAATAAATAAAAACAACAAAATAAAAACAGTTGTTTAATATTCTCACAGTTATTCTGTTAATGAAAATGTATTGTGTGCATTCTAAATGCTGTCATCTAGAGTCTTTCACAGGTCATGCTACTTAGCCATGTGTAACATGTGGGTGGGTACCCACTTCTACAAGCACTGTAGGAAAAAAAGATACACACATAAAATAATAAATAACACACATGTGGCTCTGACCGGCTGTTTCTCGCTGTTTCTCCTTGTTTTTCATGTTTTTTGTAAACAGACCGAGCAAGAGGCCTTGCCGTATTCTTACAACGAAGTATGTGAGAATTCTGAAGCCCATTCTCAGCACGTCTCAGCACGTCTCAGGCAGTAATGTGGTTCGCCTGACTGTATGTAGACAGCCGAGGTGTTTTTTTTGGTTGGTCTGTGCTAACTTTCCTCATTTTAGTTCTATAGATGTGAATCTGGTTTATGGAGAAGGCAAACAGTTTTCTCTGTTAACAACAGACAACCCCAACATAAAAGCCCTGAAACTTAAACTAAAAGCACTAGTCATTAGTCATCGATCATTAGTGCTCCAAATGTGGTAGATCTCCAGGAGCAGGTTTGGGGACTAGTGAATTAGATGTATTAAATTTACACTTATAACTATGTTTAGCTATGGGAATAACTATTACTGTCTATGCACAGCTCTGATTTCACTTGTCCTGCGTTCCCATGCTAGTCTTTACTCAAACAGGCTTGCTGTATGTAGGGCAAGTCTTAACTCACAGCAGCCATTTGTATCTCAGCTTCAACAGTCTGGTCAATGGCATAAACACAGAGAGCTACAGGGGAAAGAAAGAAACAAACACAAAACACCATAATAGGACAGTGTGTTGTCCATTTAGAATGCATTAGGGGGAGTAATACACACATTCTGGAATAATTTGTGCCAGAACCTCCCCTTTGTTAAGGAAAGTGATATATATCTAGTGACAGAATTCATAAACAAATGCTTTTAGGCTAAAAAAAAAAATAGAAAAGTTCATTTCAGGGGGCACCAAAAGCAGAGATAGGCATAATGCATCATGCCTCTGTGCAAGCCCCAACAGGAAGGATAGCACTCCCCTTCCCCTTTCCCTATTTCCACAGCTGTCCTGAAGGGCTTCATTTAACTAAGACCACCCTTAATCTTCCCTGCACATCAGGCTGCAGCAAAACGACCAGTGAAAGGAGGACCCGGGACAGTCCTAGTGCGTCACGCACGACCCAGCCCAAGACTGGATTAAGCCTGGATGAAGTCAGTACCAGCCAGGCCACGAGGTCCAGAGAGGGGGACTGTGTCCAGCTTCCAGACGTGGCCCCACACCACAGCCTCGGCCGCAGTCTCACAAAGCAACGTGAGAGGAAGAATACGAGTGCTAATGGAACGTGAGAGCAAGAATACGAGTGCTAATGGAACGTGAGAGGAGGAATACGAGTGCTAATGGAACGTGAGAGGAAGAATATGAGTGCTAATGGAACGTGAGAGGAAGAATACGAGTGCTAATGGAAAGTGAGAGGAAGCATATGAGTGATAATGGAACGTGAGAGGAAGAATACAAGTGCTAATGGAACGCGAGAGGAATAATACTAATGGAAGGCTGCTTTAGGAACTGGGGAACAAAGTTTATTGTAGGATCAATGAACAGAGATACACCATCAACACTCCTATAAAATGAAGTGAGAGTTAAATGGTGTCATAGAAGCAGATGTCAAACTGGTAATTATGACTGAATAGAGAGAGATATTTTAGAACTATATTAATTACTTAATTGAGTTTTGAGTGGACTTACAATGGTAGGGAAGAAGCAGTGATATTTTGCAAGGTCGATTAACTCAGTAATGATGTGTTCCATGTGGGGCTTATTTGTCTTATAGAGAGCATGCAAATGAGAGGCATCTATTGGGCACTCCCCCCTGCTGGCTTCTTGAAAGTTAAGCTCCGCCCCAACTAAACTTGCTAAACAACCTTCAGAAGAACTCTTTCTCCTCTACTTTGAACAGGGGTTGGTTCTCCTCTTTGAAGTTGCTCACTCATTTACTGTCAGAGTGGGGACAGTGATCAAAAATGAATCCAAGGTTAGACCCTCACAGGTGTATGGAAAAGGCATGGAGTACAGATTAGTGAATAATAGTACAGCTCACTTCGGTTGACTGCTGCCATCAGTCACAGGAATACCACTGTGTGTTTGTACTTGTGTGTGTGTGTGTGTGTGTGTGTGTGAGAGAGAGAGAGAGAGAGAGAGAGAAAGAGAGTGAAAGAGAGGTCAAATCAAAAGGGGTTGACTTAAAAGAAATGGAGTTGAAAACAAGATTCGAAAGCAACTATTAGAGTTGATCTCCTGTGTTTTGCCGTATGTCACAGCCTGTAATTAGGCGAATGAACAAATGAACAAACAAACAAATGAACAAACGAACAAGCAAACGAATGAATGTGGAATGCCAATGTGGAATTTCATGTCCTAAAAGTATACACCATCACTGATTTTTCACCTTGTCAGACCAAGCACAGGGTGGTAGGAGAGAATCAGTGCTAGAGATACGGCTCCCAACCAGGGCTTCTGCTCTGAACTTCTTGTCCACTCTGGAAATCAAGTGCAGCCTTAACACAGCAGTACATTTTAAAAAAAGAAATGCATCCAATTTAGATTTGTGTCCCTGGTCTCAGGCTAATTGGCCTGATTTGCAGGGCCAGTGCTGCGAGATACCAGAATGAAAGTCATCAAACTTTAATGTTCTGGTTTAATACTTTCCCAAAGGATTGAGCAGGGTCTTTTTTTTGCCATTACGTCCCCAACTCCTCTGCACGCACACACACACACACACATCCAACACACACATACAGCTTTAGTAGAAGTGAAATCTTGTGTGAAGGGTTTGATACTGACATTAGCTCCCAGCTGAAAATAAATGAAATGACTGCTGTCTGCAGACGTTCTAACTTTCAATAGCTAATCATCTGCATAAACTAGGCTATGTGTGGAGATGCCATCTAGGGTTAAATTGCTGTGAGCTCTACAGTGATGTATGGAAAGCAGGCTCAGACTGGAACAGAAAGAAACGAAAACTGATTTGTTCCAGCATTGTAGCACAGAATCAGATTTAAGAGAGCACTTACAATTCTCTCTCAACTTGTATTACCCTCAGTGTTAAAATGATATGTTTTTCCATCTTAAAAATGAGTCAAATAACCCAATAGAATCAACAAATGGTTACAGAAGAGCTTCCTGTGTTAACTGATAGTTGAGTATTAAGTTTTCTCAGCTGATTTATGGGTTCAACCACAAAACTGCACCTGTTTTTAAGATTTTTTTTATTGCTCATAGTTATGGGCTTGTGACATTAATAAGTACTGTGTGAACAAAACTTTCTTTCTTACATGAATATTAGGCTATTAGTTTTGGTCCACTTGAGTTTAGCTCAATATTATCTGGACAAACTACAGATTATTAACAGTTCATGCTTTTTCCCAAAGGGTAGGGCATATGTCAACACCCTTTATTGAACACAGCTGAAAATGCCTGTGATAAAACTGAAAACAGGCTACACTGAGACGTTCTAAAGTGAATGTGTGTATATGTGTGTGGTTTGCTAGTATTGATTAGGCACACAGTTCAGAGTAAGTAGCATTTAATATACACTATACATCTATATTTGTTGTAGATGGCCAAGGTTTACCTGCAGTTCCCAACAACATCTCTCTCGCCAAACCTTGCTTCCTTGTATTTGACATAAGCTACATAAAAACGGAGCTGTGGACAAGCTACATAAAAACGGAGCTGTGGACAAGCTACATAAAACAGAGCTGTGGACAAGCCCAAAGAAGAAGTGGACCATCGGTTGGCCTGACAATGCTGACAACAATAAGAAGAGAAGGGTCTGGAATACAAACAACCCATGCCACCTGTTATGGACCCCAACAAGTAAAAGGTAAGAGTGGGTAATATGTGACTTTCTGCTCTTTGATGGACTAATGGTTGTACTGCACAATAAGATATTAGAGTAGGCATGTCACACAAGGCCTGTGTTACTGTCTTGCCTCACTGGTGTCCCTGTGTGACCCTGACCAATCTCTCACCCTCTACACTATGTGGTGACACTGACACACTCGAGCACTGAAAAACTCCAACAACATTGGTGTGTAGTATCTAACTGTGTATGTGTATACAGTTAGATCTGTTGTATCTAACTGTGTATGTGTATACAGTAAATCTATTGTATCTAAAAGCACATATAAATAACATACAATTGAAATAGTGTATATATTCATGAACATACATACACATATACACACTAATATATAAACTCATGTATATACATAATAGACACAGTTTAATGAATTTA
>JAOXYF010000018.1:8815087-8827521 GCA_028565775.1 Sternarchorhynchus goeldii | reverse complement strand
TTGTGTCTGACTTTGTTTTGGATGTTTTAAAGAACCTCAAAGACCAGGAATTTAAATGTAAATGTAAAATGTGAATCAGAGTAACACATTAGAATGCAAACTAGAACAGAGGTAGAGACAGAAATGACATGAACAAACAGAGAGGGGACTGGGGAGTAAGGAGATTAGTATGCAGGAGAGACATCACTGAGTGAACATGAGGGTCTTTAGTTCTTCCTGGAATGGTGCAGGGCTTGGTACAGCTATAGAGGTGTGGAGATGGTGCTTTTCAGAGTACGGGGACGGAGGCACTGAAGGGCCTAATAGATGTTTCTAATAAAGTGCATGTGGTGCACGGAAGCATAATAAAGCAGGATGAACGTTTTCTAAACTGTAGTGAGTACGTGGATCTGTTTGTTGCACGTCTGTCACATAGAGTTTACTGCTATTTAGACTTATTTAAAATGAATAGTACTAACCAGTGTTAATATTCAACGGCCCCCTTTGACAGTGTGCGTCATGCAAAACAGCACTTTTACTATGGAGGATGTTTGTTGTAATTAGTGAACAGATATGTAGTTTGTTCTTAGTTCTTGAAAAGGACAATTAGCTGCATGTCATGTCATAAACTATTTTTAATGCGTAAACATTGCAGGGCGAGAGCAAGCAAAGAACTAAACCCCACGGTGTGGGAAGCCCGATGGTGTGACACTACCAGCTCTGGGATCTGACTTGATAGCTCTGAACTGAGTTGGCTGAAATGTGCTCAAACAAGGCACACTGGAACAACAGCAGGAGAGAAGACACAAGATCTAGCTGCCTTAAAGACCAACCTGGCTTAGCTGCTTCTCCATCACTTAACGCTCTCCAGATGCCACATGCCACAGCTATAAACAAGCCATGGTCAAACTACTAAAAATACATCTCTCCACTTCCACTTCCTCTCTACCTCTCTCTTCTTTCATCCTCTATGGGAGGCTTTAAAAAGATTTCACAGAGACATAATGGCTTGTAACACCTGCACTACATTCATTTATGCTGAAATTAAAACTAAATTGGTGGTTCTGGCTATAGCTGGCTTTACGTTAAGGGAGGATGACTTCACTGCTATAGAAACAATTTTCCAGGGGAACATCCCTGTTCAGCAATTAAAGTCATTAATCAGGCACCTCGATGTGTGCAGCAGCAGGACTAATACAAGAAACATGATAGTGAAGTTCTCCTGTAGCAACGGAGAAACTGGGTCTGTTTCCTCAAAATTAGCTCATAATTCAATTATATATTCTGTATGCAATTATCCTCCAAGGGCCTTTTTGAATAACTCCCTTTGTTATACATGGTAATGTTAAATACATGTGGAACTGAAAATGTTTTACTCTTACACCACTATATTGTATTGCAAGTCTAGACTGTAAAGCATGTGATTGAGTATCAGCCAGGCTTAGCTAAGAGCCTGATGATGTGATCCAGCTCTACAAATGATGCATAACCAGATATTATTCTTCTTGTTATTGATAGAATTTGTGTGTCGGTGACCATGGTGACAAAGTGAAAGACCTCTCAGACTAATCAATTTTTAGACTAAGAAGTGAATGAAGTCCAAAAATAAAGACAGACGTACACACACTCACACTCACACACACACACACACACACACACACACACAAAATCAGCCCAATGTTGGATAAAAAACACCTCAGCCTATAATCATTTTCATGATATTTTGCTGTGTATTGATGTTTGACTGTCAGTGTGGGCAGTTTCACTGCTGCCCTGTGAAGGCCACTGAACTACAGACTTTACTGCTGAAGAATCAGAGACAGTGGATGTTAAGGTAAGATTGCTGCTGTTGAAAACTAAAGCTTTACAGGACACATTCTGTCATGACACCAGATATTCTCATCCTCAAGCCTTGGGGGGTCAATTTAAAAAAACACTTTCAGCACAAGGGTCTTTGTCTTTGTGTCCACACCTGTTACACCATAGCCTGAATTTACAATGGGATTGTATTTTTGGACACTGTTCATTACAGGATTTCTGAGTGCTCGAGTGAAGACATGGCAATGAAGCACGAATGTACTGAGTCGGGACTGCCTGTGCAAGGCGAGACTGTTTCACTGCAAAGCAGAGTTCGTAGGATGCAGAAAGAGGCTTAATTAGCACTCTCCTCTGTCGAACGGAGATGATGTGACAAAAATACATGACACAGCTGAGCCTCCTTCACTGGAGTCTGTGTCTATAAGACTGTGTGTGTGTGTCTGTGTGTGTGACTGTGTGTGCCTGTGTGTGTGTGTGTGTGTGTGTGTGTGTGTGTGTGTGACTGCATGTGTGTGAGTCTGTGTATGTGGCTGTGTGTGTGCGTGTGTGTGCGCGTGTGTGTGCGCGTGCGTGTGTGAGACTGTGTGTGTGGGTTGTGTTGTGTTTGCACTTACCCAGTGGCAGCTTCTTTGTGCCTTGCTGTCTGTGCAATAGCCCTGTTTGTCACTTACATGTGTGTGTGTGTGTGTTTTCTACAGTGCTTAGACTGACTAAATGCCAGGCCCCTTGTCCTAAGATGCACTTTTGTCTGTGCTGTGTTGACTGCCAGCCGTCTGATGTACATCCAGCTAGATCCTGTTTCTGATAACTGATGAGTGTATGTGTATGTTACAGCTTCATTAGGCTCTCAGTGACTTCCTAGTTACTCCCAGTTTACCCTTTACTGCCCACTGTGATGATGTGATGAGGTCAGCAGCTTCTGAGGTGACCCCCCCCTGTGCTCACTGATGGAGTGAGTCTTTGCCTTCCCCCAGGGGGAGCTGGATAAACCCTCCAAACTGTCCACAGAGCTGCTAAAACAACTGTTCTCCTTCTGTTACTATTACAATGTAAGAAGCAGCATCAGGGTGCCTTTTTAAGCTTTGTTCTTATTTTAATTACTCTGATTATATTTCTGAATGCAACTATAACAATATTCATAGTAAAATCCAGATTACATTGTGTGATTTTGCGTCCGACTCTGATTAGAGAAACACTCCACTCTGGGCACATGCTTCAGCCTGCTTGACATTTTCACAGCTTCAATTATTCACACTTCTGACAATTCAGCAGACAACCTAAAATGTTACGGAAGCCAAAGGAACAGAGTACGCATTATTTTGCTCTCTCTCTCTCTCTCTCTCTCTCTCTCTCTCTCTCTCTCTCTCTCTCTCTTTCTTTTTCTCCCCATTTTCCCTTTCTCATTCGCTCTTTCTTCCTGTCAAAGTCTGCATTTTGTTATGCATAACATTACAATAACCATGCAGTACTGACCATCCAACTAAATTATAATGATATGAAATAAGATGTATTAAAGCAAATACCTTATTAAGATCAAAATAAAATATATATTACCAGCGCTTGTGATATTATCTTGCATATGGTCTTAATGAAACAGAATCCTGCTTGAACTAAAGGTCATTCAGACACAGATCAACACTGTGTGTCTATGAGAACTGTCTCCTGTGTGCATTTTATCTCTTACCAGTCTTGACCACACAGTCAATAATGACATCACAATTCACTTTCCATTCTTACAGGGTATCACATCCATAGTCCCAAACAGAGCAATTGTTGCTAGTATGTCTTTCTTGCCTTTTGGTTTGATATCTACTTGCCAAGGAACTTATTTTCTATGTCTTTGCAGCCCTATCAGTATATGCAGAGGCACTAGAAAATGACCAAACCCTGTGCATAAAAGATGGCAGGAAAAGGTGAAGAGAGAGAGAGCGAGAGACAAAAAGGAACAACAAGAAACAGTTTCTTCTTCTAGCACTCCCCCTTTCTCTCCCTTATTGATGCAACTGACTGAAATCAGAATGGGGATCTAAAGGACACTATGCACACCTCCATTTCCACTCCCAGTGTGGAGCCCTGCATCTAATATATAAGGCACCATCAGCCAACCTTATCACCTAAAAAGCTCTGGCCAGACTGAGCTCACACAACTCTGACATGCTGTATGCTTTTGCACTGTGGCACAAGGGGTGTTCAAGGAGGAATAAGTGCTTTTGTCCACAAAGGTGCTGGTTAAAACAATCTAGTCTCCTGGAATGGTTTATCTCAGAGTGACTACTGTTCTTTGGCAAGTGGTGTCAAAGCTAAAATAGCCTCCAGAAAGCTGTTTTCTCTGGGCTGTGTGCCATCACAAATGGAATTAATATGGTGCAAAACAAAGGTGATTTAACAGACTTGCAAAGGTGATTTAACAGATATGCAAACAGGTATGCATATGTGTGTGTATGTGTGTGTGTGTGTGTGTGTGTGTGTGTGTGTGTGTGTGTGTGTGAGAGAGAGAGAGAGAGAGGTGTGTGTGTGTGTGTGTGTGAGAGAGAGAGAGAGAGAGAGAGAGAGAGAGAGAGAGAAAGAGATTTTACATTGATAGCTCTTTACATTTTCTACACTCTGTTTGGCTTTGCTTAGTGCAAAAAAGAAAGAATTGGTACTGCTGAAAGCACTACTCACTAGTGTAGTGCACTACAAAGACACACTGATCCTGAGATATAAGGACACGTCCTACATGAGAGAAATGGTCAAACTGAAAGAGAGCAGTCAGCCTCAGCTGCATGTAAATATGGGCGAACACTATTGAAAAGGCTATTGATCTTGCTAGGATTAGCAGTCCCTTCATAGCCTGTCCTGCTGCTGCCGCTGTTCTGTTCTCTGATCAGCTGGCCCATTGAGAAGATGCCATAAGGGATTTTAACAATCGCGACATCAAACTGAGGAAGTTTACAAGAAGCGGCACTGCAGTTTGATGTTTTTTTCTTTAAGATTACTTTATTTGCTGAATCAGTACAGATCTACACGACAGTTAAGGTGTATGAATGGATAGGGTAGTGTTGACTAATAACGGTAAAGCAAAGCACACAAAAGACCAGAAGCAAAATATTTTGAAACTGTGTGTAAGTTCATTATCCTCATAATTAGTTTTGATATTATTTGTTTTAAAGAGGCCAAAACTTTCCCTCAGCTCTCGTTAATTTTCAAGTGCTCATGAAAGACAGAATAAGAAAACCATGACGTTTCAAACTGTCCCCAGGGAACTGGTCGAAAGGAAGTAAATGACACGTTCTAAGTCAGTCAGGACACCGCCTTATACCCAACCGTCGCCCGACGACGAAAAAGCAAGAAAAACAAAAAACATAAACAAAACAAGAGCAAAAAAAAACAAGCGGAAAATGTCTCCGATTGGCTATGCTACCCTTCCTATTTCTGAATATGCCATTTCATGTCTAACTCTAACCGTTAGAGTCACTTTTCATATTGTCGGTCTGCTTTTGAAACACTTTCCAACACAAATGGTTTAACTAAAACTAAGTATGCTTCTACCTCTCGGATATCTCACTTAGCTGACAGACAGTACATCCAGTAGTACTGTGCAATACGCACATTGCAAAATAAACAACAGTAACAAAGACTATGGCCAAACGAAATGAAACTATGTACGTTAAGCGAAATGATCTAACAAAAAACAAAAATCTCACCACTCTTCTTATAGAAGCATACATCCACTTTTTTGTTTTGCTCCAATATCATAGCATTGGTATCCCTTGGATATTTTACATACACCGTATACTGACATACACGCGAAACGTTCAGTTCGGTCGCGGCTTACCTTTAAGCCGTGTTCTTTAGAAATGCATTTGTATGTAGAAAAGGAATCACACTTGCCGACAAAAACATTATCTCCGTCGTGTTGGCGAAAACTTAACGGCTGCAGTCCTTCGTTTCAAATTTGTAAAGGTTGCTTTAAATTTCACTCAGTGGTCAATCAAATCAGTTCCCGAAAAGCATCTAGAATGGTAAAATCGAGTGCGAAAGTGTTATAGGGTTCATTTCTCTCTGGAGTCCGTTTGTCCCCGGCGAACGGAAGCGACAGCTCCCCTCTACAGTGATTCTCGTCACTGCGAGGTTCATTCACGTTTGCAGTGGGGAGACGCGGCTTGGAAACAAGCACTGATGCTCACAGACCCCTTGGGGGAAAAGAGAGAGAGAGAGAGAGAGAGAGAGAGAGAGAGAGAGAGAGAGAGAGACTGTTAAGGAGAGAGAGAGAGAGAGAGAAAGAGAGAGAGATCAGCACCAAGGACAGCTACGACTAGGCAACAATCGCATTTATTTTTCTCTAACCACGGTAAACTGTGCATTTATACTTTTTTTACATATTATAATGCAATTTTCCGTATTTCGTAATGACGAAAGCCGGCACGAGGGATTAAAGTACAAAATTAGATTTGACTCACTAATAATTAATTAATGTGTTTTGTCTGAAGAACAGCAGCAACAGTGAAAATATTTAAAGTAGTTTCAAAGCTGTGGCAAGCTGACTCGCGATAGTGGTGGAACAGAAAATTCCCAATCTTTTTCCCTTATACAGACCTTTTTAAAGATTTTCTTTAAAGCAGACAGAATATCTAAAGTGTTTTACCCTTCCAAAAAGTTCCAATAGAGGGAAAGGCTGGCGTTCATTTTTTCTAAACATTTAGGTGGTTGCATCCAAAACTCATTAACGTGTTATTGTGTTTTCTGCCCACCGCACTAGAAACTGACTGAAAGCCAGCTTCTTCTGTCGCTCTCGTGCCACAGCTGTTGAGACGCAGATTGAGCCTCGCGCCACAGATTTTAGCTATTAATTTAAGAGTGCCGCAGGATGCTTAGGCCCAGAGAGCGGGAATTTGCTCGCTAAGAAGACGGAATGCCATGAACGGTAATTACCTATCAATCAAACTTCTTTTGCATACGATTCAACATATGTAGAAAATTTTGCCGACAATTAGATTTGTTGAAATCCTTAACTGATAGCAGTCTTCTTTGAGTAGGGCAGATAGGGCAAGAAGTTAAGCGGTCCGACAGCTCTAGCCAATATTAGGTTTTCGGTTATGTCTGTTGTAATTTCAGTGTATGATATGATTGATTTGAGTATCATTTATGCCCCCCCCCCCATATTGAAGACATTGCCCCCATCATATCTCTGTGATTACTGGATTCAGTAAAAGATTTTTAAACTCCCCTTTCCATAATACCATTGAAGAAACACTGTGTGATTACAGGACAAAAATGATCTAGTCATTTATGAACTAGTCTTTGTTATGTATAATTAGTCTCCATTTTTGCATGAAAATCTCCATAAATAAATGTTTGCTTTTGAATGATGGCTACTGAATAAAATGAAATATTCAGAATGTTCATATCACTTATTAACTGTGTATCTCCTAATGCATACTAAAGGTGTGTGTCTGTGTGTGTGTGTACTGATGTTTAGGGTTTCCTTTGCAAATAGATTTATACTGGTCACAAAACCAGTGTGAGATAAACTGGAACAATTTAGGAGATTTGTCTCACCGACATTATTAAAGTGTTCATGATCATAACCTTTCATACACCATATTTTAAAAATGCTGTTATTTAATTTAACCCATTTGATTGAAACAGTGCTGAAACAGTAGAGATTATTATTTTTTAAAGAAACATTATGTCTTAATTCACCACTCACACACAGCAGAAATAATAATTAAAAAGTTTATAACCCTCTAAACTCTGTAAATGAAGTAATATAAAAGCAGCTGTGTTAAACTGCTCTCTGACACAGGATAGATAAAGAAGAGGGTTATAAAAACACAGGAGTTAATACACCACACTCACTACAGTGCTTCAACTTAACTCTGCAGCAAGAGCGTTAGTAATGCATGCAGTTTCCCCTCTGCTTTTATCACAAAAAATATGCATGATGTTAAAATGGAAACAAAGTTATATAAGGCAATTATCAGAATAAAATAAGGCAAATGTGTTTAAAAGAACTAAGAGAAAGAAGTTAAGGAGAACTAATCTTTGTTGACCCTTCCATTACTCACCCTTCCAAAAGAAAAAAAAGTAAAGCAGCTGAGAGCAGACGTTCACTGTTAGCTTCAATGATGAGCCCATCTGCAGCTTCTACTGGGCTTACACACTGTCCAGAGGGGCAGATGTTTAAGCCTTTAGAAGCCCCAATAAAGCTCCTTTTTCAAAATGACTTAGAGCGTCATCCGATGTTCTCTTGGAGGAAAAATGGCAGACCATACATTACGCACTTTTGATCAGTAATCCTTGCAGAAATAGCTCGTCATTAAGGGGCTCTACAGTTACTGTAGCAGCAGATTCAAACATTGTATCAAAGCCTCTCTGTAGCCTGTTATTTATATGTCAGATATCTCAGAAGTCTCCGAAATGTTGACTGCACTTAACATGAGTTGTAAGATCTTATAAAATACTAACCTTCTCTGCCCTGCCTATTTTCTCTGTTTTTAAAGCATCAAACAACATTGACACTCATGTATTCAATGCACATTACACTTGTATGATGTCCACATATCCAGGCATTCGTTTCCACTGGTAAAAAATACTCCAACTCAATTAAAGACAGATTAATAGGGATGTCAAAACCAGATGAAGGGCTTATGTGATGTGCCATCTGAACAGCAGATGGCACATAGATACATGCCCGCCAAGTTATCGACTCTGGTGCTGTTCTAGGATCAGTTGCGCCAGGGCAAATTTTAGCTGCAACTTTCAGCAGTGGAAAGGAAAACAGGTCTCATAACAGCAGTTAGAAGCAGATTCTGACAATGTCATGCATTTCACAGTTTGTAGGTTTTGAGGATGGCAAAGAACTACATTATGTAATTCCAAGGAAGAGCACAGGGAGGCTGTTTTTGGACTGAAGAACTTGTTATACATACATGCAACAGCTGATGAAGGACTTCTGACTGAAAACCATGTGTATTACACTGTAATAGTTGCTACATCTCCATCTTTTACCACAGTACAATGGAGTCACTCCATGCAGACATGTACTGTATAAACTTCCACATTCTCTCTATTTCTTAATTCAGTCCCTTGCATTTTTTCCAGCTTCTCACATTACTTCATATGGATGTTTCTATCAATCATCTTGCCACTATGACGTCTGGTTGATTTACCACTGCTTGTTTGTCTATCTGAATGTGGGGGTCCTGTAGGATCTTAGACTTCTTGTTCTCTACCACTTGCTATGGTTCGTCCCGTTTGGACTTGGGTGTGTTTGGCTCATATGCCTTGTATAAGATCCGCATGGTTTGGTCTGTCAGTGTATGACTTTTTCTGCCAGCCTCATGCATCCTGCTGCCTAATGCTTGTGCTGCCACGGCTAAAGATTTGTAATATGTGGTCCTTCAGTTTTGCCTTTTCTAGCCAATGGTAGGTCTTATGTCAGACTCCTCTGCTATGTGTTTGTGGTGCATCCCATAGAGAGAATTATTCTGCAGCTACACCTCCTCTGGTTCCATGGTGACCCTGTTCTTTAACATGCCGAGACATTCCCTCATCAGCTCATTGTTCTATGGAGATACATGGATGTTGCTGTCCTTCTCGTTTCATGATTGGAGAATGGTTTCACTGAGTTCTGGATAAAGTCTCTTATGGTTGTACTGACTTTAGACAGAACTAGGCATTCAAGTATCCAGGTGTCTGGCATTGAGTCAAAGGTTTTCTAGGCAATGCTTGTCTGTGTGGTTATGGAATCCTGGTGGATTGTTATATCTGTCACTAGGTGGTGCTTTGAGCTTCTGGTGTAGTTACTACTGCCCTTCTGAACAGCTTGCACATACGCTTATTCAGCTCAGAGGCTAGTATTCCTGACTAGGGTAGTATTAGCTTCCATGTTGTGGACAGACAGGTTATTGGTCTGTAGTTGGATGGTGTTGAGGTCTTTCATAGCCAGTTCTATACTGCCTTCTGTTAGCCAGCTCGGACAGAAGCCATTGTTTAGCAGCTGGTTCATTTGTTCTGCTAGTTGGCCATGCACAGCAGTTTTTTTGGCCACCAGGCATGGATCATGTCAGGGCCAGGGTCTGCCCAGTTCTTCATGTTACTGACCTGCTCTTGGATATCTGCTGTTGTAATGGGGATTACTTTCTGCTCTGGGAGACTGAGGTGCCACCAAGCATGGTGCTATCTCTTAGCCACCGAGCATGGTGCTATCTGATGACAGACCGATATACTTTCCTGTTTCTGCTCTAGGTAGATCAGCAAGACAGAGTTCTGCTGCAGTGTAACTGAGAGTATATTTTGGACGGTTCACTGGCTAAGAGCCAATGGCCGTTGCTTCTTTTGTGTATCTCTGCAATCTGAATTCCAGTGCTGTTAACCTTTGTTTAGCAGAATCTAGAGTTTCTCTTATTGTCTGGCCAGAAGTCTCAAAGGTCTGCAAGGACATAAAGATGTGGCCTGGCTACAAAATAGAGAATGGAGAAAGAAACGCATAAAAAATGGAAGTGTGTGTATAATGCATTTGTTTATTTCAACACCTATATGAATAAATCCAGCTGGTGTTGTGCAATAATAAACAAGACTAAAACTTGCTGTAGTACAAATAAAAATTTCTCCTCTTTCCCTTTTTTGACAGTCATACAAAATCCCTAACAGAATTCAGAGTTCCTGTCAATATTTTCTATTCCTGATCTCTATGTCATGGCATGTCCAGATCCTGTGATGGGAGCTGAGTCATGGCATGTATTTAGTACTCAATGCTGAAGAAAACAAAGGGGTGTACACAGTTTGACTTTACTGTTTACTATTCCAGATTCCATTGAGTCAACACAGGTGCACTCTCTCTCTCTCTCTCTCTCTCTCTGTCTCTCTCTGTCTCTCTCTCTCTCTGACTCTGAGCTGACTCTATCATACAGAATGTCAGTTACTGGGTACTCACTCATTCTAACCTCATTAGCTCCCCTTCGGTCTCTTTCACGAACTTGCTCACTCTTTGCTACACATGAAACTCTGCATGAAGGCTTCCTAATTTTATTATTCAAGTACTTGAAACGTCAAAATCACAGGCAAAAGCAAGGTGTTGTTGTACAGTACGCTCAGGTGTTGTTGTACAGTACGCTCAGGTGTTGTTGTACAGCACGCTCAGGTGTTGTTGTACAGTACGCTCAGGTGTTGTTGTACAGCACGCCCAGGTGTTGTTGTACAGCACGCTCAGGTGTTGTTGTACAGTACGCTCAGGTGTTGTTGTACAGCACGCCCAGGTGTTGTTGTACAGTACGCCCAGGTGTTGTTGTACAGTACACTCAGGTGTTGTTGTACAGTACGCTCAGGTGTTGTTGTACAGTACACTCAGCATCATTACACAATGCAAGAACTCATTTTGTCCCGTGTGTAAAAGCATTTCAAAATTGCAATGCCAACACCTTTCTAAAAGGAGGAGCAGAGCTGTTCAAATCCCCTCTGTGTACATCTCAATTCATTATCACCTCCAAAGCGCCACTTTTGCTGCATCAAACACATCTATTCTCAGTGTGAGATCCACACACTCTTCAGAAAGAAAGAGAACGAGAGAGAGAGAGAGAAAGAGAGAGAGCAAGCACCAAAATAGTAGATTGACATTAGATAAAACAATTTTATAAAACTGAAATAAGTACTGACTACTGTAATTGTTGATTATTAAGCATAACATATGTTATCATTTTTGTCTGTTCTGTTCTGTCTGCATATGTGCATGTATGTGTATGTATGTGCATGTATGTGTATGTATGTGCATGTATGTGTATGTATGTGTAAGCTAGTTTTAATTTTAGTGGCGTAGTCAAAGGTGAGGCTGGAAACGTGTGGCCACTCCCTCATCACTCTCTTTCCACTATGCTCAATCTAACTGAAAATGTCAGCAGAAACAGATGTCAGAAAAATGTGCTCTTCCCAGCTGAACAACTCTGACTATCTCTCACCACTCTCAGATCTCAGACACACACACACACACACACACACACACACACACACACAATCTTCTTTAATGTGAAATGCTTCATGTCACCTGTATGGTGGAATCCGTGGCCTGCAGCGCGTTTCTAAAGCAAGAGTAATGTCTGCCTCCCTGTGTAACTCTGTAATAAAGACAATGTAAGTGCCATGTTTCACTGTCACCACGTCACGTTTTACTATAATCACTATTTCACTAACATCACTCTCACTTTTCAATATCACCGTCATCAGTATCACTTTTCACTACTGTCACTATCACCTTTCACCATGCTTTAGTTTGCTGTTGATTTTGTTGTTATTCAGTTTATTATGAAGCGTGTTATTTAGGCAGTGCATGCTGGTCCGTGATCTGTGATGCTTCTCCTCTTACCTCTCTAACTCAGCTCTTAATTTTATAGATGTTTGATTTTTAATGCACAAATCTGAAACTGCTAAAATCACCCTAAAAATCACTGCTAAAGAAGAAACACAGACCTCTACTGAACTACCATGTTATTTGTTAGATTTTAGCAGACATTTACACAGAAATAGAGAATATGCACTAGTTTACCATGACATAACACTCAGCTATACAAAACAACAATAACATCCAGGGTCGTAGCCAGAGGGGAGGGGGGCAGGTTTAGTCAAAATTACTTTCAAATATATATATGTTTGCATGTTTT
>JAOXYF010000018.1:8797945-8809049 GCA_028565775.1 Sternarchorhynchus goeldii | reverse complement strand
AGAGAGAGAGAGAGAGAGAGAGATGAGAGAGAGAGAGAGAGAGAGATGAGAGAGAGAGAGAGAGAGAGATGAGAGAGAGAGAGAGAGAGAGAGAGAGCACAGAGCAATAGGAAAACATAGGAGCTAACATCAAAGGGAAATTCAGTCACACACAGGTACTTATGTGGTTAGCAGTATTCTATATCATCCACATTGTTAGCAGTAGGGTGGAGTGGAGAGGTCACCTGAGCTGGTATACAGGTGGTACACAGCGCTGTCTGGGAACTTTTCGCACCCCTCTGGATTGTGTATATGTGCTGTCCTGTTGTTAACAAATCACCCTAGTCATTATTCCACCCTTTCAAACCCTAATCAGAAGATAAAATCAATTACCTCTGATTCCATGCAATTAATAGATTAAACACCTCATAAACATACTGCTATATGCATCATAGATGAGTCTGGAGCTTGAACGAGCTTGAACGAGCACAAACTCCATCAGCCAGGCTAGAACTTTGAACATTTTGTATATTGTTTGGCTAAGCCGAGGACATCGTAGCACATAAATATTTAAATCAAAAATAGATTAGCATATTTTTGCAAGATGAATAATTTGGCCGTCCTTATGCAGTTGATGAGAGCTGTAAGATCAGAGTGATGCAAGTGTGGTTAAGCACACACTCATACCTCAGTGATTCAACCTCAGCAATGCACCACAGCCCAACTACAACCAACTTCAGACTATTAAAGATGACAAGTTACATCGCCGAGTTCTCAGAGGTGTGCCAGTGTTTGATACAGTGATGCCATTCTTCACATCAACCAGAGGCTGGATTCGAACTGGGGTGTGGATTATTTATACACTGGACCTCAAGAGCAGATGGTTCATTATTCAATCATTGAAATGATCAAAGCTACCAAACTTAACCATGGTGCTGTTAACTAGTGTTAAGTAAGGGTAAACAGCAACAGCTAAGAAATACACTTGTATGAATATAAAAACGAGGGAAAAACTAAAAACTTTCTACTGTGGCATGCTGGGAAACTGGATGCAATCTGCACTGTGGATTTCTGCAGCACACACTGTTCGACCTCTGTCCTGAAATGATATGAAAGAATATCAAATCAATGAAGTGGGGCGGCTGGGTCTTGTCCCAGAAAGACAGTGTGTGTGGAGAGAAGTAAACTTGTGTAGCCTTTTTTTTCCATGAGACAACAAAAGAGAAGTCCCACTTTAACACAGAGCCATGCTGGTACGTGCAGGCATGCTGACCTACTTCTATATTAGTTTTAGGCCAGCATCACCCCAGTTAGCTGAAGAGACGTGCTGTGTGCCTGGAACTTTGAAGCAAACCAGACGTGGAGCGCCAATCTGACAATGTTTACAAACGAGCGATAAAAAATGGGTCCATGTTATTGTGTGAATTTTCTAGCACTCCTTCCTTACGTCTCCACTGGTAATCCGATCCTTTATCAGTACGTCTAAAATGCTGCCGTCGTCGCCTCAATCCTCGTCTCGCTCATCACCTATTCCTCTTCCTCCAGCTGTGTGCTTATGCACATTTCATGATACCAAAACCCCACAGTGCAGCACCAGCGATCTTCACTCGCAGCCTTTAGAAGATATATAACAAGGCAACCCCCCCCCCAACGGTATTTGTACATGTGTGAGCATGCGTGTGCTCTCCCACAGCTTTCTGACCCAAATACAGCTCGCCGTTCCGGCTGACAGGCTGATACAGCTCGCCGCTCCGGCTGACGGGCAGGTGGAGGTCTGGCACGCCCTGCCTCAGAGGGCCCATGCTGCAGTGTTCCGCATGTGATCCTAACCGGCTATATTTATTCTAAAGAGGACACTACCCTTTCTTATAGAAACTTCAGATCGGCTGAGCCAGTTTCACTCAACCCTGGTAAACCAAGTGGGAGCTGTGATTTAGGCCGAGTCATGGTGTATTCGTACAAACACACACTCTTTTCACCCACACAGACATCCCATTATATGATATAAACATGTGAACGTGTAAGCACAGCGCATGTTAATTTCAAGACATATGATTTTAATTTCACATAAAGTTCTTTACGAATACCGAATCCCTAAAACTAAATTCAGAACTAAATATTCTGTGTATTAGGGGAATATTATATGGTAAAACATGATAGGACTGGGACAATCCGCATGAGCAAAATATGGCCAACGCCGCCCTCAAGCGGACGAATAGAGTCGTTGCAACAACGCGGATCATATCAGAATAAACGTAATAGTTTGAAATATCGTAAGCATGAATTTGATTGCAAAACATTACTGTGACATACAGTGACTGCCTATCAAACATATAGTTCTGGTATATGGAAAATTATCAATAATACCAGACCCTCTACTGTACTGTACTCTACTATACATGGACCTAGTAGCGGTGCCACTACCTGGATTAAAAATGGCCATTAAGATCAAAACTATCTGCACATGGCGCATAATATCACAGTTTGAAGGCTTGTATCTGTTGCTTGAGCACTGTGCTACCTCACTTTGTCGTGTAACCCGCTCCTAAAGTATTCGTCCAATCACAGGGCCCCTTTTCAAACCTCTAAACACAGCGTCTTTGGAACGTCGCACACCTGTTAACACCGTCTGTCGCTCGAGATTCTTGCAGACCGCCGGCTGGTCGTGGTTTAAACCGCTAGGAACACTAGGAACGTTGCTTGGAATCTGGAATTTAAGACCGCTGGAAGAAAACCGGTGTGGGTATGTGTACATTTATTTTATAATCGGTAGAACAGTAAGGGATGTTTAGACATCGTCACATTTTTGCATCTGAAATCTTGATGAGGTTCTTTGCGCAAACTACTGTTCTGTGTAATAGATAAACGAAATAAATGAAATTTGATCCCTGCCTCTTGAAGCTTAAGGTTAATACTGTAGTCCGCAGGGCTTTTTCTCATTTGAAAAGAAAAGTAAGAGCAGGCACAGGTCAGCTAAGGCTGCTCCCAGGTGACCCCTTCTAAAGCACTCGAATGTCCCATGTTCTAATACCCCGTATTCTAATGTCCCATACATGCATCTCAGTTTGTGCAGGTCTTTGGACCCCTTTATTAATTCCTTGCTGTTAAAACTCTACATTATTTTGTGCTTCTAGATTTGAATGGTATATAGGAACCTGTGATTTAGGAGTAAGTGATTTGGATAATTGTTCTCATTTAATCTGTAGCTACGTAGCCTTGACACGTTTCTTTCCCTATATTCAGCACAGGTCAGGCCAGGTCTATTGTATGTGTGTATGTATGGGAGCGTGTTTTTATTTGTAGGATTAATCTATATCCACCCTGAAAGAGGAATAGTTATTGTTGTTGGATATAGACTAATTATTTTTTATTCCCCCAAACGTGTTTATGGACTGGGTTATATCAGAATTAATGCCCTGACTGTTTATGGAATTTAGTCTAATTGTTGTTTTGGTCATATGATGGAAGAAACTTGCTGCTAAGTGTAGAGTCTCTGGCTCTAAGATTTGGGGATTATTAGTTCACACTGTTGTAGACAACATACATAATTACACAGTAACAAATCAAGAACCTTCAGTGTCTTTTCATAATAGCATTTTAGTGCAGAACAAATCCTGGTATTTATGTGTATTTATGTGTAATGATGAACTTTCGGACTGAATAAATAGAAATAAACAAACTACCTCACCTGTTCATTAAAGCTTGAAGCATCTGCTAAATATAGAAGGGCGTTGGGTGTGTGTGATGGATTAGTTTTTCCTTGTTCTTGCCATCCCACTGAGAGTCTGATGTAGTTCTCACCACATCTGCCTTCTTCCCTACACACTGCATAGGGACTCTCTTACTGACTGGGCTGGTTTGATCTCTGTTAGCACTGTAATCACAACATTACTTCATGATCCATAACCGCTGGGGAAAAAGTCTTATTAGTGTGTGTGTCAGACACTAATAACTTGCAGCTGAATTAACAGTGTTTAGGATGGAATGAAAACCCTTTATGGTGGAGTGACTGGGAGTTTTGGATTCGCTTTATTGCCGTTCAAAGCTGCTTACTCAGCACACTCACTCTCATCTGTTAGTGCTGAACAAACACAAGACCGACAGGTGTGGACAATGACAATGTCTGGGCACACACACACACACACACACAAATTGCAGAGTAAACATTACGTAAAGATCAGGGAGACAGGTGAGTCTGCTTTAGCTCTTTCTATCAGTGTCTGTCAGGTTCCCTAACACACATAAATTGCACCCATGCTAAATTTAGTAGAGCAGATTTGATGTTAAAAAACTAAATGAATGGTGTGTTTATATTTATAAACACACTAAAACCATCTTACATAGTGTCTCATCATGAGAGAATAACAATTAAAGGGCTCCATGGAAGTCATAGAAAAATGTATTTCCCTTACTTTAATGACTTAAATAATTATGATTATATAAATATTATTTCAAAATGGCCCATCCACTTTCCACATGGTCTATGAATGGAATGAAAGCTGTTTTGAAATCACTGTTGAAAAACACATTTATTTACATATCTCTGCCTGTTCGGCCTACGGCAGTGATCTACCCATTACCTGAATCAAGACTGCACCGATCAGATTGTGAATAACACAATGACAATTGAAAGCACATTTTTATTGCCCACTAGGGGGCGATATTTGGTTTTAACGTAGTGATTTACATAGCACATTCTTGTGCTCGAGAGCTGCCTTAGAAAATCAGAACTCATGAAATCCAGACAGGTGTAGTGGGACGGGATGGATATTTTGTGTGTGTGTGTATTTATGTGTCCCTTCAATGAGAGAGAGAGAGATTTCACATTTTTAGATTGCATTTGAACATTTTATAGCTCGTTAATACCTAATGAATTCATCCTACCAGTTAATTGCTGGAGCTGACAGCCAGTATGGAGAAATATTCAATACACATCTGGGATTAGTTTTGCACTTTTCTCAGCGGTAATGTGGTAGGTTGAAGTGGGCGGAGCCCCAGCTCTGTGGCCCCGTCTCTTCCACTACACAATTCCTCTCCGTCTCCAAGCTATTAAGGCTGTGATGATGGGGAGGGGTAATGGAGCGCTGGTCTCATTTCCCCTTATGGCCCAGAAGTCTTTGCTCATTACTGTGAACTGTTTAAAGCAGCTGGGCTGCCTCGCTCCCAGTCATGGTGGACTTTACCCTGCTGTCTGATTGGCCGTGGGCCTGGTTCTGATGCATATTCAACCATTGGAAAGCTATTTACTGGCAGTGATACCCCATCATTCGTCCATTACATCCCCTCCCTCGGTACTGCTTCATAGAGAGCGCTTAAACAAATTTAACATCCGATTTAACGTCTGATCAGAGATCAGCCATAACGCTTGACCCCTTGCATAAGAAGTTGACTATGGTTCTGAATTGCATTGTTCTGAATTGCTCTTCTCAGGCCTGGTTAGATACCTTCTCCCTGGACTCTTGCCGTGGTTAAATTATAGCTATTCATATACACTTATCCAGTTTCAATGTGGCCATTCATGCAGTGCACACACACACACACGTGCATTTTCATCTGCATCAATTTAAGATTCCAGAGTGAATTAGGTTCTGCTCAGCAATGCTGAGTGCATATGTGTGTTTGAGTTGTGTGTGCGCACTTGTTGATTCATATATGTGTTGTGTGTATTTCTGCAGTTATTGGCAATATATTGTAGAGATCTGTATGTGTCCTTGAACAGGAAATGAATGTAAAGAATACTCCGGAGCATCAGAGACAGAGAGAGAGTATACAGGACTAGCATATGGAGCAAGCTTTCTGCCCTGTAAGGAACTTGTCTGGTTACTAAGCCCTCAGCCTGTGAATGCAGTAGCTCACACGTGCTTTACAGCTGAGAAAGGCAGTTAGAGGTGCCCTGGCAGGGAAAGAAGCGTAATTGAGTGGTGCTCTTGGGTGGACATGGTACGTTTAAGGTGTCTAGATTATAGTCTGGTATTTAGGTTGGGTGTGTCAGATATACACATACACGCACATATATACACAGTACTCATGTTCTTGCAGTTTCTCCACCCCTTCAAACCACAAGCCCTAGCAAACATCTGCTGCCCTCGAAACCTCACGTGTGTGTGTGTGTGTGTGTGTGTGTGTGTGTGTGTGTGTGTGTGTGTGTGTGTGTGTGTGTGTGCGCACGCGTGAGAGAGGGAGAGACAGAAAGCAAGAGAGGAGGAAAGAGAGAATGTCATAATTCATATGCAGTAGTTAGACTAGCACATCACAAAGGGGACGTACAGGAGCAGGCGGACAGTGAGAGAAAAGCGGCTCACATAGCACAGAAAGAGAAAAGGTCAAAGGTCAAATTTTGTTGGACTCTAAATACCCAAATCAGAGTATAGAATATGTTCAGGGATGTCGATTGCAGCATTCTGGCTTTTGAGACATTAGCTCATCTAGTTCCTGTAAATCCCAAATCCATCTCGTCTTCGTCTCACTCTCACTCGACTGCTGGCTTTCATCAAGACTGGTCTTGGTCTTGACCTGGTCTGGATTACGGTGGTCTTGAACACAACACCATAAAGCACAGGAGATAAAACGCAGTGGTCATCGTGAACCTGTGCGCTCCATTGACCAAGGTGACTAAAAACTCCTCACTTCTGAAAGAGCTGAACATCTTCACACATACACATGCTACATTAAAACACCAAATTCAGTTTGCAATGCAAACATGGTAGACAGCTGCTGAAAGTAATAAAAGACAAAATGGCATCCACATGTTTGGAGATGGAAAGGCTGGCTTGTTTTATGTGACAAGTGACCTTAAACTACCACGACAAGCACAGAAGCTTTTAGCTGTGGAGATGACTGTACTTCACACACAATAAGTCATTGTGTAAGATAGAGGGTTTGTGAGAAATGGTGTAACTCATGAAAAATGTACTCACATATATTCAGAAACTTGAGGCTCATGGCCCACTACTGTATTCTGTTAACCACTGTACAACACATGGAATGGAACTGGAATTAAGGCATTTTCAACATTAATCACAACATTACTTTTCGCTTTATGCTCATCTACTTTTTAGATAAATGTAGTGCTGGTGAGACCTAGAGAAGGTCCCAGTGCAGCTACTCCCCACCCGTCTCTCTTCATTTCTCTTTCTCCCTTTTTCTTTCTCTCTTTCTCTCGGTTTCTCTCATGCAAACACTCACCCACACACACCTGCTGTCCTCTGCCTGAACTGGTAAGAGGCTTGGTCGTATTAGGGGCTGGTTGACTGCACTACTGTGATGCTCGCCTACGGTTTAGCTAAACTCTGTTGAAGAGGCACTGAGGGAAGCTTACATCCAGAAAGCTAGAGGTCGCAGCTTCTACTCCTGAGATTTCAAATCAGTCCATTCGTGTAAGGGAATTCTACACACGGTTCAG
Source organism: Sternarchorhynchus goeldii (assembly GCA_028565775.1). Classification (NCBI taxonomy): domain Eukaryota; kingdom Metazoa; phylum Chordata; class Actinopteri; order Gymnotiformes; family Apteronotidae; genus Sternarchorhynchus; species Sternarchorhynchus goeldii. The sequence goes on along the minus strand of JAOXYF010000018.1, from coordinate 8,801,668 downwards.
GGAAGGCCGTAAAAAAGGAATACAGCTGTTGAACTGGCAAAACCTTTCACTTGAGCTCCTACTAGACTGTATCTCTGCAGTGTTCCAAATGAGGAGACTGGTGGATTATACCTTGCACACATCTCTTTCTTTTACCAGAGTAAGAAATAGTCATTGCCTGTTTTTGACCTCTAGTAATATCATAGTACATATGGATTCCAGTGAAAGTCCTAGACGTTTGGAGGTGAAGTTTAGTCTTAATGTTCAGCTGCTACCTCACGCTCACAAACTCACTGTTTTATCTAATTGTATCTAACTTAAGTATCTAAATAAAAACCCATGGTTCAAGAATTTAGGCTCATGCTGTGTTTTTGTGAAGAGGAGATGAGAAACAGACGGAAAGTGACATTTAGCATGAGAAAGCTAGAAGGTTTGTCCCTAAACAAAATATTTAATATGGACTTAGAAAGAGAATAAATACAGTACTTAAAATTACAGTACTTAAAATAAATTTTGCTTCCTGAATGAAACTAACCTAAAAAGTTAGAAACAGAATGTATAAACAGCGGTACACACACACACACACACACACACACACACACACACACACACACACACACACACACACACACACACACACACACACATACCTATGTTGAGTCCTGTCTTCATTCTTCTCTAAAGCATGAACAGATTTTACATTCCTTCTATAAGTCTTGCTATAAGATTCTTTTTAAGGTCGGCTCAACTCACCCAGTTAGCCATTGTGGAAAGAAAAGTTAAAATGTTTTCTATAACAAAAAAACGAGGGTCATGGAAGGGCAGTTGAGGTTGTTGACACAGTGTGTGTGTGTGTGTGTGTGTGTGTGTGTGCTTGGTTGGGGAGGGGGTCTGAGAGAGAACAAGAGACAAGCATTTTAAGATGGCAGTAGGAAGTGAGCTCACAACAAAGGAGACAAAAGACAAACAGATAACAGCTTTGTCCTCTGTCTCCTTTACACAGACACACCCATAAATAGAGCAGTGGATTGCATTACTGTGCACCGTAGCACCACTGCTCTGGATCGCACTTTAGTCCGCTACAACCACTAGAGGTTACATTAGTCTGTGAGTAACCGATACATTAGTCTGCATATTAATCACTGCTGTGGAGGTTGCACAACTCTGCTAGAACCACTGCTCTGGCGGTTACAGGTGTCTGTCTCTGAACCACTCTGAAGGTTTCAGATCTGTGTTCTTTATGCGGTACCCACCAGTGCTAATGTAGGATCAGTCCGATTACAAAAAGAGAAAAAACACAGAACTTTGGCAAGATCAGCTAAGGCTAACCTCTAAAAACAACTCAAACAGGCCATAGTCTGCCTTTAGTTCCAGCTACTGAACAGTAAATGCTGGTAAGCCGGCACACTGAAGTGTGATGTCTGGGCTCTGAACCCCCTGTTTGGTCCCTGATGTGAAGTAGAGAGAAGCTGAAGTGGCTTTCGGGCCCAGAACAAAAGAGCTCAGTAAAACTCAGCTAAGATGAGTCAGACCAGTGGGACTTCTCAAAGACAGCAGGGAGTCAGTGAGACTTACACACCCACACACCCACACCCAAACAGAAACACATGCATGCACGCACACACACACACACACACACACACACACACACACACACACACACACACAGCCTAAACAACTCCAGGAGGCACAGTATGACTTGTGTTATCAGTATGTGCTACAGTCAGCTCAGTCTTTGTTTACTGTGAATATGAAAAGCATGTGTTTTCAATAAAAGCTCTGTGTAGGTCCCCTATATGCAACATGTTCTCATGCTCATTAAGAGACTTTCAGTACATTTAACTGAAGTAAATTAAAACATATCTTGGTCAGTGGCATGATCTGTATATTTGTGTTGGAGTGTATTATTTTCTTTTAAAATAATTTAATCGATTTGTGATGTATCACTTTACTCTCAATTTACCCAATTTAGTTTGAATTCGTTTTCAGTACATTCAAATATTATATATTATGTTTTGGAATCTCAAACCCCAAAACTGTCAGGTAGTGCCGTCTGTGCAGATGAACAGAATAATAGGACTAAGTATTAAAACTGGCATTTTAATGATAATATATTCGTTGCAAAATACTACGGCATGATTTTATGCATGGGGCATATATAAAGGTGCCTAGCCATTAACATTATCTTTGCGAGAGTATCCCACTTGGAACTTCCAGTCCAAACTTGGCACATATGTTTCTGTATATTATACCAGCCACTTGGTTTAATGGCGTTCCATGTATGCTCTGCCTGCTAGCATCTTACACCCCGCTGTTATGTGCTGGGTTCTTTCAGGGGCATTTTTGCAGCGCTTGCATCTGGGGTCTTGTTTGGTGTGGTGGATCCCAGCCTCTAATGATCTTTAGAGCTTGTTCTTGTGCGGCCACGACTAGTGCCTCTGTGCTGGGTTTTTCATTCCAGCTTTTTTGAGCCATTGGTAGGACGTTTCCATATCAGCCACTTCCACTTTTTGCTGGTGATACACACACACACTCCTGGACCTTTGTTGTTTTATCTTGGATCTGAATATGATGCTCACTAGTCCTCAGCCCCCCTCCTCCTAGCGTAGAGTCTCAGAGTGCTGGATTTGGGATGAAACCCTCCGTGCATTGTGAGGGGTTTTCTTGTCTTGATGACAGTAGCTTCTACCTCCTCCTTTGGCCAGTGAGATATCTGATAACTGGTAGGGTGTAGGTGTTGATAGCCTGAATCTTGTGCTTCCCATTCAGCTGACTTCTCAGGGCTTGCCTCACACTTCTCAGGGCTTGCCTCACACTTTGTAGGTATTTGGCTGAGGCTACTTTCCTCATGGCTTTTTCGTGATTTCCTGTGGGATTCCAGGGTATTTTTAGCTGTACTCTGATATATTATCTTCTGGTAGTACGATCCCTTCAGGTGTGGCTACTTTCCGTCTCCTTGCATCCGTCCGACCGCACTTTTGCAGTCTGAATGAAATTCTGATGACGTTGCTGTATATACAGGTGAAATGGATTAGCGAGTCGATGTCTTGTTCACTTCTGGCATACAGCTTGATGTCATCCATGTACATGAGGTGGCTGATAGTAGCCAGTATCCATAGCAACTCTTAAAGATGATTTTCCTGAGGGGGTTCAGACCTGTGTACAACGGCAACAGGGACACAGGGCAGCTCCTGCGCATGTTATATAGCCTCAGGTATTCCGGGATCCATGTGGAATGCCTGAGGTGTACCAATCCTCAGGTATTCATCCACTTTACAGCTTCTACCCAAGCCATGATCTTCATCCATTTTTATACACATACACAAACACATTCAAATATTTGGTTGCACCCCCTGACATGGCAGTCAAGTTAAAAATATAGTGAAAAAATAATTTTTATCTAAAAAGACATGGATCCAGACACAAAAATATGCATTACATCCACTTTGAAAGTACTTTTATAAATACACTTTTAGAATTTAACAGTAGATTTTACTAAACAGCACACACCTGAAGGAAAGATTTGGCTGTATGATTTATGTGAAATAGAACATGTAGCAGTGGGTCCTATGTATACTGATCTTACAGCTGAAGAGTACTAGTTCCTCTATCAATACATGTAATTTTCTAACCTCTGGTGAATTTCAGATGTCATAGAAATGATATTTATTCTATTGAGTAGCCATCTACATTACCTTTACTTAAAAAGATGGAATAATATAAAATCTCATCAGTATGGATCAC
>JAOXYF010000018.1:8757022-8792845 GCA_028565775.1 Sternarchorhynchus goeldii | reverse complement strand
GGGGGGGGTATGTGTGTATGGGGGTTTGGTGATGGGGGGATGAAGTGTGCAGAATTTGCTGCTTTAGCATGCTGGGGTCAGCTTCCTTATCTCTGGGAACACAGGCTTGTGCCGAGGATGATGATGGACTGTGGCCCACCAGTGTAAACACAGGGTACGTTGGTGACTTACTGTTGGAGCAGAACTTTCAGTAGGACATATGGATGTTGGAGAGGGGAGTGCAACAGGACTGGGCTGCACGTGACTTCACTGCTCCATGTGGGAAATGTATGAGATCACGTGGCTTCTCTGCTCTGTGTGGGAAATGTATGAGGTCACGTGACTTCTCTTCTTTATGTGTGAAACATATGAGATCACGTGACTTCACTGCTCCATGTGGGAAACGTATGAGATCACGTGATGTCTCTGTTCCACGTCGAAAAGGTATGAGATCACGTGGCTTCTCTGCTCTATGTGTGAAACATATGAGATCACGTGACTTCTCTGCTCTATGTGTGAAACGTATGAGATCATGTGACTTGACTGCTCCATGTGGGAAACATATGAGATCATGTGTAATTAGATGTTACTATTTTCTCTGCCCTGGAGGAGCTCAAAAAGCGCCTGCTCCAGGAAACTTCAATACTTACAGGATTGCTTTGGGTTATTGCGCTAAACTTTAAATGAAAACTCAGAAGGCTAGGTTTAGTACAACGCGTCTTGGAGCTTCTCATTCAGTTTTTTTTTTCACATTTTTCAAGTAATTCACTGACTTTTCAAGTAATTCACTGTTCCTCAAAAGTTTCAATGTAACATGTCATTGAAAACTAGGTTTACTGCAGCCCCCAAAAGTGTGTTTTGGTAATTTAAGTGAAGTAACAGCTTTTCTCCTATGGGGAATATTTTGAGGGAACCCCTCCCCTTATAAAAAAAAAGCCTGGAACGACATCAAAGCTTCCTCACTTCCACCCCCTCTCCCTCTCTCCCTCCATCTCTCTGGGTGTTTACAGCAGAGAGGAAAGGACAAGGTAGGAGGAGCAGTTCTGTGTGGTTTAGGGCTTCTGGAATGTCCGAGATAAGTAAAGATACAAACTCTCTCTCACACACACACACACACACAAATGTGATTTGTTAGTTGGCTAAATTGCATACTGCAGCCAATACTATAATAATTAACAAGCTCTATATATTGTATAGTCCTATTTTAGTTGTAAGCTAGAATCATCTCCCAGTGATGTTTGTGAAGTACAGGCACACAGACCTGGCACTCCTTAAGAGCACCTTGGCACTGGGGAGGATGAAACAAATAAAGCAAGATAGAATGGAATCGAGTTGAATAGAGGAGTGGAACAGAGCGAAATAAAGCAAAACAGAGCAGAATCTCACTCAGCAGAGAACTCGCACGTGGGAGGCCTTTTAGGGCGTAATACATGAAACACTTGCGCACGTGTACACGCCATGGCACATAAATATGAAGCACAAGTGAATATGTACATAATACTTATATGTTCATTTACACTTACACATACACACTAGTTAAATTTGCGTGCAATATATTACACTTGCATATACATGCACTTATACATTCATTAGCACGTAAATATCGCACTTAACTATGTTTTATGTTTGTCATTTTCTAAATCATAAATAACCTATATGTCTTTATATTATAAAAACTCCTGATGAGTTATAGAAATTTTAAAGTGAATTAAAGATTTCTGATTATTGATCGAGCATAGCCAGAATTAGAAGTGATAAAATTATGGGCTACGTTGTCTTAGTAAATTTTCACAATGAATGTCATTAGCACTGGGAGCCTATTCTAAAAAAATATGACACGTTCTGATTATTTTCTCGCATAACGTAGGCTGCTGTATGAAATCTTAAATTAATTTTCAAATTTCCATAACTCATCAGGAGCTCTTATACCACAAAAACCTATAGCTCATATAGCGAAAGGTTTCGGAAAACGCTCGCAAATTAAAAAAATTCTTAAGTATGAAGTTACGAAGTGATTCACGTTTAGGAAAACGTTTTAAGTAACGCACTATTGCACCTTATTTTCAATGGCGTGCAGTATATACGGTAAATATTGGAAAAAACATTCCCGTATACACGGAAATGTTTTACCCACGCGCCTCCACACACACATAAAAGCATAGTTAGGTACAGAATTTATGTGCTACTGAATGTGTAAGCGCATATATTTGGAAGTGTAAGATACGTACGCAAATGTAACTAGTGTGTATGTGTACGCGTAAATTAACATGTGTAAGTAGCGTGGTTGTGCACAAGTGTTTCATTTTGCCCTAAACGGCCCCACACATTCAAACACACGCATGACAAACACGCTCGCGCATAAACATGCTTTCACAAACAGGCATACGCGCACACAAAGAACCTTTACGTTCCAGAAGTCAACACACGTGGAATGAGACTTTTTGTAACTAATCTGTTCTTATAATGTATAAACACGAAATGTCATTTCAAACTGGCACCAGTGTTGTGGGCAGCCTAAACCAAGTGGTGATACAGTGTGACCAAGAAAAGGCATGTAACAGAATCTTGTCCTACACCAAGCTGACAGAGAGATCGTTGCACCTTGGGGGCCCAGGTATGACGACACACGCCACAGCATTTCCTGGGGACAGTTTTTTTTATTTCAAGGGGAAAATGACAAGCAATCATCAGTCAACATATAAAAACATCTGTGCCACCATGTGTACAGACGAGGTGGCTTAAAATAAATACTTTTAAAGAGAATATAACACATACAGAATATGCAAAAAAACACAAACAAACAAAAACAAGTTCCAGAGAATCTGAAACTCAGAGAAGTTCTAAACGAGTCAAAAGTACCGCGTCCTACTTGCCACTTGTCAAAATGTTGTATAAAACATTTCAAAGTACATTGTAAAATACAGAATCTTGCAAAAAGTTTCCCCCACATTTTCTTAAAGTTGTTGTGGAAAATATTAGCTGGTATTATAACGCGATTAAATCAGGACTTTTCATGAAGCATAAGACAATAACGATGTGCTTCCACATGTCTTCTATTAGTGTTCACATATTTAGTTATTAAGAAAATCCTCCAGAGGCCTTCAGGGAGGGATGGCATCTATACAGCATGAAGATGTCTTACTCTGCTCTGTGCAAGAACACTCCTCGAACTCGGCTCACCACGATGACATGTGATGATGTTTGCATGCAAGCATGGCTACCAGCACTTGGGTAACTCAAACTCTTTCCCACCTGAGCCCCCCCCCCGACTGGCATAGAACAACACAGAGAACGCAGATAGCAGAAAAATCTGGAGTTGCTGTGTTTCGCGTCCTCCTCATGACACTTTCCTAGACATTTGTTTCACATATAACACATCGTTTTGGTTTCACGTGATGGTTCGCCCACCGTACTGTATGTCCTCAGCAGACAGAGGTTTCAACAGCACAGGTTATGGTACGAAGATGTGGCTTTTTTTTTTACTCCTACACCCCCACCTCCCTCGGTTCTCACCTCACCCGCCTCCATCCAGCTCCTACAGCACCCACCTCCACCCCGTTTCGCCTCCATCAATATCAGCTGACTGCATGTAAACAGGTTTGCGTATCATGGCTTTCTCGTATTCAGATGCAGGAGTCGATGTGTGTGGTTCAAGGCTGGAGCGCTAGCCTGGCATGCGAAAGAGTGCAGAACCACTGGCCCATTCACCGTATCCAACCCAAGACACTGGTGCCTCCACGTCGTGGAGATCTCTCCTGAGCAGGCTTTTCACAAAGCATCACAAAAAAAACACCCCAGCCAGTTTGGCATTGTGGCCACCATGACACGTAGCCTGAAAGGACCAAGAGCGACAGAGATGACACAGTGAGGCATGTTTACTGCACAGCTGCTGTTAATTTACTTAAAACTAGTTAAACGGGAAAAGTGGGTCCTGTTGACCATGTCACTGAGCTTCTGTCCAAGTGCCATTAGAGGGGCAGAATGTGTAAACAGAAACTAAATGGGCACAAGTGTGTACGCCGAGTTCCTACTATAGGTGTCTGTCGGTTATTATACTGCTCTGTTCTCAGAAAAACACTCCCAATAACCTCCAACGTGTTCCTTAAAACTCCAGCCCCTTTAACTATCAGCTGTCACAGAGTTGTCATAAATCACATTATTATAAACACATGTTTAAATTAAAATAAAACTTTCTAGGCACTATTGAATGTCCAAAGGCTTTTGTTACAAATTGAGGAAAAAGTGTTAAAAACAAATCTGAAACAAGCATGTGATGGTTTTATGGACCACGGCACATTAGCGTTTCCACATACGTATGGTCCATCAAGCCAACCATCATGATCACCAGATAGTCCTTCTCAGAGTCTTTCTCTGGAGTTTTTGAATGGAAAACAAGTCATTAAGAATTAGGTGAGGTGAGAGGTCTTGAGTCCCTGTGAGGTGAAGGCTCTTTTCCTTCAAGCCATGATCTTCTGCGGAATCTCTATGGAAGCCTTGAGGAAGATGGCGTTGTCACGGATGTAGTTCCTCTTGCGGATCTCCTCGTGTGAGATGAACTTGGGGTATCCGAAGCCCAACGTGCTCTCATCCAGTGAGTTACGGCTGCTGCAGGGCTTCTGGAAGTTCTTCCAGTTGGGGTCGGGGTTGAACGTCTCGGTGATGTGCTGCGGCTTGGAGAGTGAGGGATCACTCTGATCCAGGATGGAGAAGGTCACCTTGTAGGAGAAGGGCCACTCGAGCAGGTTGTCATACTCGCCGGGGAGGACGCGGATGTAGATGGACAGGTGTGAGCCCTCACCGCTGCCGTTGCCGTTGAGGAAGGCGGACACCTGCAGCTTGTAGCCGTAGCGATGCGTGTAGAAGGGCGGGCTGAAGAACTCGTGGTTGCTATGGAGCTTGGCCTCCTGCAGCTTGCGCGAGTAGTCGCTAAGCTTCCAGATGAGCACGCCGTCATGGCTCACGGACAGCTCCTCCATCTCCCTCCGCAGCTCCGCCATCTCCTGCCGCTGGCGCACCACCAGGCTGCACATCATGGTCAGGTGGGACTTCGTGGTCTCCTCCAGGTGTCGTCCAATCGCCAGCTTTGGGCACTGCAACCAAAAAATAAAAAAATACATTTCATTAGAGCGTGTCTGGAGATGAACATCTGAGCGCGCTCAGTATGTCGCCGTTGTCGAGGATCGCTTTGCACATATGCGTCAGTATTCGTGAGTGTCCCTACGGCCTAAATTTCATTGGTGGGGGGCTAGTGGGGGTGGGGCCAGACAATATTCATGGGCTTAGTCACAACGCTGAGTTCACCTAAACCCTGCGAGTCTGATAACGCAAGAGGAGGTGACAGCACGCAGCCCATCTGCTTCCAAAGCTCGCTGTGTTTTTTAATTAATTAAAACTTCAAAAATAGAACAAAAAGCTCTGTCACATCAGAAGAGCGTGATTCTCATTACAACACACCCAGGGGCTGCGGGACTGGAGCTCGAAGAAAGCTTTGCTTGGACGCCATTTGTCCGTGGACTTTTAATATGCAGGCAAAAAAAAAATAAAATAACTCTCACTATGCAAAAAAAAGTGCAAAAGTGGGAGGAGAGGAGGAGCAACGAGAGGAGGGAAGGGGAGAGACTCACTCGGTGCTTGCACCCTGCTTCCTTAAACGGACAGAGCACGAGGGCACTACTGCAGCTTTCCTTGACGTGGGTTGCCAGATCCTCGCGCGCGATGTTTGGTGTGCCACACTGGTTGGGGCACTGCACTGGAAATCGGGGGCAGTGGTACTGGTGATTCTGTGCGAAAAGGGGAACAGAAGGTGTGAGTTTTCGTCACAGTTCTCCGTCACTTCCATCGGCTGGGCAGGAGCTGCCATAAACGACGAAAGTGGAAGCAACACAGACCGACATGAAGGCTTTAAGATTCGGGAGCAGAACCTCCATTGTTACGCAAAACATCTCAGTAGCAAAATTCAGAGAATGAGAGTGGGGTAGAATAAAGGTTAATTATATGGAAATCTGCTTGAGAACTGAGAGAGCCACCACAAAGAGCTCGCTTAAACTGAACTGTATATAACACCACAGTATGAGAGTATGAGAGAGTGTAAGAGCGTGTTAGTGGGACTGCTGAATGAAGGCTTGTATTGAAAGGAGGGAGAGTGAGTGTGTGTATGTGTGTGCGCGTTACACACACTATGGAGATAGAGTGTGGCTAACTGACTCCAAACTGAGCTAAACCATGAAAGTGTGGGTGTGGATACACACACACATATATACACACACACACACACACACACACACACACATATACACACACACACACACACACACACACATATACACACACACACACACACACACACACACCTTGCTAGACATCCAGTAATTATGAGCAAGGTTGCTATTTAAATCAAGGTGACTGAGCTAGCAAAGGTTCTTAAAAACACCACTGGCAGTAAAACATTCAAGGGTAAACATGTGCTGTAATGATGACAGGGTGATAAGTAGAGATTTAAGTTGGCTGAGTTGTCTTACACGTAGTCACCCACACTGAATGCATATCTGTTGAATGTGGTGAAAAACAAAAAAACCATCAAAACATTTTCCAGTTCCTTGATCAAAAAGAGCTGGGAAAGATTTACCTGATAAAGCTTGAGGGCGTGAGGGGGGAGAGGCTAGCACGGGTTTGTTTTGTTGTGCTAATTAAGTCAGTGCAGTGTAGGTGTTGGGCAAGGGCCAATCAAGAAGCAGGAAAGAACACTAGAAAAAAGGTTGGCGTGGGTGAGAGGGGAAAGGAGCGGAGGTCATGGTAAGAAGGGAGGAGAGCAAACTTATTCTAGTGGCTGATAAACTTCAAACCTGAGCTGACCTACCACTGTGTTAGACAGCTTTTAAATTCATGTGTTAACTTGTTTAGTGAAGCATGTTTCTACTCTGCTTTCTGTTTTGCTCTATAGCGTGCAGGGGGTACCATCAGATTAATTCCTGGGTGTTTTGAGCATGAGAAGGCCTTGCAAAGTCACTCTCAGAGCAATCTGAGTGGGACTTTCTCCAGCATGCTCGTTCAGCGAGAGGTTCTCCAGCATGCTCGTTCAGTGAGAGGTTCTCCAGCATGCTCGTTCAGCGAGAGGTTCTCCAGCATGCTCGTTCAGCGAGAGGTTTGCTGATCTCAGTCACTCAGAGCTTCAGCACTAGTGGTTTTTCACCAGTGGTTTTAGGACTGTGACTCCATGCTGGACGAGTGCTGAAAAGAAAAAAAAAAAAAAAAACGTCCTGGAAGACAACATGCTCTCCCTATGTTAGATACAGAATGCAGACTGCAGAAAGGTGGAGCCAGGTTTGAGGATTACTATTTGCATGTTAAATCAGTGGTGAAGGCAGTGCAAATTTTGCCCACATTTCTCCAATACCATCCCTACCACTCTGTCAGCATCTGTCCAGGTGCTGAGTAGATGTTTTGCATGATCTCTTTTTGGGAAATTGCCATTGCAAATATGATTGTTGACACTGTTCCTTACGCTGATGGAAAAACGTGATGGAAATGCCAATCAGGGGCTTTTAACTTTCTGTGTGAGAAGTTTTGAACTCACAGGTGGTCCAGGACCACTAATTATGGACTCTGTTCTCAACTATGCTGGAGTTCCTCTGAATGCTTACATTTACTGAAAAAAAGCTTTTGTTTTGATAGAAAGCTGTTTGACACCAAATCAAAATCGAATGACATTTTAAGACTTTAGAGAACTGCAAGTCTCTGTGTTTGGGATTCTTGGATCTCAGTTGGGTGTCACTAAGCAGTCTTGCGTGAGGAGAAGGCCAACACGTATGAGTCCAGACATATGATCCACAGTTTATATAGCTTGTTAGCCCAGCTGAATCAAGACCAGTCATGTTAGGAATGGCTAAGTGTGAGGTAAAGATAAGCCTTCAGAAAAGACCTCCAAATGGCGGTGCTAATGCACAAGGCATGTTTACTTTGAACATAATTAGGCAAAGATGGGACAAGCAAATAGATAGGTAGGTACTGCATGTCTGAGATGTAGGGGCATTTATAAGAAGTAGATATGAGAGAGGCAATGGATTAAAGGTAAAATCTGAGGGATCACCTGATGAGACGTGAAGGCAGCTAATCGCAGTGGAGTAAGCGGACAGATGGGTCCAGAATCCTGTCTGATACACTTAGGGCACGCCGTCATTTTGGGCAGCAGTGAAAGACTTTGAATGGGACTGCAGCAGTGTGAATGGAGAGCATTATGCCAAAGCTCCCTCTGTGAGGAATTACACAAGAGTGGCACTGGGACAAAGACAACACTGTCCCGTTTGATGAGAGGGAGCAGGGACAGGATGAAAGGGGGAGAAGATGGAGAGACCTGCTGAGAACAGACAAGAGTCGGAGAGGCACTGTTGAAATTTGACAGCTGAAATTGCAAGACTTGTCCTGCACAAAAAAATTAACACATGTTGGATTAGGGGCCGTGCTCCGTAGGACTATGGAGTCCACAGATATTTGACTTGTTATTTGTTGTTTTTTCCCCCCTTTTCCTCATGTAACACTGGGGTGCTTTGTAAAGTTCAGATGAAGGTTTGGAGGTTTTTGGCTGCTCCTCTTGTTGTCCTATGCCAAGTGCACAATTCAAAGCACAAGCTATTGTTTGAATTAATGATGCCTTAAAAGTTGGATGACAAAATGTCTTGGATACAAGATCATTATGCGCCGTGCTGTATTTGTTCATTAAACTGTGAGAAGTATAGGCTTCACAACACAGATATACATGCAGTCAGGTAACGTCTAATAGAAAATCCTAAACATCTATAACTACATTTAACAGAAAACTGATCAGTAGAAGCTCTGAATACTTCTGTTTCCCTTGTAATGAAAAAGCCTGCTGCCTTTGGAGACACTGTCCACCCTGAAAAACATGTTGCTTCTATATATGAAGAACTTTAGATATTGTCTTTAGAATGCAACAAGGGGTTTTCTGAGGTTAAACCTCAGGTGTCAGACACAGCCCAAAGGGCAAGACGTTTCATTGGCTCAGTCAGTCTCCTGAATGCAAATAGCAGAGGAGAATGCATGCCAGACAATCATTCCTCACTTGGGAGTCTCCAGATGTTGTTGAACCGTGTTTGGCCCTTGGAATGACTGAAACAGTGGGTTGTGGACATGCAACAGAAGACAAGAGTGGGCGAGCAGATCTATGGACCAGAGCCACAGCTAGAGAGAAAAAGACTGAACATCACAGAATAGTGAATGTTTACTGAAAGAGATGCAGAGAGAAAGAGAGAGATAGATGGTGTTTACTGAGCGAGAGAGTGAGAGAGAGAGAGAGAGTCAGACAGAAGATCCTGGAGGTTGCATAGCAGTGAAAGGACCACCCTGAACAAGTAGTCTATGCCAGGAAAATAGGTTAACTATTCAACTGATTAAAACCCTGCCTATACAGCTGAAAAAATATAGCCTTTTATAAACTTAATATAGTTTTTCCACTATTTCACCATAAATTTGCACTTATTATTGATCATATTGTTTAGTATTTATGCTATTCATCAGGTTAAAAGTGACTGAGCTCCAAAAAAATACTTATGTCTCCAGGCTTAAAAGTGTGTGCAGTGATGGTTTAATTATAACAACATGTTTAGGACCATATTGTTACAATGAAGTTCTTAATGCAGAAGCCCAGGTCTTGATGAGAGTACAAATGTAAAGATGGCATCTCTGCCTTTCGTCAAGGGCTACAGCTGTGGAGCATTAATATCTTCAGCCAGGCCATCGGATTCCGTCCTGCAGTTTCCACATCAGCACAGCTCAGTATCTTTCTATTAAATAAACTCATTAAGGCTAGAGACTGGCTTAGGAAGAATGGCAGTGCAAGCATTCTTTTAAGGTGAGGCCATGGACCTACAGCCTTCGCTGTGCATGACTGCATGACTAATACAGCGAACGCCACCCTGAAGCCCTGGCTGGGGATAGGGCCTTTACAGTGGGAAAACAAAAGCTCTTCAAGCCCTTCATCATCTGTCTGTTTACAATGCTGAACTGCGACCGCAAAATGCTAGATGACGGCAGCCATGAGAAGAGGCAGCAGTAACAGTTAGGGTTCTGTTTTCACACTGAATGTCACGAAATGTGGATTGAAGATGGTGGGTTACAGGACAAGAATACTTTAATTACTGGTATTTACACCAGACACATCTGAAATAAGGACTGTACCCCATATCCCCTCCATAAAGCTCTGATACAAACCAGACAGCAGTACATGTTATGGACACTATCAGTTCCTGCTTGTTCTTGGAGGCTTTTCATCTTCAGTTCTGTGGACTGTAAAAACTAAAAAGTCACAGCATGTTTGCCGTCACTCTCCAGCTACAAGGAGTAGCACCATCCACTACATTTTAAGGCATTTGGTCAGATCTGAGCAGTTTAAATACCTCCGACTCTCATCCTCTTACTGCCATTAGCAGTCACAACCTTAATAAACACAAATGAGTGAGCCCTTAGCTGTTTTGTATATAAACTAATGACTTATAACTGGCCAAGAAATACTTGAGCAGTAAATTACCTAATTATATTTGGTTTATAGATAGTACAGACTATCTATAAAAAGGGCTGTAATCTGTACAAATTTAATCTGATGTGTATGTGCATAACATCAGATGAATGCTGACAGCAGGCACTTGATAGAGATTGAGCCATTACTTCACATTCACCGTGCTTCCCAAAATAAGAGTCAAAATAACAGAAGTAATGTCACTGGCTCAAAGGTGGCCTTTCCCTCCGTTTGTGGCCCTATCCTAGACAAATAAACAACTTCCTGTCTGGGATCCTGTCTGGGTCATTTCTCACTAGAGTGTGGGATGGGTAGTTTTGATATGTTTAAAGTTCAACTGAGGAGGTGCCAGAATGGTGCCTGTGACTTTCTCAGGGTTTGGTCTCTAACTCGAACCATCAGGCTAACGTACATCTGGATCACTGCATGTGTCTGGTAAACTGCAGTGGTTTCTCCTTTAAATTGGCTGTGATACGTAGACGCATATGTGGAGTGGACAGTGCTTATCTGTCATAACACAAGACGAGGGTGTCGGTGCTCAAATAGCAGAGTGAATACAGCACACTGTATCTGAAGACACAGTACAGGAAATAGTGGAAAACAGGAGAACCATGAAATAGGAACAAAATTTATATATAAAAAAAAAGTAATACCATGACTTCGTAAAGACTGTCAAGAGGAGCCTGTTTTTTGTAGTACGTGGTGATTATGATAATTGGAAACAGATGTGCTCATTATTCTGGGAAAGCGGAGTATGGAGTAACAGGTGTGGTTATGACCTGGGTTACAGCAGGTGTGGTTATATGATGGATCTGGTCTCTCCCTCTGTCTCGCCATCTTTGGAACTCTTTACACAAGCATTAAAGTGCAGTGCCACATTTTATTCTGCCACACAAATTGCTTGTTTACACACAAGTATGCATGCATAAGTGGCAAGTGTGAGTACAATCACATGTGATGCATACCGTGTATTTTCTTTGTTTTCTTTTCTGATCAGACTCTCTCCTGTGTGCAATTACCCATCTCAAATGAGCTGTTTCTGGAAAAAACACAACATTCCAGGGTCACAGTCTTTGCTCAAGCAAGAGACGCCTCAACCTCAGCACATCCCATCAGATTTGATGAAGCCAAAACAATTATTGTGAATTATTACTGTTTTTATTGTTTTTGGGGTTTTTTTTCTTGTTAAAGTCCAGACACATTTCTCTATGTCTAGCAGTACTTTTCTCAAGCAGCAACTGGTGCTTTTTACCTTAATAAACAGGGCATTAAATGCTTATGTGTACTGATCTCTATACATTGACCCTGGAGTGATGCACTGAAGTCTCTCCCTCTCCTTCCCTTCCACCTTCCTCTCTGTCTCTCTCTCTCAGAACCCCTCCTCTCTGGACTGGTCCATTCAGAGCGCATTGTCATCTCTTTTCCCCCCATTTGAGGCCACTGCTCCAACCGTCCTGAGCCAGCTCTTTCGCACCATCGAGGAGTGTTACCATGGCGATGCACTGCAGTGCTTGCTGGACTACCTCATTCCAGCCAAACACATCTTAGAGAGTGTTCAACAAGCTGCCTGTGTGAGTACAACTCGCTGATATCAGAGACAATGAAGTACCACTCACTGATACTAGGAACAACAAAGAATTCACTGATACCACAATTAACAAAGCTGAAGACTGATCATCTGTAGGTCACACAAAGCCCTAAGCCTACAAATAAAGCTCAGAATGTGCAACATAGACAGTTCAGCACTACACATATTTTATAATTCCTCGTTATTAGCAAATATATTTTTTCTGTATAATCACAGTAAAAACGTGGTTCAGCTTAAGGTTACTGAGAAATATACAGGCTTTTTTTTGTCTTTCGTCCTTGTGGATTTCTGTGGCACAGATCCAAACATGCTACTTTCCGTATCCACTCGGCACAAGATCATTTTGATTAATCTTCAAAAGAAGTTGGAGGCCTCCAAGAGAGCTCCTCTGAAGGAGATTCAAGAATACTTTTGTGCATGCCAATGATCTGTGCAGTACAACAACGAGGCAAATCTTACCAGCCTCACTAAAAGATGTCTTTTAACAGTGAAGTCATTTAAGAACCATAGTGAAATAAATCTAACATCATGTGGTAAACTCAAACAGTTGGTACAGTTTATTTGTCATTTGCAGTGAAAGTTAAACAAGAAAAGTTCAACTTTTCTTTCATGTTCTTTCTCTTTCCCCATTACTATTGTCTGCAGGCTGAGTACTCGGATGTGTTGTTCCTGTATGAAGGCTGGCCACTCTGTTTGAGAGACCGCGTGGTAATCCAGCTAGCCCCCATTAACCCCCTGCTGTTACGTCCTGGGGACTTCTACTTGCAGGTGGAACCCTTTGGGGAACAGTCAGCCCGTATTGTCCTCAAGAGCCTCCTTGTGCAAGAGGACCTACTGGCTGAGGAGAACCCGTTGGGTTTTAGGGTGCAAGAGGGCCCCACTGTAGAAGAAGCTCCCATCCCAGAGACCTCCTACCCTTGTATTTTTACAGAGGCTTGGCTAAAGGAGGTGAACGAGGGTCGGCATGGTTACAAACTACAGCGGTGTGTGCTTTCATCCGATCAGGGGATTGTGACGGTGCCCTGGGCAGAAGTGGTCAACCCAGAGTTTCTGGACAGGCCAAAAGTTAAGATCCATTCTGCGGCAATGACATCATGCTCAGTAATAATGCAAGATAAGCAGTCTCCTGAAGAAGAGCATAAGTCACAGTTTCCTTCAAACCTGGCTCCACTTGAAATAGAAACCATGATCCTTCCGGCTAAAGACGGGGTTGCGGTTTCAGTTCGACTGGTGGAAAGTGGCAGCAGGCTGGTTAAAGTGGATCAAGGCAAAACTTTGAGCCATTCTGCGGGCAAACCTGTTGGCAGGGTCTCGCCTAATACCTGGGACAGCAAGCATAATCGAGAGCTAGAAGGGGAATATGTAGACCTTTTGGATTTTGCCAAGGACAAAGAGGTTTTAGGTTTCACCAAAGCCATTATACCTACAGTCCCAGTATCTTTCAGGCCTGCTCCCTCATTGCCAGAAAGAAACAGTGTCCCTTGTGGCCAGATTTCACAAGGAGCAATGGATGGGGTTTGCATTCCATGTTCAAGAAGCAAACAGTTTGTAGGAGATTTCCAGAAAGGTTCAGCATCCAAATGCAGGCATCGACAGTCTTATTTAGCAGCTTTAAGAAATCCTGTGAGTTTTGAGAAAGCACGTGTGATGGCACCTTTGGATGAAGCTTGGCCAGGCTTAACAAAAGCAGAACCAGGATGTGATGGACAAGGAGCTAGTCATGGACTTGAGTCTTTGAGCTGTTCGGCAAGCAAGGCTTCAGCCCGACTTGGGCACAACCCACTACAATCTTGCAAGAATTTAACTCAAGATCAGAATCTAGTTCAAACAAATATGAACTCAAAACATTTTGATCAGAACTTAGCACAGCCCTTGCTTCCTGCACAATTTCCCGAAATTCCTCCAAAGACCAAACTGGAATATAAGGCATTTTCTGACAGTAGACACCAGTACCTGAGTGAAGTCCGAAGGCAGGAACCCTGTCAAATGCGGACCAGTGGCCAAAAACATGCCAAGACCCAACACTTACCTAAAATGGGACTAAGGGCTTTGCCTGACCATAGCAGTCACAGACAAGAGACCAATGCTTACAAATGCCATGGTATAGGAAAGCAACAAATGAATCATTTTCAGTATGGACTAACATCCTCTCAAAATGACTTCACATGTCCTACTGGACAGATGCCATATCTTTTTCATCACCCCCAAAACAATCAAAAGATTCAAGACCAAAATAGACTTATGGACCAGTGGCCTTTCTGTGACAAGCAATGTGGCGAGAGCTCTGTGCAGGTGCTGAAAACTTCAGGCAGAAGCAAGTCCAAGGGACGCTCTGTGTCCTCTGTGTCGGAGACAGCCAGAGTGTGCGTGCAGGCGGAGAAGCTGACCAGCAGAAGTCGAAGTGACGTCTACCCTGAGATCATCCCCATGGTGCCAGGAATCCACGCCATGCAAAGCAACAAGTGCACTGCCTTTGGTCTGGTGTCCTCAAAACTGGACAGGCAGAAAGCTAAACATGGTATGAAGCATGATGATATCTTGGCCTGTGAATTCATAGTTTGAAACAGACTCATCACTGGCTCATAAGGGCTTGCTTATGCAGATGCTCACAATGGTAATGCACTTTCCATGTTAGATTTCCTTTTAAGCAGTTCTGCATTTTCAAGCTAGAAAACGCTTTTGTTTTCAGATGGAATTTGATTCAGACAGCTCTCTGCCTAATATGTAGTTGGATTTTTAATGCCTGCATTACTCATATGATTATGCAAGAGTAATTGATGTGTGTGATTGTTTGAGGAGAAAACAAATCTATTGTGTAGTCCATCCTGAAGCTATGTGGAGACACACATGTCTGGTCAGCATCCGGTTATAAAGTCCTCCTGTAATTTTACATGCTTGTGCCAAAACCAACTCTTACAAATGGGTTGAATTACAGATGACCTTGACCCATCTCCTCCACAGAGTGAGGAATTTGCTGCAACGACAGTTGAAAAGGTCATCCAAAAAGAGTCTATTAAAGATGTAGAGGTCAAGGGTCAGAGGTCAGGAGCATGGACAGCGTTCCAGTATGGAATTCTTTCACTACTCTCCTCTGTCTCATCCCCGACTTCAGCAGCATGAGGCCATTTATGGCATAGCAGAATGCTAGCATAAAGGGACGGAAATAACATGCTCCCCCCATTCCTCTGTGGAAGGCCGTTTGATGTTTTTTTTTAACTGGAACACAAGAAGCAATCATTTATTGCATACAGTGTCAATTAGAGTCCGACTGCTCCACCTAGTGTAGCTGAACGGTCATGACATCAGTCTGGCAAAGTATTTTACACCTAATATTTGTGAAAGGTTTAGGAGTAGTTTATATGGTTTACTGGGTTAACAATAACATGTGGTTTGATTTAGGGCACAAGAGATATTGGCTTAGTGCTGTTTTTTTTCTCTCTTTAAGATATGTCCAGTCCTGGTGATCAGTCCCCTTCACTTGAGAATGGGCTGAAGCTCCAGAACTCCCATGCTGAGCTGCTATCAGCAGCCCAGTCCCAAAGCCATTCTCCTGGATACCCAAGAGAGCTTAGTCCCTTTACACTGGACCCATCCATCAAGAGCCTTCTCCAACTGGGCCTTGTCTATCTGCCAGGTGACCTATTCAGGACATGTACCTTTAATGTGTGATGTAATTTTTCACCTAATTCTATACACCTTGGCTAACATCCATTGTCAGTGGCAGTGTATTGTAGCAGCCACAGATACCTTATGTAATATAGTAATTTTATTTTGTAATATATATTTAATAGGCAGTCGCGACAGAGCGGGCAGAGCCGTCCTTGAGGTCCACAGTGGGAGGAAAGGCTGGGCCTGCCCCCCGCTCTGCCCTCTGGAGCTATGCAGACTGCTTCTCTACCTGCACTCCATACCCAGGTAGCCCAGTGACCCTCTCTGTCTGCTTTCCAAAGCTTAAGTCCAAGTGTAGCAGATCGTTATGAACCTATTTTAACCTACCTGTTCATTCGGCTAACGTTGACTAACAAGACCAGATATGCAGGCCAGCTCTAAATGTGAATGCTATCCTTACATGGTGCAAGAATGCAAACATCAGTCTAGTCCAAGTGTGTGTGTGTGTGTTTGCTTGGGAAGTGACAGAGAAACCATCTTACCTCGAGTCAATTTTGTCTTCCCTGCCCCGATGGCTTACACTGGTAGCCCAATTGGGCCAGCACTGCTGATCTGGGTACTCTGTTCTGTTTTCTTTGACATTTTCTAGATAATGGAGGTAAAATGATATAAAACAACCACTGGGGAAAGAAAAAACCCAGTTCCACATGGAGGGAAGAGAAAAGTCTCCAAACACAATGACAGCATCCCTTTTTTCCTCATTTCTGTGCTCTTTTTGTAGTTTACAGGTGATTTGAATCATTTGTTCCAGGTGAATGATGTCATCTGGGCTGCCATGAATTAGTCTCTATCCCTGTGACCTGAACCTGTTCGAACCTCTTTATAGTGATTACACAGATATTGGTTTCAGTGTGATTAGCTTGGGAAGTTACAGAGAATTTAGTTAAATGCAGAGAGACACTCTGAGGATATTTTAGAAAGTTTTGTGTAATAAGGTGTAATACGCAATTCTTAATTGTTGTATTTTCCGGTTGTTAATAGCTGTCCACTAGATGGCAGTATAAGCACAGTATAAATACAGCGCTAAAGTATGTGGTTAGTTAATGTGGATTCCAGCGTCTGCCACCTCAGATTTTTTTGCCAGCACGATTAATACGCCTTAGGACAGTTTAGGGCCTCACTCTGAAGTAGTAGTAAGTATTCTCTGTATGACATCCATTTTAAACTGAAATTGTGAAGTTATTAAGCCATAAACTTTGATGGTCTTAGATTAGCTCAGTGGAATATTTTACAATAGTCAAACGTATTTAAGAATTCAGAGGAAATTTTGTACCACATCATAATTCAGTATGAAAGGTTTTGGATTAGCAATGGCAGTAAATAAGGTCATAGACTGGTTAATTTGACTCTATCTGCAAATTCCTTATATATTTCTTCTATATATACACACATATATATCTAACAGTTGCACTTTGTACATAAATATCAACCTCAGAGGTAGGACTAACCTTGCCTGAAAAAATCTTAGACTCTCTAGTGTGTGATCATTCATTTGATTGCTGACATACTTCTAAAATGGCAAAACTTTCATTCTTTCAGCTCAAAGTAATGAAAGCACTGCCTAAAGCATTAAGCGTCTCTGATGTGTCTGTAGGAGTCTATATGTGCGCATGCTCAGATGTCAAAAGGCTTGTGAACCTTCTGGAACGATCTGGATCCCTTCATGAAAGGCTCCAAAAATATGAATCTGTAGCAAGTACTAAGAAAAATAAATAAAAATGCACCAGATATCATCATCTGGGTCTCAGGTAGAGAGTAGTGAGACTGCAGTAACAGGGCTGAATTTCTTCCATTTGTAAACTGTTAACTGTACCGTGCACTAATGCCCTATTAGTTTCTGCAACTTTGTTTTTAGTATATTAACATCAATCTAGTCTTACTGGAGATTTTGTGTACCCCACTGTAGGAGAGAGGTTAGAGACCTTGGATTAACAGTTGTGATTGACAGCAGGAAAGGCCCGCCTCCCTCAGTTCTCTTCAAGGCTCTGCTTAAGGTGCAGGTGAGCTCCATATGTCCACAGCTTTGTGATTAAATGAATACTAAGCTACAACATAGAGACGAAGAACTCTGAATTCTACAAAAAGATAGATGCTTTTCACGCAAATATTCATACACACACTGAATCGTGTGTTGCAGGAGCAGGCCCTCCATGCTGTACACAGTGTTTTGCTGTTGGTAGATAAAGACCAAAGTCCTCGGTCAGAGAGAAAACCAGGATTACAGGTAACAATTGTTTTTGTGCTGTAAAACCAACCTGCTAATTGTTAACAGAGTAACTGATGACGCCACACACACATACACACACACACACACACAAGCTGCTCAGCACCTTGGATAAACCTACCTCAGGTTGTATTTAAACACTCTTTCTCTGCCCCAATGCTGTTTCCAGGTGGATATTGTTACATCACTTAAAGCTCTCCATAAGACTGTTGATGGACAGCAGCTTACCTGGGAGCTTGGAGGAACTTTTCCTTATAATCACATAGACTGGCTACACTTCCAGCAAGTAAGGAACTAAACCACTGTCCAGCCTCTGTTAGTTAATGCAGTGATATTTACTGGAATTGATTCTATTTTGCTTCCTGTCATGGTTAAGAAAGGCACTACTACTACAGGCAAAAGGGATGGGCCATTGGCTTTTGAATCTTATTCCACATGTTTAAACGTTGCAGAGAGATATTGGACAACTCATACACGACTTCCACTGAAATCTTTGTAAACCATTTTCCAAATAACTACCTTCCTCATCACTTCCAGGTACTTGATCAAACTTCTAAACTATGGTTCTGTTACTGTGTCAGATAATAGACTAAATAATGTCAGATATTAGTCATTGTTAAGAAAAGCACCATTCCGGACAAAAGGGATGGGTCATTGGCTTTTGAATCTTATTCCACATGTTTAAACGTTGCTGAAAGAGATTGAACAACTCATACACGACTTCCTCTGAAATCTTTGTAAACCATTTTCCAAATAACTACCTTCCTCATCACTTCCAGTTACTTGATCAAACTTCTAAACTATGGAGAAGCTGTTGGGTCTGTTACTGTGTCATATATTAGGCTAAATTCCACTTGTACGTCAATTGGAACAAGGACGGCATGGATATAACAATCACACATCAATAAAATGTATCATTAATAAATGATTCAGGCGGAAACATCTACAGTGCAATCTAAATTATTTTAAAAAAATGCAAAATATCCAGAATGATCAGATGCAGCCACAGCATAAAAGTGAAGTTCAGTTATGGACACAGTGAAATGGCTGTACATCCAAATAAACCATGTGGTAGCTGGAGCTTACATGAGACCATAAATAATCAGCCAGTGCCATTTATGTTCTTTTGTTCCATACTCCAGAATGGTCACCATGGCTTCCGCCACCCCTTCTGTTTGTATTTAATATCTGTTCATATGGATGACTCTGTGTTCCCACCACAGAAACTGTCCCTCTTTGAGCTGGATCTGCAGGGGGCGACCGTGTTACTCCAGAGAGCCATAAAGAACCTGGACAGCAGCAAGAAAATGGACACGGCTCAGGTAAAAAGAGGGACAGTGCTTTTCAACGTTTCTTAAGTTACAGGCTATACTTTGCTGAATGCTGTCCATGATTTGCCTCCCTAACCAATCCGATGCTACAGGATGTGAGGAGCTGTATCCAGGAACAGAAGAGCTCCATGAGAGAGCTCCTGGAGGACACACGAATGGTCACTCTTCAGAGAGAGGGTGGTGCTATGCTAGCCAGAATGCGCAAGGAAGACTTTAGATTTGGCCAGTCTGAAGACTACAGGTCAGCACCTCTGTGACCTTTTGTTAGTTATATAAATGAAAACATGTGCCATCTCATCTCTCTGGCTGTCTCTTTGTCTCTGTGTCACTCTCTCTTCCTCCTTCAGGGACTCCATGGAGGCTGTGACATGTCTGTATAACCAGGTGGAGGAGGGAGTCCACACACTGGTGATGAGGTCCAACCAATCACTCCAGCACCTCGACCATGTGCTCCTGCTGAGAGAAACAGAAGAGCAGCTCAATGATGTAAGACTTAGTAGAATGGAAAGAAATAAACTCTTTATTTATAAAAATAAAGTTCATATTACATACAATTTAGCCAGTGTAAGGCTTGAATGACTTTTGGTCTACCTTGGTTGATTTATACTGACAAGTTAAACAACAAGATAATTATACCCTGAATGAACTTAAGAAGACAAACCAGATAACTATACCCTGAATCAATTTAAGATAATCCAGATAAATACACCCTGAATCACCCTGAATAAATTAAAGAAGATAAACCAGATAAAAGCACCCTGAAAATGGTTCACATCACAATACAGAACACAAAACTAAATCACATTGTTGGTAAAAATCTTAGCTGAATTTTGACACATACATAAAGTAACTCAAACCAGTGGTAATCTAAATTGGAATTAATATGGCTTACAGACCAGGGTATGGTGTGAAGAGGAAGAACGGCGATGGCTGAAGGATTGTAAATTAACAGAAGAAACTAGAGAGAGGCTGGAGCAGAGGCTAGCAGAACTTCACACTGTCCTTACTAAGGCAAAGGTAAAATATTCTGAAGGTTCTGAATTTTGCTGTCTATATTAGAGTAAATGTGCACACTCAAGCTTGAAAGCAGTATCACCTATAAATATCCATGGTTACTGAATATTACAATAAATAATAATGTGGATTTTATGATTTTGGACACAAGTATACTAGAATAATTTGAGATTTGATCTGTGTTTTGAGTTTATGAGATTTTTTTTTTAGTTTTTTTTTTTTCACAGATTTGTACAAAATTTGTTGTTCACAGGAAAAAAAAGAGAAACAACTGATGCTGATCAAAGAAGTGGAGAGAAAGATCCAGGGCACAAGTTATCCGGATACTGACATTTTTCACCATAATATAATGAAGTTTAAAACCAATATGGTTGCATTCCTGCTACAGGCTGAGCAGTTTAAATCCGACCTGGAGTCATTTATCAGTCTGTATGGTTTCTGTGAGAAGGTTAGCACACAAACTGTGACTTTATTCTACACACGAATTTAATCAACCAGTGATCTACTACAGCTAGCTGAAGATTGAATGACATCACTTCATACATCAAACTTTGGAAACATGTATTTGTGATATGAGTGAAATATTTCTGTTTCTTTGCCAGGCCTTATCTCTGACCAAAGAATGCAGTCACTATCTGGAACACATGGGTTGCTCCTCAGGGAAGGCCAAAGTAAGCAAGCTGAAGGCCGTTCAGGAGAAACTTCAAGCCTTTTCACTGTTGCGTTTTGAGGAGGAGAGAACTAAAGTCATGACTACCCAACATCCAGGAGAAATGCGAGTCTGGAAAGAGGCCTTGGCTCAGTGCCACGGTGTCAGGCAGAGGCTGGAGGAGATGTTGCTGGAGTGTAATGCTGACCAGACATCCCAGAGGCCCCCACTGAAAGATGCTGGGGTGTGGAGGAACTCTGAGGCTCCTTTTCAACCTTCCTCTCACTGCAAAAACAGCACCTCCTCGGATGACATGAAGCCTGGCCCTCAGCGAAATGGGCCTGACAGTCAGACACAGAGCACAGATAATCACACTGGGAGTGACAGTGAACCTGTGAGCTGTTCTCATCCCCATAATATGCCTGGAGGGAAATCCAGGAAAAGGGTCAGTGCACCCATGGTGGTCTGTGGTGTATGCTCAAACATGGCTAAAAACTGTAAGAAGGAGTTTGGAGTTGACCTTTCATCTCAAACACAGACAGAGGAAACCCAAAAACACGAACCATTCATAACATCGTCCAGTGAGAAAATGCTTTCTTGTACTATTCAAAATCAACTGACAGAAACTAACAACTCTCTCGTAAACCTAACATCATGCATAGACAATGATGCAGAAATAAAAAACACAAATTCAAGGACGTTTTTTCGTAAGCATTGTAGTGAGAGTGATCTCAGAACAATTGCCCTTGTTGCAAGGGGTGACAAATTACCATGGAAACGAGCCTTAAGGCGATCATGTAGTGAGAGTTCCTGTGTGAGTTCTAATTCAAAATCAACCCACTGTCCTGTATCTGTGCACAAAAAGCATTCTACAAACAAACCCAACAGGATGCAAGATGACCAGGAATCTGTAGCATCTCACCAAGACAGTCTCTGCTCTGACTCTTCCAACGTGCAACTGGAGTGGAGCCAGATGGGTAACAAAAGCAATCACAGAGTCTCTCTAGACGTCCTTGTTCCTCAGACGTCTCTTCAAGAGGGCTTCTGCTCAGGCATGAGCAGCCCCACGGGAGCCTGGGAGGAGGAGAACAGAAACAGTGGAGTCCACTCGGATGACACAGCCTCAGGCTCCTTCCAGTTAAGCCCTGTGACTCCAGACACGGCGCAGAACAGCTCAGCCTGCAGCCACCTCCCAGCATTGGAGAACAGCAGTAATTCACTGTGAGTAAGCAGAGTACACCTCCCAAGTACATCTAGCACACACTTTTAGCCCAACATCTAGTTGTTTTCAGGAAATGGCAAAGATTTGTGCTTTGTTGTGCTGATGTCATTCTTGCATCTCCAACAGACACATGCAGATGGTTAAATATGTTCTGTTTGTGATAAATTATGACAACACTGGGTAAAAACATAATGGAAATCAAATGTAGTTTCAAGGTTTTGGCTGCAATATGCCTTGAATAAAAGCCATGTAATTGATAAATTTTTTAGCTATCTGTTCCTGTAGACTACCATTCACCGTGTTGTTTTATTGTTTATCAGTACTCTGGCCTTTTAAAAATTTATATTTTGCAAGTAATACAGTGAATGGCTCTGAAGTCAGAAAATGTTTTGTGTTGTCCCTGCAGTAAACTGCAACACATCATGGAAGAATTGTTGCACACAGAAAGAGAATATGTAAAGGCACTTGGCTATGTCATAGAGCACTACATTCCAGAGTTGGAGCGTCCTGATGTACCACAAGACCTGAGAGGTCAAAGGGGAAACATCTTTGGGAACCTGGAAAAGCTGAGAGACTTTCATCAACACCACTTTCTTAAAGAGCTAGAATTTTGTCTAAGAGAGCCATTTCACGTAGGACGTTGTTTTCTAAAACACGTAAGTTGCATTATGATGCATTTGAGCCTAACCAACTCATTTTCAGTTTCCACAACTATATCACCCAGATTAGCACAATGAATTTCTACTCACAAGATTTTTCTCCCCGGTTCATGTATTCTACATCTACCATTGTGTTTCTCAAATCCAGAAAGAGAGTTTTGGTCTCTATGCTCTCTACAGCAAGAATAAACCTCGTTCTGACAACCTACTGATTCATTACGGAAAAGAGTTTTTCAAGGTAAGGCTGGTACCTTCTAAAGGGGACATTACAAGATGTCTTTAATGACTTTGATCATCATGAAATGTCCTTTCGAGATATTGCATCTGTGAAGACAAGTTATAGGTGATACACCAACAAAGAGCCAAGTGCCTGTACTGATACAGAGGGGACAATCTCAAATTGTAATAGTTCCCCAGTTTCTGAGAAATGTAAGTTGTCGCACTGTTTTGGTGCTTTTGCAGCACAAACAGCAGCAGCTGGAAGATAAGATGGACCTGTTCTCATACCTTCTGAGACCTGTACAGAGAATCAGCAAATACAGCCTGCTTCTGCAGGACATGCTGAGGGAGTGGGACTCTGGTTCACACGAAGGCCACGAGCGCGTCGAGATACAGGCTGCACTAGAGGTCATCCAGTTCCAGCTTCGCCATGGCAACAACCTTCTTGCCATGGATGACATCCAGGAATGTGATGTGAGTGGTGGAAGACAGGGTGGTACATCTTTAGCAGTGGGTAACACCTAGATGATATGAACACTGCCAGAATCAACACACTGAAAATACATTTGTTCCACAGATATAATTACTGTACTCCCACATTAGGAATATTCAGCACTGCTGAACTATAAAAAAGTAGTTTGTTTTTTACTGTATGCCAAACAACTCTTAGACTTTCAGTTTATGTTCATGGTTTTTCGGACAAAGCTGTCAGGGCTTCAGTGGGAAGATTTGAGGACAGTCTATATTTTCTGATTAATATCTGCTTGATATTCACACCATGATGCTAATGTTTGTCCAATAGTCCACATACATCAGTTTCTCTGAAACATCCTTGGATGGAATGCTACAGTCTGTTCTATCCATGAGATTACATAGTCATTCTGAGAGTACACCATCTTCCAACACCTTTTTGGGTACTGTAGAAATAAACGTATTAAAGGTGCAATGTAAGATGTTCTGCATGCACGCTTTGTAATATTTTGTGCACTATATGCAATTTAAAATATTAATATTTTGAATTGTGAATCGTCACAGGTGAACCTAAAGGAACAAGGGCAGCTGATTTGCCAAGATGAGTTCTTGGTGTCGTTCAGGAAGAAAAAATGCTACCGTCATATTTTCCTCTTTCAAGATCTTATCCTATTTAGCAAGACCAAAAAAACAGAGGTTGGGAATGACATATACATCTATAAACAGTCCTTCAAGGTAATCTACATACATACAGATATCAAAATAATATATTTTTTTAAATAAGGATACATACATAAATTCTGAATTTCAAGGGTTTTTTTTTAGTTTGAAGGATTAGTTGATCGCGACTTGAAATGATAAATGGTTAATGATAAATGATGTTGCTCATCACATTCTGTGTCTAGTTGATTTCCAAATGTAGTAGCCAGTCAATGTTTACAGTGGCCAAAATATTTGCCGCTGAAATATAAATGTCTACAGAAGTAATTTATCGATTACAAATGAACTAATAACAGTTAAATATCTGTTCAAGCACAGACACTTTAAATCTCTCTTCTTCTCTCCATTTTATCCTTCGTCATCGTCCTGATTCTTTGCCAGACCTCAGACATTGGGATGACACATAACTGCGGAGATAGTGGGCTGTGCTTTGAAATCTGGTTTAGGAGGAGAAAGTCACAGGACACATACACACTTCAGGCAGGAAGTCGTCAGGTAAAGGAATCCTGGACCAAAGACCTGGAGAGGATTCTCTGGGAGCAGGCTATCCACAACAGAGGTTAGTAAACAATGCTTTTTGAAGCTCAACCTACATTCACGTTTTATCTCATTAATTTGCATACACATTAGCATAAATAATCATTTATTAAGTTTACATAAGAATAATGATAGAATCTTTGGTCACATCTGATTTTGAATGAAAAGGCCTTACATCACAAATGTGCAAAGATCACTGCCAGACAGACATATAAAGTAAAATCAACTAGTAGAATACTTATGTGTTCGATATATTGATGTTGAGATTAAAGTAAACCCAAGGTAATATAAAAACACTCAAGATATTCAAGCTGGTGTGGAGGTACAAAAAAAATCTAGATAGCCCATTTTCCCAATCCTACTATAAATCTTTCTTGTTTGTTAACTCATTTTCTCAGTTCCTGTTTTACTGCTTTAAATAAACTTTACTTTTCTATTTCTTTGGGTGATTCACACAGAGATTCGCATGCAAGAGAGAGTGTTTATGGGAATTGGATACAAGCCTTTCATGGACATTAAGCCCAGTGAAGCAGCCATCTGTGACCGTGCCATTAACTGTGCTTTAACTGGACGAGGTAAAAACAACAACAACGAAAATCAACAAAACTCCACTTGCAATGTATCTATGTAGTATACAGATATGGATATAACGTTTAACATGTTCAACTAGGTTATAATATTATAACATATTATGACAACATTTCTACACGGAATTATTCACTATGATAATCAGCGATTCAGTCTAGTTGTGTGTTTATTATAATTTTCCTACATTGCAGATGAATAACATTTTGATTCCATTTGGGTTTATTCCATGTCAGAGTGTAAGCCTACGGTTTCCTGTGGGATGTCTGACTCCCAGGGTAGATTTCCTGCCCAGAGGCCAAATTCTACTGGTTCAACCAGCTACATGTCATCTGGTAGCCACTCATCTTCATCCTCCTCCACTGGGGGGTCAGAGGTCATAGAAGAGTATGACATAGAGCAGGAAAATGGCAGCCAGAGTCTGCTGGGTGGGGCTGTGTTAAGTTAAAGTGTGTCTTATTTCGTAGTCTATTTTCATATTCTGAGAAACTGGACATTATGATACAAATGATACATTAAGAGTTAGTTTGATTTTAATGTCAATGTAGTATAGGGATATATCTTAGCTTTGCATAATTTTTATCTGTTTTGTTCCAGTGGACAGTTCGGAGTCTTCAGGAGAAAGTGTGAGTGGATTCAGCAGCTCTGGCTACAGCTGCCAGTCTGTGACTGGTGGGGAGGGTGAAGACCCCTCAGACATGTCTGCCAGTGGTGTAAGGAAAGCATGTGTCCAAAAAATGGAGAAAAACCACAAAGAAATCAAGGACCAACCCAAATCATTTCCAAAACCACAAGACCAAAAGAGGGCCCAACCACTTAGCAAGGTAAGGGGTTAACCACGAGCCCCCCAGGGTCAAACTCATAAACTGTACTTTTAACTGTACTTTTTCCAGACATGGATCAATCCTAGATTTAGACTATATTGAAGTGTCAATGGTAACTCACTATATGAATTCTTTTTAGCATAGGTTTAAGGCTTAATCTGAGACTGGGAAACGGATGTCTAGAGTTCAACAAATGTGTTGCAGGTGTTATTTATTTGCAATCAGTTTTTTGTGTGTTTATAATATGTGTGATCTGTTGTATAAGGAAGATATTTTTCTTTTTCTTTTTTTGTTGCTTGCAGATTCAAGCAGATAATCACGTGAGAACAACCACTGAAGTTTAACTTTTATATAAGTTTACCTGTGGAGCAGAATCGGCCTTGAGGAGAGCTTGAATATGTCAGTTCTTCAGCATTGCATGAGAATATTAGACACCCTCACAGCCCAAGAAAACTCATTCCTGCAGACTGTGACAGGAGGTGATATATTAGCCCTGCATTATACTATTTATTTTTTAACAACTCTTGTGGAATCTATTTCTGTGTTTTGTTTTGTGGTTTTTTTGCAATGCATTGTTTTGATAGCATATTGGTTAAACAAATTTGTACTGAATCTTTAGTTTGTTAGCTAGATTTAGGTTATTGTTACATTGTCAGTTAAAGTGTGTGTGTGTGTGTGTGTGTGTGTGAACCTGTCTGTGAATGAATGCTTTTTCTATAAAGATTCCACTTTGTAAGATGTTAACATCTTTTCATGTGAATATTATTAGCTCATACAGGGTCTTCTGGTGATGGTTAGGTTAAGAACAGATATGAACCTGCTGGGATGAGAGCATTGTCAGCGCATGGCAATTCCTTGGCTACATTTCCATGAATGCTGTGAAAGTATTTTCCTCAGAAGTATTCAGATGAGTTGCATTAATTGGAATTTACAGGCTGAGCTGTTTCATTTCTGGAAGTGATAATAGTGTTCATTGCTGAAGTGTGAAAGCAGGGTGTAGCTAAGCTCAAGGATCTCAACTGTGCAGGTTTCTTCTTGCTTGGAAAAATATATGCCTTTCATTAAACAGATTTGTCCACACTTGTTTTATTCGACTGTTTTTTTCGAAACCTTATTTGTGAAAGTTTTACCAACTGATTGTATTCGTTGAATTCTTATAGCAGTGGCAATGCTGACTAAAAATAATGTAGCTAATCTAAATATTATGTCTAGTGCACCTAACTATAAATATAATAATTGTTGTAATTATACACAGGATACAATGCACTATATTTAATGCCAATCCATTAGAGCTTTACACAGGCCCTAGCCCACTCTCTTCATACCAGCATCCACAACATTGTGAGATCGTTACAGGAGTCACCATACAGGCTTCAGTGTTTTGCTGATTTAAACCCAAGACGCATCCAGAGGGTTCAACAGTGAGGTCTGGCATCCCATCCCCAGCCCATCCATGTTCAGTTTTAATCCAAGCCACACCCAAACTAGCCTCCGCTGTGAATAAGGCTAATATTTACCATATTACACATTTTTACCACGTTACACAGTGACACAACACAACACTGCACTCACCCAGCAATTCCACTGACTATCCCCTTTCAGATACGTTTGAGGACACCTTTACAGCCATTGAAAGTTTTACAGCCTCTAATGTCGAACTGCACAAAAGAAGAATGGCAAAATTAGCGACAAATTCCCTAAAGCACCTGTCATCCACATTCTCCCACCTCAGCCTTCATCTTTGCTTACTTAAGCTTCTTCATTCACAGCTTAAATCACTTCATCCTTAAAAGGAATTGTTAACTCTGTAAAATAAACTATTAATTCACTTTCAGAGCACAAAACCAGGTCTGGCCTCAGAGTAGTTAATGCAATACACAGTGGAATATGCAAGTTTTGTTTTTTTATTATAATAAAATAATAATGTATAGTTCCATCCAACGCAATTTATTAAATTGTAAAATGGTGCTTGAAGTCATTAATTGAAGTTTTCCCTCCGTAACACTCATAACTGTCATCTCCTTCCACAGCTTTGCTACTGTGGCCAAAATCATACTATAAAGTCTACTGTCACGACTATCTTCTGTTCCAAGTAGTATTTTAGTAACTACACTGTAAGCAAGCAAAAAACACCCCCCCCCTCCAAAACAGAATCAAAACTTTGGCCCAGAGAACTGAAATTCACTTCTAATTACAAGCACCAAAAAGCAGAGAACCCACTGCTCAAACCCTGTGTGCTGGGTGGGAATACACCTGGTGCAATGTTTCTTCTTCACAACAATGCATTAAATACCTCTGGGTACTTGGTTTGGCTTGCTAAACAAGAATCTCCCAGATACCCCAGTATGCCTGCTCATACTGGGGTGTGGGAGGATGGCTGCTAGCCCAAGTTGGGAAAGGCTGTGAAGCATTATGTATTTTTTGTGTCCAGAAAGCTTACCTACATACCCCTAGTTTAAAAGTATTCTTAGAGCTTGTATGTACCATGTCTTATGCTACTAATTTACACTGTCCAAAATGTGATAATCTCTTGCCTTCACACGTTGCTAAATAAAGATGGTTTACTTTGACAACCACCCACAATTAAACATCTAATGTAAAATAATGGTATGTTTTTTTTCAATAACATCTGGTTACGAAAACATTTTGCAAGCCGCTTCTTGCAAGGAAAGTAGCAAAGGAACATATAGGAGCATATAGTGAATGATGTGTAATGAGACACCGTGGATTTATTGCTATAGTCCATGTGCATCAGTTTTAAAGTGGTTGGGCAATCAACCCTCATCAGAGTTTCATGAGACAAATGCAGCAGCTGCATATGCATCTCTGGTGCAAAACAGCAAAAACACAATATGAAAGGGAGAGCAATGCCAACACAACAGTGCAATACCTGTTATGAAAACAAACGTAACAGCCAGTCGAAGTTGCAGTGGTAGGGAAAGACGCTTAACTGCTAAATAACGCAAAAGCGCTATAACTGACCTGAACTGACACCTGTTTAACCCAGTCTCAGAAAAACTTTCATCAGCTTCACTGTTCTGGAATTTCCATAACTACTGCCATTAAGAAGCTTTTACCCAAAAGCAATTCACAAATAAGGATCACCTAGTATAAGAAGGACTAAACCTGGAGCCCTTTGCAGTGGACAAAAAGCAATATAGTCTGATGAGATCTTTAATATTAATATATTTAATATAGTCTAATGAGATATCTTTAATATTAATATATTTAATATAGTCTAATGAGATATCTTTAATATTAATATCTTTAATATAGTCTAATGAGATATTGTCAAGCCTTTTATATGTCCGGATATGTTTATGTTTGGGGAAAGTTAGAGGATGCCTTCAACCCACAATGTCTGTCACTAACTGTGAAACATGGTGGTGGATCTATAATGGTTTGTGTGGTCACTCTGTGGGAGTAATTATGTCCGATTGCTCTTGTAAGGTTGTGAAACAGGCAAAGAATATGAGACCATTACTAGACCAGCTGCAATCCATTACTGAAAACACTCTTAAGCAACACTCTTGGTTTTCTCATGTTGTTCTATAGGATAATGAACCACCAAAACACACTGTTAAACAACTTCAGGAGTGTTTCAGCAACTCTAAAATAATTTCAAATCCATCCTTCATTACCTGTATTATTTACAGAACATAAAATACATTTTGACCTATTGCCTTAACATTAGGTTGTTCTGGAAGAATGGCTTGCTATCATCTATGGATATAAACTGTTTAATAATAGAACAGAGAAGAATAGAAAAGAAAGGTGATCTAATCCGCAGACATATATTTCTTTCATGTATAAAACTGAAGACTTACAGAGACTTACAGACCTATTGCATGGAAGAACCCACACCCTATAACCCCCTCCCCTGGCACACACACACACACACACACAGATAGAAAAGAGGAAAGAGGAGAGGGAGGTGGGCTGGGTAGTGACGCTGGGGAGAGTACAAATAAAGTTGTTGCACCGGACAGGACAACGTATTATTGAAACTTCAAGAAGGCACCCTACTCCTTCAGACAGCAAGATATCTAGAAATATGGGTAAGTATTCATGCACAAACCTTTACTTCTGAACTGACTTTCGATATACAGTAGGCTGCAGGAGGTAAGCTCCTATACGTTATAAAATGTAACTACAATCAAATTACTTGTGTATAATAAGTTCGTGGTAACGTTTGTTCAAATAAACTCATTTTTATAGTAAGATAAGTTAAATTGATATATTAGGACATTATGCACGCACGTATATTAGACTCTGGAACAAGAATATTTCAGTAATGCATCGCCAGCCATGCGGTGTCAAGGCTAATTGTTACCATGGGAGGGTGTTGCTTTTAATAGCAAGCAGTTGGTTCAGCTCTGTATCAACATTAGCTTTTAGCAAACTACATCATTCCTGGTTCATTCCTAATCAGAATAAAATGAACGATCTCAAATATTGCTTTAATTTATGATAAGGTAGGTGGGGACAAAGGTAAAACAAGACACTTGGTCGGTGCTTCGTTTACTATGATAAACTTTTAGACAAGTTTGAATGGGCGAACTTAGCCTTAATTGAATTAAGTTTAATACATTTGACTGTTTTTTTAAATAACTAGCCATATACATTTGCTAGACAGAATACGATTTAAGATTACCTAAACCCAAAAGGAAAATTGCACATTTCTCCCCAAACGTGTTGTTCTTCCGTTGCGGTGTAAGAAGATACTAAATTCTACCTCCTCTTAACCAAATGAAATTCATTCATTTACTAACTGAACCGCCAGCAGAATGTTTTTTGTGTGTGTTTCAGGTTGGGTTGTGGAATGTTTACAGATCCCCTGTCCCTGGTTTAGGAGCAGAGTCAGTATTGCTTGTCAGCACAGCTAAGTGTGTTAGAGAGGGCAGAGGTGTGACTGTGTTAGCTAGCCAAGGTTAATATGAGGGAGGGTGGGAGGGAGAGAGAGAGAGATATGTCTCAACAATGACACAATTTGAAAGTGATTCCAATTAAAATTCCAAATAAAAATGTAACGAGATTAAACTGAATGTTCACCATATGGGACATTTGGTTCCCATAAAGAGCTGTGAATGAGAGCCATGTCAGCATGTACCGAACAACACAATATCATTTTCCTCAGCTGGTCTCATTAGGAATTTAGTTGTGTAAATTCTTAATGTGGCTGGTTTAATCATTTCATAGCCTAAAGGCAAAAGAAATGTATTGCTAAAGTTAACAGGTTTATTAAATGTGAGTTTTTTTTGTGTGTGTGCGTACACGCACCAACTTCCCTCAGAGGTTTTTAAAATAAAGAGAACGGCTTCAATGGCACATCTGTTGCACCGCTGGACACAAGAAGTCACGTGCTGTTTTCTCTGACCTCACAAACAAGACTCCTCTACATCACAATGAAACACAGGTGTACCATTCAAACCAAGCAATTTCAGTATAGTAATATAATTGGTCGCAGCTGTAGAGTCAGCTAGACAGACTAAGTCTATGGACATCACACTGTGAGAATGTATTCTTGTTCAGAAACCCTTTTTAGTTCAGATCTAGTCATGATCTGTCTCTTTAACAGAGACCTTGTAAGATGACCAGGCAAAAGCTTTAGTCTGTGGTCTCTAAAGGCCTTTTCCTTGAATATCTTTCCTAATTTAGAGTCTAGTCTCTAAGACACCTCCCACCTGCCTGAATTACTAAGATTCTCCCTAGATCAGGAACTGGGAAAGTCTTCAGTGATTCAGTGCCCATTCATTCCCATGGGAGAAGGATGGACAAAGAGTTTATACATCCTGCCAAGTGCCAGACCACCTTTACCATCGTCTGTCTGACACTCCATAATCCAGAGGGAATGTAATCATAAGGGAGATCATAGATCATGAAGCTGGGTGTAAAATATGAGTGTTGAAATTAACAGCGGGTTCCCCAAAATCAAGTCAGATATTTGCTGTTTGTATCTGGAGGAGTTGTGAAGCATAAACAGTGGTGTGTGTATACGTACCTCCGACACATGGGAGGAGTGGGGAATGGTGCAGAACTCGGGTATTTACAGATTCCACAGCTTAATGCTGAGAGTATGCTTAAGAGGGTATGCTGAAGAGAGTTAACAAGGTTATTAAGTGTGTGTGTGTGTGTGTGTGTGTGTGTCAACTTCACCCCTCTGAAGTTTAAAATAATCCTCTAAAAGAGAGCAGCCACATCTGTTGCCTTGTTAGACCTAACAAACCAATTGCTAATGCATTCTCTGTCCTTGAGCAGAACTCAGGAATTTACTGATTAAAGAACAAGAAAGAATTACAAGATGGAGTTGAACATAACTTTCCCCTTTCACTTTATGATTTCACACACTCATTCTTACGTTCTTTTTTGTGTGCAACTCCTCAGCTCTAGACATCGGATCCTGGGACCTGGCATGTGAGTTCAATAACACGGACCACCGTACGGACCTGAACGGCACGGAGCGGCTGATTGTGAGAAGGGGGCAGCCCTTCACCATCAACCTGAGTCTGCGCTCTGGCTCCTACCAGCCAGGAGTCCACCAGCTCCACATCACTGCAGAGACGGGTATCGATGTCCAAAGCTTAGCACCACTGCAAGATTTTTCAAGCGCTTGATTTGTTAACTTAGTAGTTTGGTAGAGAGTTGGACTGTTTGCTCCAGCCAATGGATGTGAACACTAGTCCTGTTTATATCAAACACTAAGCAGCAATTAAAACAAGGCCACTATATTAAACAAGGGTTCAAACAATTCCTTATGTGGCCTTACTCCGTTAGAGTTAGATGTGATCACTGAATGTCAGGCCAAGGCAGGTATAAGGCATACATCAAATAGGAGAGTGGAAGGATGAGAGAGAAGATAAACAATGAAAAAGTACAGAATAGCAACTAAAAAGGTGTGTAATATGTGTGAAAAGGAGAGAAATAATGAAAGAAAGAGTGAGACAAAGTGGTAAGGGAAGATATAGCCTGTGGGCTATACTTAGCCTGGTCACTTGTACAATTACTTTCAGTTTGCAATAGATAATAAGACCTATTAATACAGGCTAAATCACTGTTAACCTATTACCAAATATATTTACAGTGGAAATTATATAGTTACTTTGACACAAAGGGACATCAACCATTCACTTAAATTCTGTATTTGAGTGCTTTTGAAACCGTATTTGAGTGCTTTTGTGACTGAAAGTTGAAGCTGAAGATTTTCTTGATTTACTTGACGTTAGAATCTCCTAGGGGTAGGATAATTGTGCATATGGTTGGATGAGTTATGGATATTTTACAAACATGCCCAGAACATTCATTCCAAAGATGCCAGTACATTTTAGTTCACTTCTGGAAACTGACAGACTAATCCTATAGACCACGCATATAGCCAGTGGTCAGGTGGACGGGGCACAGCCAGTGGACAATGTGTTCCAGACACATTGTGAGAAATTTGGATTCAAGTTCAAGTATATTTATTTTTATAGCGCTTTTAACAACAGACGTTGTCTCAAACGTCTAATTTAGGCAATAAGGATGGACAGCAGCTGTAACTCAGGAAATGATGTGGTTTTCATAAGCTTTGACGGAAAAGCATGTGGCTAGTTGAAGATAACCACACCATCAGGGAAGCAACGTACAATACGTAGCATGTAGGCTTATCTGAAGAAATACATATTACATATCATACTGCTGTCACGTCGAGGCGGACACCCAGACCACTAGCCACGCCCACCAATCCACCACTAACAAGATCCCAATCGCCT
The DNA here is from genome assembly GCA_028565775.1 of Sternarchorhynchus goeldii. NCBI lineage: Eukaryota > Metazoa > Chordata > Actinopteri > Gymnotiformes > Apteronotidae > Sternarchorhynchus > Sternarchorhynchus goeldii. The sequence continues at coordinate 8,758,878 of JAOXYF010000018.1, read as the reverse complement.
GTCTGTTGAGCGCACCTGACGCTCATCAGCTCAGTGAATATTTAAAGCCACAGTACTGTTGTATCAGTGCTGTGCGTTAGTCTCGCTTGAGTGACCGTATCCAGCCTCAGTTTTTGTTTCACGCTGCTTCACTACAGCCCCTGCCGGTAAACCCCGGACATCGCTTTGTTTATTCGCTTGCTTGCTTTAACCTTGCATTTGTGTCTTGTACGCCACTGGCAACCTCTCTGCTAATAAAACAGCCAGTATGTTTCCAGTAGCGTCTGTCTCTGCTCCCTCCGCGCCGCCGTCACAACTGCATTTATTCAAATATTAGGACCAGCTTCTGGCTTTGCCGTTAATATCATAATTAATGTAATATCCAGTGTCTGACAAAACCCACCAAAGGGTTCAGTTAAGAACTCTAATGACACTTCACCATTAGCTATTACTCAACATTAATATCTGTTTTGCATAACCAAGATAGCCTATTCAGAGCTGAGTATACTCAGAGCCACAGATTTTCTTGGCATGCTTCCTAGTTGCAGTGCAATGGAATTCCGGTATACCCGCTAGACTATTGTTCAGGGCACAGGATCACACAGGCGCATTCCCAGAAATTCTACAGGCCGTGATTGGACATGCTGTTATGTTTGTTTATGCAAACTAAGAAAAAATTCCCTGCCTTAAGGGATTTGTTTTGAACCTTTGAACAAATTTAGATAATTATTAGCTCTTACATGTTGGTTTGCAGCCAAGCATTTTTTTGGCAAAAAGTTTTCTTTAAACAAAAAGGTTAGAACTTTGTGAACTTAAGGTGGTTTAGTTTACTTTCAGTTGGTGTACCACTTTCCATCACCAACACCATGCCTGCTGTAATTAGAGAAGAATCGTTCACGCGTAACTGTTTTATCCTAGCTGAATAGAATGCTAAACCAACATTTACTATTAGAATCGATCATCTGCATACGTACAAGACTACGTCTTTTTATTTGTTTTGACTTTCCAGTGCCACAAAGCAGTAATGGAAAGGGAGGCATAAAATGCACATGCAATTTATACTCGAGATATATTGATCCTAGCTGAAGAGAATGTTGAAATATTCCCTGTTATATGTGAAAAAGAATGCTGTTAACAGACTGGCTGGAACAGCAGGTCAAATACAAAGAACTCTATTACTGAGCAACCAAACCATGATGACTTATCTTGGTAATTTATGACATTTCTGATCTTTATTTGTTTGTGTGTCTTGTTAAAGGACCTCAGCCGGTGGAGGAATATGGTACCAAGGCTGTGTTTGGCCTGAGTGATGTTATCGATAACACTCGTTGGAGCGCTGTGGTAACCAGTCCACCTGGGGACATGATCTCCTTGTCCATCTGTTCCGCCCCTGATGCACCCATTGGCCGCTACATCCTGACTTTGGACAGCCAGATTCAGTTTGAGCTGATCTTGCTGTTCAACCCTTGGTGTCCTCGTGAGTGAACGCGAAAGCATGTACACAAACACACACATTTTGACTGCTGGACAAACACATTGTGTATGAAGGCTCAAATCATGACTCTTTAGCATGATGAAGCCATGACATACAGCACTCTCTGTTCCTTAGAGGACCTCTGTGTTTAAGTAGGATGCTGTTTTGGGCTCTTTGCTGGACAGGTGATGCAGTATACATGGACAGTGAAGAGAAGCTGGAGGAGTATGTTTTGGCTCAGGATGGCATCATCTATAGAGGTGATGTTAAATACCCCATCCCTTTTCCATGGTACTTTGGCCAGGTGAGTATGCATGTACACACACACACACACACACACCTACACACACACACACACACACACACACCTACACACACACACCTAGACACACATACACACACA
>JAOXYF010000018.1:8716903-8749267 GCA_028565775.1 Sternarchorhynchus goeldii | reverse complement strand
GATGGTGTTGGATATATGAGATATAAAAACCAGAAGTACTGATGGTGTTGGATATATGAGATATAAAAACCAGAAGTACTGATGGTGTTGGATATATGAGATATAAAAACCAGAAGTGTCCAAATTCAGGATTCAGGTCTGGAGCACTGAAGGCATTTCATAGGGGTTGTGAGATACGGCCAAAATCCTGATTTTGGGCATTTGATATCCAAATAATGATACATATCACAATATAGCACATTTTCTGTGTTCAGTTAATAAATACTTTATATAAAACGACCACATGGAAAAAGATCTTCTTACACTAAATCCTTGGAACAACGTCACAGACCTGTGCTGAAGACCTTTGAAACAGTGGGAATTCAATTATTTGTGAAGTTGGTTATTATTATCAATTAGCTAAATGTAAAACCGGTCAATAGCTATGAATGAATTGTTAACACCTTTCCCACTGACATTTAGCTAGTTAAAGGTAAAACTGAATGTTAGCAGTTACTGATCTTGTTATCTAGCTAATTTGTTTTTCTTCAAATTTACACACATTTAATATACAGTTTTATAATTTCACTTATAGCTAGTTAAAACGATGACCATGCACTGTATGGGTTTCATCTCACGTGTTTTTCTCACATTTTTTCCCACGTGTTTTTCCCACGTGTTTTTCACTTTCATCTGTATTTGTGTTGCATCGTCCAAAAAAAAATCTAAATGTAAAAATATTATTATAAAAATACTGTCATCAAGATCGTCATCATGGCACACAACAAAATAAACAACAGCATAATGTAAAACTATGGATGTTTTCTGTCATCATATCACACCCTAGTCCTGATGAGAGACTGTTAGGGATTAGGGATTAGGGATTAGGGATTAGGAATCCACAAGGGATGTCAAATGGATTATTGATTACAAACTCTGGACTGGCCTTGGAGGACAAGGAGACTACCAGCAGAGCCACAGGGGAGGGAACCTATTTTATATAGATCATTTCACTTTCCCTCTCTCCCTCCCTCCCTCTCCTTTTTCTCTCTCCATCTTTCCCTCTCTCCCTCCCTCCCTCACACAGTTATAAAACCTGTAACAGCATGAGGTCTCTGGGGAGGGTATAATGGTGGAGTTCACACCTTCCACCCTAATGAAACTCAACCCTCCACCAGGAAACCCCACACTGCACTGCACATAGGACACGTTGTAAAACACTAATGAGTGTGACACTGAGGGTGTGTGTGTGCGCACACAGAAAGTGATGAAGTGTATATAATTGAAGTGTACACATTATATACATACAATGTATGTGTGTGTTTCTGTTCACTTTGGGTCTAGACAAATATTGTGTGTTTAGTGTGTAAATAATGTGTGTGTTCTTATTGTGTGTTTGTGTGTGTTCAGTGTGTAAATAATGCATGTGTGTGTATGTTCTTATTGTGTGTTGGTGTGTGTTCAGTGTGTAAATAATGCGTGTGTGTGTGTTCTTATTGTGTGTGTGTGTGTGTTCAGTGTGTAAATAATGTGTGTGTGTGTTCTTATTTTGTGTTTGTGTGTGTTCAGTGTGTAAATAATGTGTGTGTGTGTTCAGTGTGTAAATAATGCGTGTGTGTGTGTTCTTATTGTGTGTGTGTGTGTGTTCAGTGTTTAAATAATGTGTGTGTGTTTTCTTATTGTGTGTTTGTGTGTGTTCAGTGTGTAAATAATGCGTGTATGTGTGTTCTTATTGTGTGTGTGTGTGTGTTCAATGTGTAAATAATGTGTGTGTGTGTATTCTTATTGTTTGTGTGTGTTCAGTGTGCAAATAATGCATGTGTGTGTTCTTATTGTGTGTGTGTTCAGTGTGTAAATAAAGTGTGTGTGTGTGTTCAGTGTGTAAATAATGTATGTGTGTTCTTATTGTGTGTGTGTGTGTTCAGTGTGTAAATAATGTGTGTGTGTTCTTATTGTGTGTGTGTGTGTGTGTTCAGTGTGTAAATAATGCGTGTGTGTTCAGTGTGTAAATAATGTGTGTGTGTGTGTTCAGTATGTAAATAATGTGTGTGTGTGTGTGTTCAGTATGTAAATAATGTGTGTGTGTGTGTTCTTATTGTTTGTTTGTGTGTGTTCAGTGTGTAAATAATGCATGTGTGTGTTCTTATTGTGTGTGTGTGTGTGTGTGTGTGTTCAGTGTGTAAATAATGCGTTTGTGTTCAGTGTGTAAGTAATGTGTTTGTGTTCTTATTGTGTGTGTGTGTTCAGTGTGTAAATAATGCGTGTGTGTGTTCTTATTGTGTGTGTGTGTGTCTGTGTTCTTATTGTGTGTGTGTGTGTGTGTTCAGTGTGTAAATAATGCGTGTGTGTGTATTCTTATTGTGTGTGTGTTCAGTGTGTGTTCATATTGCTCTGTGTCATGTTCAGATTAAACCTTCCACATTAGTCAAGCATGCTGAAGGTCAGGCAGAAAAAACACTGCTCACAATCAACTACACACACACATGCAGAGCTGAACTATGACACACACACCCCACACACACCTCTCATGCACACATGCAGAGCTGAACCATGACACACACACACCTCACACCCTACACACACCACTCACTCACACAGCATGGTCCTGATGCTATTAAAAGTCGTGGTGCTGATCTGCATAAGGAATCAGCGCTGTGTGTGTGTGTGTGTGTGTGTGTGTATGTGTGTGTGTGTGTGTGTGTGTGTGTGTGTGTGTGTGTGTGTGTGAACTAACACTGCTGCTTCTGTTGTACTGATTATACTAGACTTAAGTGAAAGGGTTGCAGAAGGTGAATGTCATTCTTACACCTACATTTAGAGCTGACCCCAGCTGACCCTTACTGACCCCAGCTGACCCTAACTGTACATCTGAATGCAAGAAGTTTGACTTCAGTGATAAAAACACACACACACAAACATATACACACGCATGCACACGCACACACACACATACTCACTCACACATATACACACACACACTCATACAGGCACACACACACTCATACAAAACACTCTCACTCGTACACACACGCACACACACACACACACACACACACACACACACACACCTATCTGAAGTGCAAGTTTCTTTTACCATTACTAAATGCTTTTGAGTGAGATTGGGCCCATTAAAAAGGACCACATGAAATGTAGCAACGCAGTTACCTGTGTTTTTGTTCAGGTCCACCTGCATGAATGTACGTGCCCACACACACACACACACATGCATATACATACACACGCACACACACACACACACGCACACGCACACGCACGCACATACATACACACACGCACACACACACATGCACAAGATGGAACTTTGTAATCCAAAATGGTCAATGTGACAAAATGCCAAACCTGTGTGTGTGTGTGTGTGTGTGTGTGTGTGTGTGTGTGTCTGGCTAATATTATGTTTTGTGTTTGATGGGAGTTGTTATATTGTTATGTTTATAATGCTACAGATGGTGCTGTTTTGAGATGGCTGAAAGCTCTTAGACTACTGAAATGTTCTAGAACATTAGAAACACAGCGGGGATTATAGAACCCTTTCTAGAACATCTAGAATTCTAGACCACCTCTTCATGAAGGTTTGCAAACTGCAACAACTGTACCCATACCCACTGAAATACAGCCGCTGTGTGTGTGTGTGTGTACTGAAATAAAGCCCATAAGATTAGAAAGGTCTGAGCACCAGGTTTTAAGAATGTGGTTAGCTTGCATACACATTGAAGTGCATCACACCTTAGCATCTAATCTCAGATGGAAAAGTAGGAGAATGAAGCTGTGATCACACACAGCCCAACGATCCCTCACAGGGAGTTATTGTGCTCCTCACTGAGCCCTGCAGCATGGAGGGAAACGTGCTTCAACCTCTCTGCCAACCTTCACATAGCTAACAGTATTGGCATTGTATTTTGAGATATTTTGGTGCTGTGTGTGCATAACAGAAACCCACATTACACATGCACAGACACACACACACACACATATATAATTAATCAGCATGCTTATAATCACAGTAGCATTTCCCTTTTTTCCCTTATTCTCAAAATACATATATACACACACACTCATGCACACACACACACCACACACACACACACACACACACACGCATACAAACACCACAGACGTGTTCATGCAAAAGAGATTGATATGCGCACAAGCTCACAAATGAAGACATATGAGAACACAACACACACACACACCTACACACACACACACACACACCTACACACACACACACACACACACACACACACACACACACACACCCACACAGTTAACATTAGTTATCAAAGCTAAAACCTCATATAGCAGATACTCCCAAAAATGGACTCAACCCTTCCCGTTACTCCTTAAAAAGATAAGAATCTCTAAGAATCTAGGGAGTCATTGATGGAGAAAAAGAAAAGAAAGTTCAGGATTATACAGAAAAAAAATTTCTGGCAGCCAACACTGATATGTGAGAAATAAATCATCATTAATAGCAAATGTTTTCTCAATAGGAGTGCAATAGGAATCACTTTTTTAGTCATGGGTGTTTGGATTATACGACATTTTGTAACCTGGTATATATTATTTCTGTTGTTTTTTCAACTTAATTTCCATGATTTGAAATTTCACTTACATAGTGCCTTTCCCAGTAGCCAAGAATACTTTATAATCACCAGACTGCACAATGCTTTTACATCCACTCAGAACACTGATAAGGTATGGTCAGAGTGAGGGTTAAGTGCATGGTGTTGCAAGTGGTGTTGGGGTTAAAGTTTGTACTAATGTAGAAAATTAATTAGACTTATTTACATATTTAAATCCAGGAATTTTCTAAACAGAGTAAACTCTAGGCTAACTCTGAGTGGACAAGCATGTTCATTGTTGTGGGATATTACATTTGGCAACTGTTTGTTTTTTCCTGTAATTCTCAGTTTGAAGATAGTATTCTGGATACTTGTCTGAGAATTCTGGATATGAACCCAAAGTACCAGAGGAACCCTGGGAAAGACTGCTCTGGGCGCCGAAACCCTGTATACGTCACCAGAGTTCTCAGTGCTATGGTGAGATTTACAAACCAACATGCATATCAGTATGTCTACTATTGCCACTGGCCTCTTTTTCTTACAGAAGACATTATAACCTACACATAACACCCCCTATTCCCCAGGTGAACAGTAATGACAGAGATAATGGGGTATTAGAAGGCTGTTGGACGAAGACATTTGAAGGCGGAATCAGTCCCATGTCATGGAAGGGGAGTGTGAACATTCTAAGGAACTGGAATTCCACTTCCTGTATGCCTGTCCGCTATGGCCAGTGCTGGGTATTTGCAGCTGTATCCTGTACTGGTAAGAAAATAAATGTTTTATTCATATATGATTTAACACTGCCGGCATAACATCTTTTATTAATATAAAATACTACATTTGAGAATTGACTGCCTGAATTTTGTGTGTTACATTTTTTATTTTCACTGCAAGTTCTATCTATTACAGGAGGATGATAGAACACCCTGTTAGACTAATGTATCCAATGCACTGGGTTTTACTTGTCCATATGAATAAAATGAATGGAGGATTTTGGCCATTTGTTCTCAGTGTCTCGTGCTCTGGGGATCCCGTGCAGAGTGGTGACAAACTACCACTCAGCCCACGACACCAATAGCAACCTGGTCATTGAACAATACTACAATGAAAAAAACCAGCTGCTGAGCACCACCAAAGAGATCATCTGGTAAGAACCAGGCTATTACATCACACTGGTTCACGCTCTGTTCATTTACTACACGGAGAATGACTAGTCTTACGATGAGGCTCACAGTCCCTCATCAGTTGTAAAAGCTTCAGTATGAACGGCCATAGCTAAACATTCCAGCTTCACGCACATGAGAGAAGTGATGATTTTCAACAATAAGCTACTGATAATTCCATTAAAAAACACATTTATATAGTTTAAATGGACATACAAAGCAGGCGTACCGGTTATATGACAAACTAAAAAGATCACCCTGTGAACCATTGTGAATTAAGTTCACATACATATACATGCAAACAAATAAAACAATATTGTAACAGGGTGAGTGATGACCTACAGATTTTTCTGAAGTCTTGTTAAATCCATAGCAGTAATATAAGATTTTGTCATTAATGAGGAAAACAGAATTTTATATTATATTTCGATTATTTAAATTATTGGATAGAGGGGGTTTATTATTATTGATTCAATTCTGTTCTGTTCAAATCTGACCTGGAGCTTTCAAAGTGTGAATACGGCCTTTGAATATGGTCTGTTCCATACACGGAAGAATTTAGCAACAGAGGAAGGAAAATAAACAACTAAATCGGTGTTTTCTACTTGAACTGATCATACACCTAGGTACAAGACTACCTCTTTGTTGTTTTGACTTTTCCACTGCCACTATGCAGTAATGGAAGATGGAGGCATACTTTATAAAAGGCACATGCTGCTTATACCTGAGCTATATTTGCAAATGTTTGCATAAAGGGTTGTGTGGTGGTTGTGTGTGAATATGAATGGGGGTTTTTGTTGCCATAGGAACTACCATTGCTGGATGGAAAGCTGGATGACTCGTCCTGACCTGAAAGCAGGCTTTGATGGCTGGCAGGCCAGTGACCCCACACCCCAGGAGAAGAGTGAGGGTGAGTTTGCACTTCTAGTTCACAGTCTATTAGCAATTAGTAATCTAGTTAATGTCCTATACTAAACTCTAATGATTATGAAATGCACTGATACGAGATCAGTTCCTCTTTTAATGAATGATCACCAAAGTGATCTGTGGTACTTTCCCTCCTCTCCACTAGGGGTGTACTGCTGTGGGCCGGTCCCTTTGCGAGCGATAAAGGAAGGAGAGCTCACAATGAAGTATGATGCTCCATTTGTATTTGCGGAGGTCAGTGCAGATTTGGAGATGTTTCTGCAGTGTAAGGATGGCAAAGTGCAGAAGATCCATAACAAGAACAGGGTTGGCCAGAAGATCAGCACCAAGAGTGTTGGCAGTGACCAGAGAGAAGACATTACACACCTTTATAAGTACCCAGAAGGTAAGGTTGCACCCAACATGCATGCACACATCCCATACCTATTCTTACCACATACTGTGTAAACAGATTGTAATTTTTTTATATTAGCATTTCGCAAATGAATCAGCATAGAACACAATCCTTAATCCAAATGAAATTCAGAGATAAACCCCTGAATGTCTACACAATCTCCATAATTTCCACCATCTTCAAACACATTGGAAACATTATCTGATTCCTTATAAAGTTTGCCTGAATCATGGGAACAGGGAACCGGGTTGGCTAATGACAACCATGACAACTGCCCCTGTGATCTCATCTCTGGTGCAGGTTCTGATGAGGAGCGTGAGGTGTTTCAAAAAGCCAACCTCCAAAACAAACTGCTAAAGCAGCAGGACAACACTGGCCTCCACGTCACCATCAAGGTTTCTGCGGAGATGCGAAAGGGTTGTGACTTTGACGTCTTTGCCCTGGTTAGCAACAACACGTCCGTGGATAAGAAGTGCCGCCTGGTGTTTGCCTCCCGCGCTGTGTCCTACGACGGCGCTATTGGTCAGGAGTGTGGCTTTAAAGACCTGCTGAACGTGGAGCTACCTCCCGGAGGAGGTGTGTATGTGTGTGTGAGCGAATGTGGTTATGGAGAATGTGTCTGTACATCAAACTGAAGTATATTTAAATGATATCATCCAAAAGTGTGTGTATATGTGTGCAGAGCGGAAGGTTCCTCTGAGGTTGAACTACAATAAATACTGCAATGCTATAACTGAGGACAATCTTATCCGCCTTGGTGCCCTGCTGATCGACTCCAGCACAAGAGATGTCATTCTGTCCATGCGCACCATTGTCCTGGAAAACCCAGAGATCAGTATCAGGGTACTTCCACAACACCACTCATCATGACAATCCTGCAGTCAAATTATATCGCATTAAGTAACTATCACATTATGTTTATGGCATTGTGTTTTAGATCCTGGGAGAACCAAAAGTAAACCGTCGACTGGCTGCAGAAATTTCCTTACAGAATCCACTGCCGGAACCATTAGAGGCTTGTTGCTTCAGTATAGAGGGTGCCAACCTTACTGGGAACAAGCCCATAACAGAGACGTATGTTGTATAGAGGACAAATTTCATTAAAGATCCTGTGTTTGGGTTAGGGCTCATGAAAAATCTAGTCTGCAGTGTTACAAACATTTAAACAGACTTACACTCAAACAAATAATTACTTTAAATTGCATGTAATTGCATTTAACACACACACAAAAGTGCTTAACTGATTCTTGAACCAAGCAAACTAACTACAGTATTACAACAGAACATTTGACTTTACTTGATTTGACTCTAACAGTGTTTACGCATACATAGAAGCAGACAAAGATTTGTCCCTTAGATTTGCCAACATTTTTGTAAAAAAATAAATAAACAAATAAATAAATAAAGACTCAGCCCATTCAAGTTAGAATATAAAGAAGTTTTATTGCTGGTACAGTGAGGGTGTGTGTATATGTATGTATGTGTGTTTATGTAAATATATAGTGCAAAGGCTGAATTTGTGCTGAATTTGGCAGATCAAAACATCATCTATTGCATGGAGGTTGTGATTATGATTTTTTGATGGTTTAATGTCTGGGTTGCTAAAAATCATAGCTTCTTTTTGACCTTTATGGTTGGCATTACTGTGCTCTCCTGCACTGAATGTCAGTACACAGTGTACAGTTTTTAATTAAGCTCAGTTGAGACTAATGTAAATATTTTTGCTTCTTAGTGTCTCTAACAGAGTGGAGCCTGGGCAGGAAGCCAAGGTCAAGATCTACTTCACGCCTACCCACTATGGCCTACGCAAACTGCTCGTGGATTTTAACAGCGACAAACTGGGATACGTTAAAGGTTTCAGGAATGTGATTATTGGAAAATAAGGCCATTTGATCACTACAGCAGAACCAAGTTAGACTATACAATGCTAGCTTGCTACAGAGGGAATCTTTGCATATTAAGACAAACCTAAAGGTTTATTGTAAAACCCTAAAGTTACTGTGAAACAATGTGAAAAGCCAAATTTGTCATTTCTGTGTCATGAAATTGTGGGAAATTCATATTCTGTGCCTCTCTCAGAACTTTATTTACTAGGAACTTTTAAGACATCACTAAAGCCCTGTTTATGTTGACATTTGCATGGAAGAAGACCCTGTGTTAGTGTAGGCATTTTTGACTTGTAATGGATATTAACATTATATCACTTATTAAAATCTGGCTACTATATATAGATCAAATAATAAGTTAGTCTGGTCTTTTGTATTTTTAATAATCCTTCATGAACTTTGAGAATACTGCAAGATCATGTAAGAACATGCTGGTTGAGTAGTACTTTCTGCTTTGTACTTTCTGTTTAATTTGGAATTAAACCAGATTCATCTGTTGAGAGCAATCTCGTCCACTAGCGTTCTATCATCCATCTCCTGCAACTACTGCTTCTTCTATCTCTGTATGATGTCATTGTCCTGGGCAGACATATATATACCTTCTAGGCCCTTCTCAATGCATGATTGCATAATTTTCCCCGTGTACTCTAACACAAAGAGGAGGCTTTTATACACCTTCAGCATCATCATTCAACTTTTTGTTGTTGGCACTGATTGTGAAATTGACAATGTTTGTATAAGAAGGTGCAGTGAAAAAAGAACATTTAGAAACCGACAGCACATGCAAAAACAATAGTAATTTTCAAGAAAGGTGCTTGAACCTTTAAGCTCAAAAAATGGCCCTTTATATTAATAAACTAATCATGAGACCAGCAGAAATCTGTCAGTGAGTAGAAAGCAATCCTGTACCTTAGTGCACATTAAATTCAGCTGGTTCTACTGATGGCCTATAAAAAGGTGTCTCATAACAAGGTACCACACAAGAAAACATAATTTCACCATCAACCCCGACCAGGTGCTCCCTGAAAGATTTCAGAAAAGTATTACCAGAAGAGTTGAATAATCAGAAGAGTTGTCCAAGAGCCAAGGACCACTTGTGGAGAGCTACATAAAGACCTGGAATAAGCAGGTACAACTGATTCAAAGAAAACATTACATCATGTACTCAAACATCATGGCCTGTGTGCATGCTCACCATGTAAGACTCCAATGCTGAAGAAAAAGCAGGTTGAAGCACATTTAAACATGCAGGGGAAGGAAACAGAGATGTGCTCAACATGGACTGTTTTCCTCCATGCAGATCAAAACTTGCCTTAAATAGAACAATTGTTCTGGTGAAAAATTCTTTGGCCTGTGTTCAAGAAACTTGTTGCATCAAGATGAGTTATCAGACTTCTCCTTAAGTCACATAGTGAAATAAGAAAAAAAGCAGGCTAAGACTATTCTCATATCCAATTGGTTTCATGTGCATGCAGTGTGTACTGTCATGTTACTATTGTTAGATTGAATTAAGATGCCAAATTAACAACAGTAATTAAAGTAAATTTAAATATGTAATTACTAAATTACAACATGAATTTAACATGCATGTTTCTTTTTCCAGTGAGATAAGGCATGAACCTACTAGCTTATTAAATACTAATTAAATATCAAAAGGGGAAACATGGGGTCTGTAATCACCCCTGTATGAATTCACATTGTAAAACCTGTATGAATTAACATTGAAAAATCTTTTTTTTTGTCTTTTTCGACTGAATTAATTAACCGTTTTAAGTTCTATTCACTCTGCTGTGTTTGTGACCAATGCCCTGAATATTTATTCCTAGTTGTACTTAACATCATTAATTTATCTTTCATCCAATATGTTAAATTTGCTACTAACAATGGGCACAATTTGGATCTGGTGTGGGGTTGGAATAGTTAGCACTAATAGTTCTTTATGCATTCTTATGGGTATCTCAGACTACAGAATGCTTTATTGAGGAAACGCAAGTTTATTTGCATAGCACTTTTCATGCAAAGTATACATACACCTCACACCTTCATAGGCAGGTTTTTCATACAAGCAATATGAAAGTGCTTACCATCGACTGTACTGTGCCCTAATCCTAGATAAGATCCTTTGTGTTACTGTAGCTCTTCAGAGGCCACTGTGCTCGATGTGGATGTGGGACGAACTTCAACAAAATAGTCATGATTGTTTCGCAACTCAAAAGCCTGGGCACTTCAATCCGTGATTTTTTTTTGTGTGTGTGTTAACACATGGTAGATGTGGTAATACTTAGTCACACACAAGTGTGGTGCATTGTGAATCTCATGCCTCTAAGTGGGGAAAATAAACAGGTAATAATTAGATTGGATATTTAGACTGGACATTTGACTTTTTTACACAGCATATCTGCACAGAGAGCAAAATATCTTTATGAAATTTTTTTAAATGAAATTATCATGCACATTACACCTTTGCTGCCCACATACCACCATCTCGGGCATTAGAAAGTAAACCATGAGTTAAGAATCAAAGCTAACCAATGTCCCCATAATGATTATTTTATATAATTGTTTTTAATGCTGCAACCTAAAAAATATTCAAAGGGTGCTTACATTTGTATTTTTCAAGACTTAATATCTAGAAAAATGACTAACCATTTCTGACAATCAAAGAGGAAAATGACACCTTAGTATTAAATATCAGAAAACATGTTATTTTGACAGTATGTAAAACAAACTTTGTGATTGACTTTGCAGACTTGTGACCACATGAAGAAAGGAGCAGAGATGTCAACCAATCACGACCTAGTGGTGAATTGGATCAGATGGTGGGTGAGGATGCCAGACAGACCTGGCAGACCCAAACATGTTATGGGGGTTGGATGGGTACGTTTGGCACAGAAACCAATATCTAGCTTGACAATTTGGGAGAGGCTAAGAGTAGAGCTGCTACTCCTCTGTGTTGAGGGGAGCCAGCTGAGGTGGTTGGGGCATCAGGACCTTGGACGTCTCCCTAGGGAGGTGTTCCAGACATGTCCAATGGTGGAAGACCCAGGGCATGTTGGAGAGATTACATCTCTCGACTGTCCTGGGAATGTCTTGGTATCCACCTGGAAGAGCTGGAGGAGGTGGTGGGGGAGAGGGAGGTCTGGGCCTCTTTGCTTTGGCAGCTGCTCCTGCAAACCTGACCCGGGCGAGAAGATAGCTGGGTAGATGGATGGATGGATGGATGAATGGATGGATGTAAAATAATAAATCAAATATCACATTATATTCAAGAAATTATTTTTTTCAAGCCAATTTCCTCCTTTTACACAGAAAACTTTAAATGGGGCTTCAACAAAGTTTCATTGTCTCGCACTCACGCGGCTTCAGGCTGACTTCAAGGTGAGGGCCATACAGGGAACATGACTAGCACAGATAGCCTAATGGGACGTAACAACAGCAAAGCTCTCTGGAATTTTGACTGGAAGCTCTCTGGAATTTTGACAGCTGCCTCTGAAGATAAATAGGTCAAAAGTTCAACTTGTGACCAATTTTCAAAGCAGGACCCTGGACAGATGGATGAGATATAATCCTTTGTCTTGTTTGCATCACAAAGAAGATATTCAGAAACATGTTTTTTTCTTTCATTACAAGTTCTATTTAATAACTTTTCAGATTTTTATAAACATCTGTGAATAACACAGTTCCAGCCTCTAAAGGATAATTAGAGAAAATGTTTTATTTAAAGTACAATTTTTGATTAAACTACTATTTTGCAATTTTTGGAATTGTGTGTGGGAATTTTATGTATCAAACTCAGACTGATTTTCTAAGGTGCAGGTACCTCTTATTCTGACAGTTTTTTCATGGTGAACACACACACACACACACACACACACACACACACACACATTTAACTGACAGTATAACAATAACTTAAACCTAGCTAACAAACTAAAGATTAAGTACAAATATAGTTAACCAATAGGGTTTTGCAGGCATCTTTAAATATAAAGCTCTATACATTTATCAAAACGTTCATCTTTTGTTTCATCTGTCCATAGAACAGTGAGGTGCATTACTCAGTTTCTGTGTTTCTTTGTGGTGGATTCTTGAACACTGATGTTATCATACGCAAAGGGTGTCTGTATATACTTAGCTGTCACATGGGATCTTTGTCACTGGTTTGAGGATTCTGTGGAATGTATATATGCACTAAATCTCTGCAGAACATCCACTGCTAAGCAAAGAAGCCAAGCTACTGAATTTATTCCATTTGCGAACTTTTCGACTCGCTGTTAAATGATGATTTGTAACCGTTTTATCTTGAACAACTTTTCTTCTAAGGTCCTGTAAGATGTCTTATGATCTAGGACTTGTTTTCGTCTAGGGCTTCAAGTCTCATGTCAGATAAGCATTAAGACTATTCTCTGTACTGGCTTCCAGATGGTGGAATGAACTTTCACTGGCTTTTTTCGAACTGCAGAGTGGAGTTTTTTATTGACTATTTGTGGAGTACTTAAATGACCACTAATCCTGCTCCTATGGAAATTCTACTGATGAGTAAATGAACACATTAGCATTCATTGTTTGGATTGTTTAGTACTGCCGTTATCACTGATTAATGTACCATTTATTGTGCATTTCATCAAGATATGAGCATGATTCCTGTATTTAGCAGTAGACTCTTTAAGACTCTTTGACACTAACCTATTGTACTACTACGATATAGTCTATGAGTAGATGACAAAGCACTTGGGAAAGTTGTATAAGAGTGTCTGCTAAATGCTGCAAATATAAATGTATTTTGTACTGAATAGAATGTAACTGGAAGTTTTTTTTTTTATTTGGCGGGGTAAGTCAATACTACAACTGCACTGTGGAATACCAGATATACATGATAATAAATTGTTTCTACTTTGCAATTCTGTAAACAGCTCAGAACCAGAGTAAATGAATAAATGTTGACTTGCTAATTTTATTTTAACCAATACGTTTTTTGTATGTTACCTTTGGTCCTACTTGAGGCATTAATTCAGAGGTAAAAACACTTTTACTTGGACATGGTTTTATGATATTTTGGTATAAACAGAGCAGACTGTTGAAAGAAATTTATAGACTTGAATGGCACTAGTAGAAATAGAATATGAACCTGAAAGGATCAAAACTGACCTCTGTTGGCACACAAAGGCAAGTGCACATTGCCAAGGGACTAAGCAAGGAGGGTTAGTGTAGTATCTTTGGTTTGTGTTTGTGTCAGCATGTGCAACCAGAATCAAATGCCATGGAAGCAATAAACGAAAATTCACTTTTCAATGAAAGAAAATTCACTTCAATTGAAGACATGATAAATAATTTACAGACCAATCAACACAGACAATTTCCTAATGTTATGTAATCTGTTATCTGTTCGAACAGACTGACAGCAATATATTTGTAGATTATAATTAAGAATATTCAGTTGTAGCATACTTACCCCATGGTGGTAAATCACTTCTCAGGGCTGAATCAGCGTGAACAAACAATTCTTGAAGTGAATCACAAATTTATTGTTGAACATAAATTTTGTAAATCGACACTGAGAAGAGTTAAAATGGGGGTGGACCCAAAACAAAGCACACATAAAAAAACCAAGCTCAGGAAGAAAGCTATAACACCAGCCTCCCAACATATCCAATACGTTTATCTCAGAAGGTGGAGACACATCTCTCCAAGTGTCTTGCTCACTCTGATTAAATAATAAACGGTATCATATGGAGAGCTTGGATCTGAACAGTAATGATTCATTTCTTTCAAGAATCACTGCACACAGTTTTATACTCAATCACTGTAAAAAGAAAGGCAATACATACATAACTAATAAAAACACTGAATAACACATAATATGGATTATGAATGATGTAATGCTGATTATAGGGTATGCTGCTTCCACAAAATATGATCACATTAAAGTAGCATCATAACTGAGAATTTATTTAATAATTTAATTTAGTAATTTAGTTCATATAGCATAAGAGACCATTTATTAGTTATCACCAATAGATCATTTATAAGTTAATCTAACATATGAGTGAGAATTCATTTATGACCAAGTTCATACTACTCAAATTCAATGATTAAGTTCCATCCTTTCACCTGTCAAACCTGTTAACATTTTGGGATGACAGTCTGATATTTTTTTTTGTATTTTTTAGGCTGTACTGAAGGAGGCACTAGTGCACCATATTCAGCATAGAACCAATTTGAGAACCCAACCCCCCCCCCCCACACACATACACTTTCTCTTAGACAAACACAAACACCCTTCCTACAATGTTAATGGTTTTCAGTGCAAAATTAAAAGTGCTTTTCAAAGCCCAAATCCACAGTCAGTATAAAAGGATTATAAACAAAATTCTTTGTAATGAACATGATTCATTTAATAATACAAGTATTCTTTTATCCTTCTACTGCAACACATGAAAATATATTTTGAAACGTATAGAATGTGTATAATGTCTGCATTAATTTAATACAAATCATCAAAGCAGAACAGAGAAAGTCGAGAGGTACAGCATGTTGTTTACCCACGATATGAAAGCAGAGAACATCAAACACTGCTATACTGCAGTTCTTTACGGTGAATCAAGATGTAAAATTTAATTTGGAAAGTGGACTGTAATGCAAAACAATTATGTCATTATGTAATGTCATTATCCAAAACACATTCTGAACACAGTACACACAGTGGCTTCAACATACATAGGTGCAAATTCACACGCAAACACACGCACACACACACACTAAACAAGACATTCAGATGGTGCAGAAAGGTACAGTAAAAATATGCTCACTAGTGTGTTCAAATCAACTAGGCATAAGAAGAAAAGAACAGGCATGTTCAAAAGATACGCAGTGAGGACCAAAAGCATGGCAGCCTATATAAACAGAGATATATCCTGTAGTAGCATGTACACTTGATCAAATTTGTCCACTTCTCCTTGAGATTCATGAACATTCTTATGAAGATGCTTTCACATGCACTCCTGTCACCGTTTCTCTCAGACGTATTCTCCTCTGTACACCTGCCTTGTTCTGAATCTTCTCATTCAAAAAAGTCTTTCTGTTTTCTTTCCATCTCTCTCTCTCTCTCTCTTTATGCTTTCCCCCTTGCCAACACTCTAGAGCACACAACCATCAGACGAACAGTCATCTGGATTCTCTGTATCATGTCCCTTGTTGCCGCTAATCTCTGACTGGAGGCTTTTTGCTTGACCTTTCTCCCATGCTTGTGCCTGTTTGCTGACCTGAAGGTGGTCCACCTCGTGGAGATTTTGAGGGTTTCTCTGATAATGTTCTCCATGATGGAGAGCAAGAGCCTCCTTCTTCTGCCCTTCATAACCATGATCACCATGAGGACTCCTGTGATGATCCTTCTGAAGATGCCTATAGTGTCCGTGCATCTCTTGCTGATCCTTTTTCTGCTTCTTGCTCTCTTTCAACTGACCATGGTGGAGATTGTGCTCCTCGCTGTGGAGTCCATGGCCTCCAGAAAGCTGTTGGTCCTTCATGTAGGGCTTTGCATCAGGGCCTGGTGGCTGTACTTGCAGGTAGGCTCGGACTTTGTGGTGCTGGGCATGATTGTCGCTGAAGTCAATGACCCGGCACTCATAAGTGCCTTCGTCTGCAGGTTTAACGCTGGACAGGCGAAGCCTGTGAGAGATGTTGCTGCCAGCCACTTTCACCACCTTCATATAAGTGTAAAACAGGAGGTTTGCAAATCATGCTTTCCCTAACAATTGTGTAAACTTTAACAAATGACCTGTGATTAGAAATTTATTTGTGACTATAAATTTAGTTATAGCTATTTCACACACCTTAAGTTACAGACTTCCTCATACAATTCAGTAGTACTGTAAAAATATTTTATTTATCTAATTAATCATGATTTTTGATAGGTCTGTCCAATCCCTATATCTATGCATTTAAGCCTAGTAACTGTGTTGCTATATCAATGTATTTGTTAAGTAAAAGTTACTGAATATAATATAATGCTTTGGGCTAGTGATCAATATCAACTGAGGTTTTTCAATAATCCTCCATATCCTTCTGTGTGTCAGTGATTCTCAGAAAATCTCTCTCATTTGCAATATTGTTATTTATTATGATTTCACTGCAACGTGAATAGCATTAGCACGAATATTAAATTCAAATGCAACCTGTGACTGTAAACTGAACTGACTCAGGCCTCATAGCCTGGCTTACTCAACAGCACCACTAGTCTGGGGGGATTGATGATGGCCCAGACTCGGTTCTTCACCCTCCGCTGCAGCTCATCGAACAGAGCCACGTACCGGAGGGGAAGGCTAAAGCTGAGCCCAGCTCCCGGTTGTACGGTTCGTTTCTGCACCTTAGGAGCATCGTTTTAGCCACACGTGGACCCCTGTGTATACGCGGTGATACCTACGCTTTACATCGCCTCCTTTCGATTCCTCTTACAATGACTCCTTCCTTTTTTCCTATTCTGACACTACAGCACTAGACTATCAGTTAACATATCATTCGGTTTGACCGATGGCAAACTGCTCCTGTTTGCAATCCCAAAACAGCAATATATTATTCTGGACTCACACTTATTTTAGTGGCATCTCTGGGCGTGTCTTCATCAGATACAATCTAAACAGGGGAGCAAAAGGTGAACAAGAATGAAGGATTCACTAAATGCTAGCATGAGAGGAAGATAAATAAAACACATCAGGAAAACAATTTTTGACAACTTGTCCTGCCAGTACTAATTGCATCGTGTTTGGCTCAGCAGGACGCTAGCTGGTCGCTGTTAATATGTTCAGGGGAAATCATCCAGCCCAGGATGATACTGTATTCTGGGCATTAATCAGTAATTGTGGAGTGGAGCCCCAGCCAGCTGTCTCAGGTTTTTACTGTCTCACTGTGGTACAGCAGGGAAGTGTCATTTTATTTTGCATTGTAGTGTCAGCTCAGTTTCAGCATAACTGCACTGTTGTTCTATTACAGAGTATGAGAATGATCAGAACTTTTACACTGCTTGGTACAAAATATAATCAGTCTTTATTTACTATCAGTGCTGTCATAATGGCTTAAACCAAATGGCAAATGTAATAATATAACAGCTGTGGACGATACATACAGGAATGCAGCTCAATTAATGATAGGTGTGGTTTTTAAAACAGAGTCACCTGATTGGTTGTCCAGGCAGGTTTCTCATCCCATTCCTTGTGGTGGCGAAGATACCACCACTGGATCTCCAAGGAGACAGAGGTTGAGCCCGCCCCTCTGAAGGAACATGCCATTTCCACATCTCGACCACTTTGAGTGACAATGTCATGAGGAACTTCTGTGAAAAGAGCTGAGAGAAACCAAAAGATGAAAACTATAGCACAAGCATTTCACCAAAAAATTCATCTGCACCTGCCTGCCAAAATACTTATTAAATGTACAGATCTAAAGCTATAGTACAAGATCAAGGATAGTACTGTCAGTTCCTCTGATGATCATCCGATTACTGACTTCCTTCTCTTGCCATTAGGGTATCTGTTTACACTTGCTGTCTCTGTTGTGTAGGTTGGTACTAATCCGTTTACTGTATTATCAGAATCTCCATAGGGATGCACATTCTCACTGTGATCCTGGCACTGCCTACAGAAGCATACAGTTCAAGAAAATCACAGTCAAGCTCTCAGCTCCTCACTTCACTCCTGCCAAACCCTGGTTGCTGGGGTACACGTTTCTCATCTCATTAAACACATAAGATGCATGAGACAGCTAGAGATTTCCAGGATTTCAGACATAATTACACGCTCTCTTTTTTTATCAAGAGCACGCAACCCACAACCTTTGTCCTGAATTCAACTGGCCCTCAGGATGTTCCTCCCTGTGACCTGAGGTCAGGTGCGAGGTCTAGGGGCACAGCTCACTCTCCTCACCTCACTGAGTACCCACTCACATGACCTCTTATGTACGGCAGTGATGTGCTCACTGGCACACTGCTTCTCTCACCGCTGATTTTACACGAGCAGGCATAATTGCAGAAGCAATGACGTTCATATGGAAACGTCTCCTGACTACAAACACAGTGCTTGAAGAAGATGAGCAGGCTTCCCTGCTCACGTTTGATCTTTAGACATACTGGTAGTGGAGCAAAACCCACAGCACCTCAGTTCATACACTTGCTCTTTTACACCGATCCAAGCCTTCTGAAGACACATTTAAGGTGGATTCTGCTGCTTCGACTGCAAACACATTCTCATAGTGAACGGCTAAGTGAAACACGAGAAACATAGAACAGGGAACTGATAAAATATTGTATCTACACATCAGTGCTTTTGTCTCGAAGGATTTTCTTTTGTCTAATTACAAACACCTCGAGCCCTGAGCCATCATTATCTCCATAGTGATTACAACCAAACAGTTACAAAATTAATGAGTTTTATTTTTTTTTTGGTCAAAAACACCTCTTGGAAATTGAGCTCTATAGAAAACAAATGGATTGTAAACAACATTAGAGATAATTACATGACAAAAAACATAATGAGTTATTGGTATGGAGATTGTGTGTATGTGTGACTGTGTATGTATCAGCAAGAGAAACTCTTTTACACACTGAAATGTCGATGATAGGGATATCTGCACCAGCACAGAGAGTTTGGTGTTCATACACCACTGTTAATTTTGTAGAGACAGGGAATGAATTAGCATGCATGTTAAATCCATGTTTGCATGTTGTGTAAAATGTCTGGGTGATTAAGAATATGATTAATATCTAGATATTAACCCTATCAATACAATACTACATACAATAATCTACTATCCATATTTAATAAGAGAGTTAGCTGACTGGATCTTGTTCAGCTTGTGGGGCCCATCTAGATAAGTAATGGATAGACAATATGAAGTAGGAAATAATTATTAGTTACTCTTTATAAGAGGAAGTTGACAGAATGGATTTCAAACAATATCCCATAGTGTACGCAACAGTAGCTAAGCAAACACTCGTTCTGGGGCTCAGCCGTATGACTACTTACACTGAAATACACTGAAAACTCGGCTGGCACAAATCTCGCATTTGGAGACTCACACAAAGTCCAATCCAAAACCGATTAACATAAAAAATTTGTTTTTTAGAGTGAATAAGATCTAAGTTTTACTTTTGTGTTTCTAGGAGCAATAAAGATCTAACATTAGCCACTGTATAGGTAGTCAGTAGGAAATAACTATTCCTAAAATGTATCAAATGGGTTCAAATGATCAGGTTTAGCCCAACAATCAAATGCAATACTACATATTTTTTTAAAAAGTTTTTATTCCTTAAATGTTCATTTTCAACATAGTTCAGTACACACACACACTCGCGCGCACATGCACGCGCAGACATGCATGCACACACACACATACACACACAGCCTCTGGCAGATTCTAGCAGGTGTTCATAGCCTAAAGGGACTCAACCATTACCCAAAGGAGTTGGCTGGATGGACTGAACTATCCTCTGTGGATCACAGAAGACTCAGGCATGAATCCTGTTATACTCTCATTTCAGACGAAGCCAATTTACACCCAGATGTATCTTTTCTCCACCCCCAAGCATGAATTAATTTCTTCAGAACTCAAAACCACGGCTTTTCCAAAAGGAGCATGCATGATTCATGACACAGGCTCTGCTTGCAGACAGATTTATCCCCATATGCAAAATGACAAGCACTTCAAACTCGGAGCATCGTATGATGCCGGTTTCAATAAGCTGCAGAGAGGAGCCACTCTGAAAAGGAGAAGAGACTCGTGCTGTATGCAAGACCTTCAGTTAAAAGCCATCCAAACAATGGCAGTCATATCATCAAGATCAAAGGAGAGCTCATCCCAGCGACAAGGGGGGGGGGTGGTAGAGGCAGGGGAAGGGGAAGAAATCTGGCGAATTAGAGTGCAAGGAAAGATCGAAAACGACACGTCCAGCTGTGGACAAATGCTGTTGTCAGTCACATAGCGTAATGGCATAAATATTATAAGCCATGCTTTGTCTTTCGAAAAAAATAAACAAACAAACAAAAAAACTAATGAAAAAAACACACAGTCTGTGCAATGAAAACTATTGTACAAAATGTAAGCATAATCCAAATATTTTTTTACCTGAGAATAACACATTTTTTGGCTCTTTAACGTGTTTGTTTACATAAACTGAAAATGTATACTCCTTTAGGTTTAACAAAGGCTTATGATAATAAGGTTTTCTTTTTTTATGTTTTGAAAAGTTGCTCCGTTTTCATCCACAGGACACAATTTGCTGTTTGCAGAGATACAAAATGGGCAGATACACAGGTTTACTCTCCACTTCAGCTGGTGTACCAGGCCTGGAATACTGCCATAGCACAAGCACGGTGGCACACCCAGGGCTGTATACACAGGTACAAGAGCATGCTAAGGGGTGGAATCACCAAATCATTTATTATGCATGCATGCATTTACAGGATATATTATTTATGCATGCAAAATTAATGGCCATATAATGATATAGCTGCAGTGGTTTCATATTTGTTCTGTATTTCCTAATGGTATTACACAAGTACTTAAGACCTACAGTGAAAGTGTCATTTCTGTCACTATGTTGCCAGTTTGTTTCTCATCTCCTTTCTTTGTGTGAAAAATGGGTTTGTATTGTTTGCCAAGTAAATTTGACCATGTAAAGTAACTTGTGATGTTCTTGGTATAATAATAATCATGATTTAATTAAAAGGTTAAAAGTTAGTTGAAGTTAAAGTTCGATTAAAATTAGTTCATTTAATTAAAGGATTAAATTTAGTTGATTTGCCTCTTTCTTCACCAACTCAAACAAACTATGAGCAAAAATACTCAGACTATTCTCACAACAGCAAATTGATAAGAGCCAAATTCTGTGTTTACATGTTTATAATCTCATTAACAAGAAGCTAGTGGGCAATACCACAAATCAGAATAAAATGGTACTGCAGGGGCAAACACCACTGCCATACCAAAAATAATCTGTAGAGTACTTTGGTAGAATGATTAGACAATGAAAAAAGGGAATGTAATGGTATGTCATCTTTGCTAAGTAGAATAAATCAGTTCTTTGCTCGGGGAGAGAAGTGTTGTAGCCCTCATCATTTATCTAGACTTCTCCACACAAGCCTCCTACACCGAATAACAGCTTCTTTTTGCTAATTTGTTAAATAGTGAAGTATCATCAATAAACAACCCACCTCA
The DNA here is from genome assembly GCA_028565775.1 of Sternarchorhynchus goeldii. NCBI lineage: Eukaryota > Metazoa > Chordata > Actinopteri > Gymnotiformes > Apteronotidae > Sternarchorhynchus > Sternarchorhynchus goeldii. The sequence goes on along the minus strand of JAOXYF010000018.1, from coordinate 8,727,126 downwards.
TCGCTCGTAAGTGAAGTCATGACAATGACCTCCTTTGTTGAAATCGGAACTAACTGTGGCAAAATTCTTTCTGAACCAATTAGACGTATGAACAGCAGTCCAGTCTGAATGCATGTTAGTAATAAAAACAACCTTCAGTGAAAACAAGTTCTTAACCTTGTTAACATGTTGCCATGATGCTTTTTATGTGTTAGAAGATCAATCATGAGTGAAATAAGCAGTCAATGTTATGACTTTGAACCAATGACACTCTCAAAAACATGGATTCAGACAGCCAGGGTTTTCATACATCATGCCTAAGACACCAATGCCATCAGGGAGGGTGGGGCATTTGCCTGTCATTAGCATAATACAACAGTCAAATCAGAAAAGAAACCAAGCTAGGTTTCATTATTTTCAAAACAATGACAGAGATGTGTTCTGTGTTCTGTTTTCAGTTTTCGGTAATGTGGCAAAAGAAGAAAATGTGCTCCTTCATGTATTTTCAAAGGATGTGGAAATCAGAGAGAAATGGGTGCAGTTTATTTTGAAAAATCAGACTGTTCCAGCAAAACATCAAGAGAAAACTGGTTTGCAGTACCCATTTTACACAGGATTGATTTGAAAAATGTATTTTTTTATAAAGGATGTTTTGATACAAAACTTCTATTGAAGCTTGAAACCATTCCATCCATTTATCTTGAGGAAGCATTATTTGTGGTCAAGAAGTATTCCACATTAGCACATCTTACTGAATCATCCATGCGTAACGGCTAATTACATATCACACAACATGGATATGAGATTGCTTGTTTTTGCTTTTTTAACGGGGAAACCTAAAGCATACCTCTTTTATTCTTTTACAATGTACATATCCATCACTGTCAATATAATTCCTGCATGTTTTATACAGCATACCGTAAATTACTGAACTAGCTGATTTTCTCCTCAAGAGACTTTCTATGATGTTCAAAGTGTTTCTTCGTAATGGAATGTCTAGATGTTTATCTTTACAAGGTCGATAACTTGTCAGTCCTAGCAACCAAGATTGCTCAACATTAACAACATATTATTAGCTACTGTCTAATATAACATAAGCCTTTGGCTTCGACAAAGATACCATTATGTTTCTAATGCAGTGGTGTAACTTCCGTGTGACAGGTGCCTGTGTGAGAGTATCACCAAGACTAGTGCAGGTGTATTGTGCAGGTGTTGTGCAGGTGTGTTGTGCAGGTGTCTTCTACCATCTTCTCCCATGGTGGTTTCTACTATGACAACCAAATTAAATCATTTCTACTTCTGTAAACTTTTCTAAAAACATCCAGACAACACATTTTCTGGTTCACAACGCTCAGGTTGCTTTAATCACAGCATCACTCACTGCTCTTCGTGTGATCACTTCCAGTCTGTAGGAAGTACATAACAAATGTTCATTTAAAATGGCTAGTTCTTTGTCCTAAACAGAAACACATGCATGTTTTAGATTGTATTCATCCTTCAGGAACATTCATCCCGTTTAATTTAGTCCTTTTGTTGCCAGATGTGGACGCACTTCCCCAAGGTAACCAAGTTCTCTGAATGAAGCTCACTCTTAAACAGTCACACAGAAGGGTACTCTGCAGAACAGTCATCATCACCAAGGTGAAAAAAAACCCCCCCATTCTAAATCACTAACACACACACAATCACTGTCTCCCAGTCTCATTCTTGCCCCGCTTCCTTTATTCTTGTTTGTCTGTATCGATTTGAGGCTTGTCGAATTGCTTTACAGCACAGCCCTTAGCTCCCATCCTCTATCTTACTTATAAAACACAGCTGCTTGACAAGCAGGGAGTATCCCAGGGTGCTTTGTGCCTTTGTCAGACCCAGATAAATCCTTCCAGAATGGTCTGGAAAGGTGCGACACTTAAATTGGCAGCATCACAAATCAGTGCAGTAACCTTGGCCACTCACTGCATCAACTTAGCAAAAAATGGCCCTTCACTAGGAATGCCCTCGTGGATTATGGCAACTCTTATTTTTTCCCAGTATGAAATATATTAATGTATATAATACATTAGAGCTGAAAGATAATGTTGATCTTTATTATATACATATACAACACAAATCCATTTAAGTGTATTTGTTATATAACATTTTTATTCTAATACTGCACCACTTATGTTTCATAAATTCATTTAACACCTCTTTCTCCAGTGAGCCGACAATTTATGTTTAGCCACTTTATGGAATAGTGCTGTATATTCAGGCAGTAATTATATTCACCTATTAATAGCACAGACCTTTGTGTGGTGTCCTGCACATTATCTGAGTCATTTAAGTGATCGCTTGAAATACGGTATCTCATTTGTCATGTGTATGTGTGTACATTTGTCGTGCGTATGTGTGTACATTTGTGGTGTGTACGTGTGTATGTGTGTACATGTGTGGTGTGTATGTGTGTACATGTGTGTATGTGTGTACATGTGTGCTGTGTATGTGTGTACATGTGTGTATGTGTGTACATGTGTGGTGTGTATGTGTGTACATGTGTGTATGTGTGTACATGTGTGGTGTGTATGTGTGTACATGTGTGGTGTGTATGTGTGTACATGTGTGTATGTGTGTACATGTGTGTATGTGTGTATATTTCATGATGTTTGTAGCTGTATAATAAAATCACTGAGCATCTCTTTTAAACATTAAAGAGACAGAGGGACGCAAAACAAACATAAATAAGTAAACACATAAGGCTGTGGTCAGCAAAGAATAGTCATCCTCTCACAAGTCCAGTTCTCTCTCTCTCTCTCTCTCTCTATCACACACACACACACACACACACACTCACTCTCACTCTCTCTCTCTCTGTCACTCTCTGAGCAATAAGGATACCATAGCAAACAATACTTCACACCACCTCATCCAGCACAGGCAGATAAGAGGGTGAGAAGTTACAGTGCTACACAACAGATCTGAATGAATTAAAGCTGAACCTGCTGGAGATGCTGGTCAGCACCTCTTGACATTTTCAATAAAGGAGAAAATAAATTGCATAATGAAATATGTCTTTAAAATCCAAAGCATTAGAGTGAAAATCAGAGTACTTTGTCTTGATGCTGGTCTTTTCATTTTAAATAACCCTAACCCTACCCCCTCTGCTCCCACCCATCCCACTCGTGTGTGTGTGTATGTGTGTGTGTGTGTGTGTGTGTGTGTGTGTGTGTGTGTGTGTGTGTGCGTGTGCACATGTGTCTGTGGCATGCATTCCCCTTTGGGAAATAAGCACAGGTAGCCTGTGAAATCAAGCTGAATTGAAGGCTGCAGAGAGACTAATGTAATAAGAGCTGAACTCACACAGGCTCACAGAGAGAGAGAGAGATTCTCTCACAACCGAGATGCTAGGAAAACAAAACAACAGAGAAGTAAGATCACAGCGGTGATGCACAAATGCTCTTTGCTGCATTTATTTAAACTGTGAAAACTGATCCAGTACTGCCGTGCCAGTTGCACAGATCTGGACAGGTTTGGACACCTAGTGCAGTCATATCTAGCCTTTTTTCTGCCTGACTGCCTTTAATTGACCAGTAACTACCTTTGGGTAATAATTAATTGCTTACAATTACAGAAGTGCTGCCATGAACCCAAGAAGACAAACAAATCAACACGTACCCTCCCCCCTTCTCGGGGGGAGCATGGGAAATCAGTAATAAACATCCTAATTAGAGAAACAAAGAGCAGGAGAAACCAAAAACTGGCTCTCCTGTGGTTCCAGGGGTCCTTAATATGCATAGCTTCTCTCAGTTCTAGATTAGAATAATTATTACCTGCCCCCTAATGCCCACTAACATGTAGGGATATCAGCTGTTTGTTCACTGTGACTGTGTTCAAACAGCTGATTAAAGGCTCAATTCACATTAACAGGCTCAAATCTTTTCTTTTTTTTTTGCGTTAATGTGTCACAGATCTGATTTTGTCAGGGCTGTGCAGACACACAAATCTGGTCTTTACAAACAAGAACCAAACAAGAACTGAGTCACTTTCGCATGTGCTCACAGACTGAATGCATATGTGATTTGTAGCAATGTATCGTGAATGAGAACGTTCAGATGGGACTTCATGTGGCTCTTTGTCCATGTATCCCAGTAGTGTTGTCACCATCTAGCCCCAGCAGCAGGGCACAACAACAGTGCAAAGCACCGGGACTGACAGCTGTCAGTGGACAGGTTGCTACTTTACTAGCTGTCTAGCTTTTTTTGCCTGTTTGACCAGATCACATACAGTTATACTGTAATTTGCCATCCTCCAAAATTTGAGCTACTACATTTTGTCAGTTTTAATACCAGTAATTTGTACTTGGTTTTCAGATTATCATTTCAATTAACTTTAGACCAGTAACTGTTACCGTTGATTTTATTTGCATTTTTATATGCAAATGTTATATGCTTTTTTGTATTTTTCTGTTTCTGTAGGTTTTTTTGTAATTACTCTGGATAACAGCATCAGTCCAAATGGATAAGCATTTAATTTCAACAATGTGCATATCCTCCATGATTAGTCTCCTTGCAGTTATGGATCATGTGTGTTGTGACATATTGGAGTAAATGGGAGTTTTGGTTTTTGGCTTGGACAGAAGTGTGCATGGACACTACCACAACATCTGGCTAAAAATTTCACACCATGTACTGAAGTGCTTTCTGCAATGTGTTTGAAGTGCATCTTGGGTGCATTTATGCCTGTATTTTTATGTGGATAACCTCTATGTGGGTATAATCCCTTTACTCAAGATGCATGAAACAACCAGGTGTAAATGGGGTCATTTACTTGCTATGTGAATGTGTGAGTGGATTTTCAGTCCCTCTCTGTCTAGTATCACACTGCAGTATATTGGTGTCAGTACATATAAATTTTAACCATTTAACAAGGACTACAGTTTTATTTGTTGTTGTTATGTGGTGAAAATATCATTTGAAAGATGTACAACGGATCAAACTTTTACATAATTAAAAGAAACACAAAGTCTTTGTATTAGTTACCCTCACCTCCCCCAAGTCTGAACAGCGTTATAGGACAATGGCCAGCCTGGTCCGAACTAACAGGAAGGCTACAGTTACTCAAATAACCAAGTAATTGTGATTAGCAGAAAATCATCTTAGAAGGTGGCTGAGTTTCAACAGCAGAAGAGCACATCAGATTTCATTCCTGTCAGCCAGGGACAGGATATAGTATGCACAGGCTCACTGAAACTGGTCAGTTAAAAAGCATTTGGAAAAGCACAGCTTTCTCTGAAGAATCTTGATTTTCTGGAAGGGCCAGGAGTTGTAATGTAATGGGGTGTGAATGTTTTCTTGTTCACACTGGGCTCTTAATACCACTCAAGATTGGTTTGAAAGTCAACTGAATCTTAACATTACTTCTGAACTGGTGCAGCTCTTTATGAGAGCAGTTACCCAGTACCCAATACAGTGAACTGGCAGGGCAAAAAAGTCACTTACTTGAATATTTCTGATTTATGAATGTAAATAGGGATTCGTACAGTGGGCACTTCGAGTACTGTGCCACTGTTTTGACAACTTTATGCAATGTCACAACATTTATTTTCATGTAGTTGCATGCATTTTTTGACCAAGATCTTGTATCGATGAAGAAAGATTGTGAAAATGATTCCTCATGCTGATTCCTCTTTTGTGAATAGGATGCATCATTTCTCCTTGAACCACTCATTCGCAACTCGAGCCGGATGAATCTTGCCATCATGGTGTTAGTATATGCCTGTGATAAGACAGAACAAATCCACTGATGTTTTACAGTGGGCACTACACATCATTTTACATACAACCCCAGATCATAACACTGTATCCAGATGTTTTACAGTGGGCACTACACATGATTTTACATATAACCCCAGATAATAACATTGCCTCCAGATGTTTGTACAGTGGGAACTACACATGATTTTACATATGCTTCCCCTTTTCCCTGCTGTGCTGATCACTCTGGAATTGTGTAAATCTGGACTCAGACAACATATTCTTTTTTCAGAATCCAATCTTTATGCTCCCCAGGATATTTTTGTCCCTAGGAACCATTTTTCCCAGTTTGCCTCACTAACAAGTGGATTTATTGTGGCCACATACTGGTTTAGTCACAAGCCTCTCCATTCTAATCACCTTATACATGTGAAAACACTCTTATTTTTTCTTTTAAACTTAGTTCTAGCCTTAATTTTTTACTAAACGGTGTTCAAGTGATCCACAATCATGGTCGTTCATAATTTTTTTCTGAGGTTGACCACTATCCTCCCCGGTTCTAGTAATGCATTGGACAGTTCTTAGTTGTTTTCTTTGCTTGATTAAGGCAATTTATTTCACTTTTATGAAACACAGTGTGATCCTTTCCATGACAAAGAGATATTTATACCTACATAGTTGTTTATGAAATGCGAAACTACTCACTGATTCACTATACATTCTGATATCTCTGCATGTATAGAGATTAAATCGTAACATCAGTACATTCTCTACGGACCTGGTTCTGCACGACTGACATTTGTATTTGTGTGCATTTGCACTGTTCCAGGTGATGTTGAGATACACCATCAAAGGTATTAACTTCTATTTCCGTCAAAGAATGAGAAGTGCAATGCAGAAGAAAAAAAAACGACCTTTTATGGAGAGATGTCCCTAAAAAAATGCTATATATTGTTAGTATGGTCCTCTCGTCTTTAGAGAACCAGTAGGTGAAGCTCAACTTGATGTACCCGTCACTGCTGTTGCGAGACCTCCATGCTGATTCAGCAAGGCCAGGAAGTTACCCGGTTGGCCATGCCCCAGCAGGACACTATTCTCTGCGCTTGGGAGGTTGACAGACAGCCTGAACTTCGGAGCACCAGAAAGGCTAACTCTCTAGAGTCACATACACATAGCACTCTGTTCTACATAAGGGCAGTGCTCGCTACTGCTAAGGCAATTCATCAAACCAAACCTTCCTGACCCGAGAGAGAGAGAGAGAGAGAGAGAGAGAGAGAGAGAGAGAGAGAGAATATGAGAATACCTCTGCGAATTAAGGAAGTTCCATTATCTTTACTAGCAAACACAGCCTGTTGACTTGAGAAACGATTTGTAGGAAATTTTAGGAAAAAGAACACAAAAAATGTAGATTAAAAAAATGTGCATTGTGACATATTGCAGTGCATGGAAAAAAAAAAAATTTTCCATCTCTGTACAGTTACTACAATTAACCGAAATCTTCATTCAGCCTTAAAATTCAACTGTGGAATTATTGATAAATTATTGATAAATTGGAAAGTCATAAAATATATTATACTGGTAACATGAGACATTAATACTCCTACATTATTAATACATCAGGCATACACTGGATAATATTCATAGATTTCTAAAACCCTTTCCTTTTGCTAATACTATTTTAACTATTTTATAGCTGAATTGGTTTTACACTTGAAAAACATACATTGTTTCGGTTCAGTTTTGTCTTTAGAAATCAGTCTGTGTACATTAGTGACTTCTTGTTCCTAAAACATCATCACTGAAGCAGCGGCTAGTTTGCCAGTATGATACTGCAAACCAATCTTGTCCCAATGCTGATGATAAGAGTAAAAAAAAAAAGCAAATTTTACAATTAATGTAATACAAAAACATTGTGGGTTGCTAAGTGTCAGATGACACCGCAGCGGCAACAAGCGATTTGGAAGAGCTGCCACAGATGAGCAATTAGAGGTGCCTGGAATTTGATAGATTTTACTGGAATTTTGTCTGGAAGTCATCATAGTTATGTTTTTCATATGTGAAAGAAGTCAGATATTGAAAAGATCATAGTGTAAAATACAGGTGGGGATCTTTAATGCTCTGAGATGGTTCTCTGCCAGTTATCATCCTAAGGTCCTTGTGAGTATTGACGGAAAGGAAAAAAATCAATCTTCAAATTTTTTAATTAGCAAGGCATTTTGACTTAAAATCTGGCTAATTCTGCCAAGACACTGCATCTTGGCACAGGATGGAACTTACTTTAAACAGTACTGACAATTTCCAAGGTACTTTCAGTGTCCTAGCATGACCATCGGTATGAACCTGCGATATGAGCTAAAGATAGATTATGAACCGTACGAACCTCAAGCACCTGGAAGGTGTGTGCATGGAGAATGATCCTAGAGCTCTGTCAGTGTGTTCACCACCCAGATAAAGTATCAGGCAAAAGACATACTACCATACTACCACAAAGCACCAAAACCACTGGTGCCAAAAGCGATGTGGGATTTGATTTACTTTGAACAACTCTCAGTAAGCAAGTACACAGCGGTTTAGCATTTAATTTTTAAACCACTGAGTCTCACACATACTTGACAAATCTGCTGATGTTGAGGAGTGCAAGGGGCAGCTGCAGTGCCTTATGGGTACTCTGGGGGATCTTTCTCCTTACTTAAGAATGATAATGCAAGGCTCTCCATAACCATTACTCCACAGCAAGGAGGCCAACACAGCATGTACTGCCTCATGATGTATTGCTAAGGTGCACAAAATCTTGCAATAATATCATAATGTCAAGTTAATTAATACAACCTCTTATTTGATAAACTTACTATAACATTTATGATGATCATTGAATGTAAAATAAACACATTAATTAATAAAAAAAATACTACTACAGTGTTTTTCTTCTTTGTGCCTTGCAGAGCAGACATGCATACAGTGGAAGAGAACAAGCTGTGCTCCGCAAAAGGTTCAAATAAGTCACCCCAGAGAGATCTGTTCTGCCTGGTCTCCATGGAGTACGTGTCATCCTGACACGATCAGAATATCTCACATTATCATAACAATAGTAATAAGGATTTTTAATAAAGGGTTAACACTGACCCTGTGCTCTTGCACAACGGTCACTCACACACACACACACACACACACACACACACACACACACACACACACACACACACACACACACACACATATGAAAGCCTCAGCACTTTAAGTTAAGAGCACCTAAGCACTTTACCTAAAAGTGTCTAAATGGGGCTAAGGAATAAACGATAGAGGATGTAATGATGTAATTGGTTCAAGTTAAAAAAAAAAAAGTTTACTGCAGCAAGAGAATTACACATTATTTAATTTTTTATTTTTAAGTCCACTTCTTTAGTATGTCTGCCACTATCCAGAATCCACCATCCAGCCAAGAAACATCTCAAACCAGGTTTTAAAACGCTCATGAGGTATCAGTGGTACAGATACCAAGCACATATAATTACTGATGAAAGTCATGGAACATTTCAACGATGGGGTTTTTTCCATTCAAAGTATGTTATTATTATGTCCAGTGTTTCTCAGCACAGAATACTAGAGGTTTCAGCAGTAGGATCATATGAAAAATGCTTATTGATACTACTAGTACTACTATTACTACTACTAATAATAATAGTAATAATGTATAACTACATTGTTATTACTTTAGATCTGTGCTATACCTTTTATTTCAAACAGGAGTTGCATAACTTGGATTTGTTAAAAACGTAAAGTTTGTAGATCTTAGCCCAGCGTTAATCCTGCTTGTGTAAAATACAGCACTGTTCAGTGCAAGACTGTGACATTGTAAGATATCCGTTTGGCTGTGAGAGCTGTTGAAGTCTACTACCTCATTTACCCTTTTATCATGACAGTATTGATCCATGGCTCAGTGAATGCAGTGCTGATTTACACCTGGTGGTGAAATGGTTGAACTGTAACTGAAACAATGTTAGTATTTAAGCCACCACAGGTGATGGAGAAGTACAGTGGATCCAAAGACAGACCTCCCCAACAAAAAAAAACATGCTATACCTTTGTGCTAAAGGCTGATCTACTGAGGCATCATATCAGAGCAGATTATACTACTTTGAACTAGGTTTTCGTGAAAACATTTGCAGGAAACAGGTGTGTTTTAATAAAGAATACTGTATGTAGAGATCAGTCTGCAAGGTATTATTTTATAGCAAAATGTTGTAATGAATGTTTATATCAGCTGATTCATGCAGCAGCAGAGCCCATCTACTTGGTTACCATTTCACCAGAGTGAGAGGTGTTAATGGGTAGGTTAAGTTACTTCGTTGTTCATTTCATTCTCTGTATGTGGGTTTATGATTTATAAATCATAAATGTATGATTATTTATCTCCCTCTATATATACGGCATGCTTTGTCTTGTTTCTTTATGTCTGCATCTTTAACTACAATACCCTGCAGCTACTCCTTGGAATATAGACAGAGACACATATATATA